>VZRF01009248.1:314632-799483 GCA_013396875.1 Vireo altiloquus | reverse complement strand
GGGGGGGGGGGGGGTGTTTACCTTAATAAACCGAAACAAAATGAGACACGCAGCCTAAGATGTTGTTTGGCTTGATTTTATTTTTTTTTTTCCCCTGATGATTCATTTCTGAGTCAGGTGTCATGGTCTAGGAAGAGGGAGGTGGTATTTTTCCTTGACTGAATGAATCTCAAGGATTTAGCTGAATTCCTGGAGCTCATTCAATTCTCTTTGTGCCTAAGGGTGTCTTTTGAGAGCAGAGCTTTGTGCTGCACTGACTCCAGAGTGCTGCCGTGGAGGGCAGTGAGATCTGGCCACGGGGTTGTGAGCACTATGGTTCTTGGCCAGAGAGCTGCAGAAATTGGTGGTCACCGGGTGCCAGCTGCTCCTCTGGGAAGAGCTGTCAGGGTTTCCAGGGTGCTGTGCAAACCGCCTGGCTGTGCACTGCTCAGGCAGGGCTCCCCTGCAGCCCCCAGGGCTCCGCTGCCCAAGCAGCTCTGCAGCATCCCAGAGCAACCCCAGGTGTCCACGTCTGCCAAGTCCTAATCCCTTGGCACAATTTCCTTTCATTTCTGCTCATTTTAGACCCCCTGTAAGACGTGTTGTGAAAGGCAATCTTTTATAGCAGCTGCCAGTGTTCTCAGGTTATACCACAACATCTCCAGTTATTTAGGGTTCGAGTCCCCACACAGCTTTGCTATTGCATTTCAGCTGTGCCTTTCAGGACATCAAGGGGCTGATCTTCATGTGTCTGTACCAGAAAGCCGCTTTCAGCACAGATGCCACATCTTGAGCAACCTGCACTAACACCAGTTATCCTTTCATTGAATCAGGTGTTTGATCAGGATCCTTTGGTCCTTTTTCACTTGTTTTTTTTTTTGTTTTTATGATACTGCTAATTTGGAGAGGAGTCTAGTATAGCCCTGATATACCTCTGAATGAACTGTATCCTAGGCTGGTACCCATCAAAGAGGTGACTTATCCCCAGCACTGGGTTCAGCTCAGTGATAGAAATAAAGGAAATCTAGGCTGTGAAGGAGGAGATTAATATCTCATATCTTTTTCAATAAATTTGATCATGTCTCTTCCAGCTGTCATCACACTTAGGTTTCAAATTTTTAATTAAAAACTCCATAGCTGAAATTACTGTAATACAGTAAAGACGAGGACTGAATTCTACCTATTTGTCAGTTTCCTCATATGGAGAAACAATGTCGCTTCTTTTAAATATCAAACGTGAATAAAATATGCTGGGTTTTTCTTTTTTTAATCTCAACTTAAAAAAATAGTTTCATAAAAAGCTCTCTTGAAAGCAATGATGGGACAATCTATTATTAAAAGAAACAAATCAATATTAATGCAATTTGATGGCTGAGATTTGCTTGAGTAGTATTTTATATTCATGTGTATGCTGTTAACTCTGCCTTATTAGATATGTGCAACAGGGGTGAGTTAGGGTTGCTGTGGGAACCATCATTTCTTACATTTCCTTACTTTAACACAGGTAAAGTCAACCCAAACTACCTTGCATTAATATCATGTAATTTCTTTGATTGAGGAAAGAGTGTTGGAGTATTTTATTGTCTGTGTCCCTGCATTCAATTGCATGTTCAACCAAAATGAGATCGATTCCTAGCTCCACGCCAAAGAATTAGAGCAGTAGAGCTGAAGCTTGCTTTCAGGAAAGAGCAACATCTCTGAATGCCTCCACAGTCTATAGGCTTTAGGTCTTCTTCCATCATGTACTGCTCTCCAGGTGCTTAGGTGTGCCCTGTGACAGTGGCATGCACACCTATCCTGTCATGCAGCAGGGATCCAGGGGGTAGAAATAGACAGTCTGGGATTTAGTATTTTAGGCAAGTTTTTTCTCCAATGTCACCCTTCCAGATGCACAGGGGTGCATAAGAAAAGGCTGAAATGACAAATAATTTGTAGGCTAATGCCACAAATTCTCCTAATTCTGCCCCATCTGCCCTTTTTCTTCCTTCTTGACATGTTCTCCTACTCTGGGCATATCACAAAGTGAATGCGATGCTCATTTGAAATTTCACCATGCTCTTTGCAGTTAAAATATGTTTTTCATGTAATGTGCCTGCTCCTAAGCATCAGGCAGCTTGATAATTTCCACCTCTTATTCAGAATGAGGGAAATTGCCTTCTACTAAATATCTGCAACTTACAGAATAAATGCCTGTAGCCACGTTGGCTGTGGGCTCTTTATAGTCAATGGAGACATAGCCAGGGTTAGGAGGCAGTTTATCTGATGTTTTCAAAGTAGGAGGGGATGATATTTGGGCTTTGGAAGTCCATATCAAGCGTCAGGACTGTGGACTAACTGAAGTGGAGCCTCCTGCACTAAACATCGCCAAATTTAGCCCTAGTATATGCCCTCTGCAGTAATATGCAGAGACATTCAGCCAAGACAAAAACAACCTAACTGTGTGCTAGGCTAGTGTATTGCTTGGCTACTTAACCCCAGAGAGAAAAAAGCCTCCATGAGCATACCTGGGGTGTTCTGCTGTGAAGAAACTGCTTCTAGTATGAAAACTGGCTTCCAGATCTTGGCAAAGCTCTGCTTTATGCCATAGAAACATAGCCTCAGAATTCTCTCTTTTGCAACAATCTGTATTTCAGAAAGACATCTTTAGGCCAGTCACTCTCATCCTTTCAGTCCAGAGAAGAAACTTCCTTGGGATGGAAGTAGTTAATAAAAGTTAAGTCCTCTAGTAAGAGGACAGGAAAAAATACCATGTGACTGAGATGGCCAATTAGACATTATGAATATTCAGAATTCTCTAATCGAATGAAAGCTCATTACAAACACCCAGACTGAAATTTGCCCATGTAAAATATTCATTGAACAATTTTGCATAAATAAATAATAAACAATAATAAATGCATAAAAGTTTGTTCATAGACCATCTATCAGCAAGGGGAAAAAAAAAAGACAGAATCTGCTAAATAAATTGTATGTAATGAGTAATCTACTCACTGCTTGTTTTGAGCTCTCCCATGGTAGGTCTGCTGAGGAGATCTGACATGAGCAGCTCTCTTCTGGGAGGGAAGTGAAATAGGGCTGCTTGGAGTAGATAAAAACACCGAGGTACCCCAATCTTAAGGGAACAGGGTGTCTAAGATTGAGACGTAGCTTATCATGGATGTAACAGGGTCTGAGAGTTGTCTGAACATGTGAGCTGGAGAAAATTACTGGATTTGAAGAAGATTCAAACCAATTGCCATTTAAATGCAAGAGCATTTCTATTTAAGAGCTTCCTAGCGTGTCCTGCCAAGCGAGGTTTACAAAACTCCACCTGGCACAAAGGATGTGTTCAGTTTCACATGTCATTGTAGGCTGATGCAGAGGGAGAACAAAGTTAACACTATAACGCGTGTGTGTTAGAGGTGCAAGGGAATGCATTTTGCTGGACACATGCAAACAGACTGTATACAAACAGGAAAAGGTCAGAGCTGTCCCAGAGCTGCATATGGAATAACTGCAAATAACTGCATGTGCTTTGCCTACCTGTTTGGTTAATAGCACCAGGGAAGGGAACTGGGAGTGAAACCAAAGGGCTGCGTCAACAAAAGGTGAAAAGCAAAATGCACAGTTGTTAGGAAAGAAATACCAGGCAAGAGTACTAAGCTGTGGTTGGAGATGGTTACTAATGAAAAGGTCTTATGCCTCATCCAGTCTCAAATCACAGTGTTGGGGCCCATCTGTGGAGAATCTGGCTCTTAGGAATCTGTGAGACAGCCTGACCTATTAAGTGTGAGCTGTCCCTCAAGGTAGGAACCACCATTTTGGTGGTGGTTTTGTGGTTTTGTTTGCACAGACAGTAGCAGAAAAGCAACCCATTCTCCAGCTATGCCCCGTCATAAGACCAGTGAATGGGACATTTGTAGGGACATGGTATATGCCTCCTTGTAGGCAGAGGAGGGGCATGAGAAGTCAGGTTGCCCCCTCCTTTCATTCTATAAAAGTCATCACTCACTCTTGGTAAACCTTTGCACACCCGCTGCACCCACACAGTAATTACCTGACAAGCATCCCAAGTATCCACCTACACAGCAAATTACATGGCAACTTTCCTGTAACTACATTTTGGTTACCTGGTCCTTCATGCTGCCAGATAATTGGAATCAGAAAGAGTTTTGTAAAGGTTAATTTATCTGAGACTGATCACACCCTCTTTGCCTATCCTGAGCTCAGGACTTCCACTTTCAAATATGGGACTTGTGCTCTTCTCTGGGTGTCACCTGCCCCACTTTGCCCTTGGGAGGGGTTTTCTGTCTCTGTAGATCAGGGCAGAGAAGGCAGCTGAGGCTGGGTAGTCTTTTGTCTGTTGTCAACCCCCATGTGCCCGGTTCCCAGAAGATAAAGGTGTGATGCTTTCACAAGCACAGGAGTCTAATTGGAGGCTCCCTAACAGCTGTGGTCCCCAGGAGTTCAGCTTAGATCTTCACAGGCCCCTGCCATTCTCCCTGGAGAACTAACCCTGTAAGCTTCCTTCCCCATGCTCCCTGACAGAGGTAATCACTGCTCTCTGCTGACCAGCTAGTATGGGAAAATTAACATTGGAAAAGAAAAGAAAAAAACAAAACCAGCCCTAATCCTTATGCCTCCCTTCTCACCCACCAGTGAAATCTCACATGGGGATTTTCTATTAAAGAGGGTAATCATGTGTGTTTCAGTCTGGAGTCTGAGCTTTCCTGGCTGGATTTTGCTCTGGTAGAAAGACTCTCTCCTTTTCTAGCCGGTTGCAAATCCCTACCTTGTTATCACAAGACAGTTAACTATCTAATCACACAGTTTTATTGCATGCTTAGCCCTGAAACACACCGCACTGCCAGATGCTATAACAGACTGTATTAGGGAAATAATAACAAGGCAATTCAGAAGGCTTGTCTCATAGCTGCTGGGTAATTTAGTGACCAGGCTGTTCTGTAATTTTGTTGTCACTGTGGCTCTGTGGGTTTGGCTGGGAAGAGCCGTGTCAGCATGTGCCGTTTGCTGTGACAGACTGCATGTTGTAGAGCAGCATCACATGGGAAGAACTGGTACATGTGACAATGAAGGGAGTCTGCTTGCTTCTGTTTATGGTTAGTCAGGGTGGACCTGTGCGAGGGAACTCGTACTTTCTGACTGGTTCATCGGAAAGACCAAACATAAAAATGGCAGCAGAGGCTGATTCTTCTCCTTTCTCTCTGGAATTGGTCTCTTCAGGGGAGGGAATCAACGTGAACAGTGTGAGGATAGTGGAAAATATGGGATGGGAACTGTTTATCTGGGCAGGGCAAAAATCTACCCCCTGGGGCTTTGGGTGATTAGCACTTCTGCAAGTACCAGGATTTGTTGAAAAGAGGAAGACAGGGAATATATTAAACCATCTGTTTCCCTCTCGCAGTACATTGTAGGGCTGGAACAGAGATTACTGTGCCTCCTTGTTCATCACTCCTGCCCAACCATGAGAGATGGGAGATTGAGTACTGTCAAGAGACATTTAAAGACAAGTGACATTCAGATAGAGCCTCAGTAAATTCATATTTATTAGCAAAGGAGGAACAGCAATGTGCAAGAGATGTGCAAGCAAGACATTTTCATTCCATCAGTCCTTGTCTTTGTGCTCTGTGCCTCAGCGCGAGCTCAGACATGGCCATCAGCTATCTCTGTCTGTCTGGGAGGGGTCTGAGTTTGAACCATCCCTCTTCTCTTAGCCAAGACCAATTCCTTCTCTCTCAGTAGCAGCACAACACAGACCAAGCCTGAGCAATACTGTAAGGCACCTGAAGGTGAGGATGGTAAATGGAGTGTTCAGGCTCAAGGGTGAGCTTGAGTCTTCAGCTAGCATGATGGTATTAGTGTGCCTCCTGGGGACCTGTGCAAATGGAGTGGAGGAGAGGCATTCACGTAGGAAGAACAGGAAAGCAAAATGTATATATGGCAACGTGACAGCAGACCTGAATTTGTGAGAGGATGCGTGCATGTGGTGGTATATGAGGGTGTGGGACTGGGCAGCTGTGTGGAAGTAGGTGTGAGTGATGCTGGCATGGAATGTAAATTTGATACTGTGTGGGGACACAGAGACTGTACGAATCCTGTGTTTCTCCCTGGAGCCCAGGAGTTAATCTAAAAATACTTTATTTATTTGCGATACTTTTGGGAGCTAGGACAAATGTAGGTAAGTGTGTACCCACCCACTGCAGCCTGGTCCTGCATGAGATGAAGGTAACATTGAGAAAAAGATGCAGGTGCTGCTAACAGTTCATCAAGCCCAGTGACTTTCGAGGGTTTTTCCTACCTCTGAGTTTTAGCGACAAGGAAGGAGGGGGGTATCATTCTGGAGACTGTTGTTCATCAAGAACTGTTCCATTGCACAGTGTAAAGGAACACAAAGCAGACTAAATGTGAGGTGCATGTTGAAAACAAAACCAATGGCATCAGCTGGGACCTTTGACCAAAGAGACTGTTAGGAAGAATTTTATTCAGGCAGGTAGATGGGAATGGCTTTATTAAAGATGTGAAGAGAGGGCTTGAGCTGCCTGGGTAAATCCATTTCACTGAGAACTGAGGTCGATGGCATAACTCCCCCTCACTCTCCCATGATTCATGAGGGAAAGCTGAGCTTTAAAGCCTTTTATGAAAGATGGTGGTTGTTTGCTTCAAAAGAGTTATGTGGGCCTGTTCTGGCCTTTCTGATGTCTCACCTTCTGGTGGGATGTGCACTGGACAGTCTCTGCTTGTGGGATAAGGCCTTTTATCCTCTCTGAAAGGAGTGGTCTTGAGGTCTCTATGAGCTGAGTGGTCAAACCTAGGAACAAAAAATGCCTAGCCACTTTTACAGTGTCCACCAGCTCAGGCAGCAGCATATGGCAGTCAGCAGAGGCTCAGCCCTCGTGCTGAGCAGAAGGCAGGAAAAAAGCACAGGGGGATATGTTCAAAGTGACTACTAATACAAGGAGCAGTTCCCTCAGCTTTATTGAGCAGCCTTGAAAGAAGCATCTGCTCTGCAGGACCTGATCTTCTCCTAAGATTACTGTAAGGGTTATTGCTTAGGTGCATTTTTATCTCTCTATTTTCACATTTTCTTCATCTGGACAACAAGAGAAAGTAAAGGCATCAGAGCAACATTGTCCAGGTATCAGATGAGGATGTTCAAAGGGGCTTGGATCTTGAAGGTAAATACTATGTGCACTGGGAAGTTTGCAGGAGGAAGTCTTCGACTTTTCACAAAGGATATTAACTGACTGTTATGTATAAACTAGAGGAGAGGAACAAGAACTAAGAGGTGGCAGTTAGGAAGCTGTTTGGCATTTGAGAGATGAAGGTTCAATTTCCTGCTGTCAGATACAGCCTGTGGGATGTGGGGCAGGTCATTTAGTCTGCTACTGCCCAAGTTCACCCTTGAGATACAGCAATGGCATCTGCCTTACAGGAGCATTAAGAATGCAAATACTCTACCACAAGGCATTGAGACGTCACAGAAACAAAGCAAGAAAACACTGGTATATAAAATGTAATATATCTATAACTCACTGCATCAGTGTCAGGTCTAGCCACTAAAGCGTGGGCACTTAAACAGGAGCCGTTTCTTGCTCAGTGCTTTGACAGTGCCTAGCAAATTACAGACTGTTCTCTGTTGGTTCCTGGATGTTACCATATTCTTAAGTAATCCTTCACTGAAATTCCTCTGGTAAAAGTGAATGAGCTTGGATTCTCTACTTCTGCTTCTGCTGCCAGGACACAGTTCAGCCTACACTGTAAAGTGCCCCTTAGGGGGGCAATGGAGCACCAATTCTGTGCACGCTCATGCACAGTTAAGGAATTCACACTTTTTTATAGGAGAAGCGGCTGCTTGAAGCTGAAATGAGGTGGTATGTCACCATGCCACTTTTTTATTGTAGAGATAACTATGCTCTCCTTTTTGGAGAAAACAGCTCAGTTCAGAGAACTCTGATGATCTCAGCAAGTGTTGCCACTACTGCTGAGTTTCTGCAATCACCCACTGATTTAGGTGATGCTTCTTTGCTGGAAAACACAGTACAACCCATCCACTGGTTGGCCCCATCTTTCTTCTGTGACACCTTCTGCATCATGACTCCCAGTGAGCTCAGCAAGAGAGGGGATGCCTGATGGGCAAGTCAGTAGAAAGTTGTCTCCTGGCCAGCAGTAACTGCTTTGTCACAGCAATGTGGGCACAGCTGGGGATGTACTGCAGCTCCCCGCACATTTCAAGGACGTGTGGTGCTCTCTCAGGATTTAGGAGGCTGATGGAGTCATGGAGAGACATGAACATGTAGTGTTGTCTCAACCCTGCTCCCTCCACCTGTGTCCCCTGTGCTTTCTTATGGTGGTGCTGCCACTTGTATGCATGTGTTTTGAACCTCCTGCCCCTTTCGCTTTGAATTCCTGCATTGGAGAACCAATCTGTCACATAGAGAGATATGTCCTCATATCCAGAATTAGAATAGGTACACTCATGAAAACATTATGCCATCATCTTTGTACCCTCTGGTTTGAGTTTGGGATCAGCAAGCTGTGACAGTGCTGCAAGGTAGGAGCTGGCTGTGCTGCTACACGGTCAGGGTAGAAAATTTTAAATCTCTGTTAGCATGCAGAGATATGATAGGGAAAGTTTGGGAAGAATAAGAAGATGAATTTCCCTGGTTCTTTTATCACATGAACAGTCACTTCTGTAAGGTTGGGGTTTTTTTATCCATATCTTGAAAATCCTCATATGAGAATAGCACAGAAAGAAAAGAGTTGAAATCTTTGCTCTACTACTCCCAGGCAACAGTGAGTTCCACATGCTACTAAGTATGCACACTATTGTACATGTGCAGTTAATGCAACTACATTGAGTGCTTTCTCATTTCTGCTATTTCGGGTCATTGAACAGCTGCATGTGATTCATGCTTCAGGTGCTAGAGGTAGTCCTCGTTTTTAAATGGAAATGGCAAAGCTCAGATAGCATGTCCCTAGTGGCTTAGCAATAGAGAGGGACAGTATTCCCTTCTCAGATGTCAGAGTGTTTAAGACTGCGTCCCTGTAATGCACCTGCAGTCAGAAATAGACCTCTGTGTCTGTCTTCTTCTCCCGACCTCTCCCTCCTTCCCTCTTTTATAGCTATAATAGCTTCAGTGGGTTTTGAATTCAAGCTTTCATTATCCCATGACCAAACCTCTGCAGACAGCATGGAGAATTGGTTTCCATGCCTGAGGTGCCGGCTTTCGGTGAGCACGCTGATGCATTGTGCTCAGGGAGGAAATAGCCCAGACTAAAACTAACTTCGGGGTATCAGCTGACTCCAGGGTTTCTGGGGAGGAGGCAAGGAGGGCTGGTAGCAGCCCTGATTAGTTATCCTGCTGGGTTTGAAACTGGTTCGTGCATTAAGAATTTACTGGGAACTGTATGTCCTGGGCTTTGTGCAAATCAAACTACAAGCTAGGCCAGCCTCAGGATTACTGGTGAGCTGAATAAATTGTGTTGCAGTGGCTGCAAGCGGGCACATAATTCTAAATGTTTGGTGCACAGTTGTTCAGAGCAGCAGCAATAAAACACAGCAGCAAGAAGAGGAAGGATTTTGGAGGGAAATTGGATGGCACTTTGTGAATTCAGGCTGCTGCATCCAGCTGTGTCACACACACGAGCTGATGGACATGCAGCCCTGCCTGGCAAGCAAGGCAGCACACACATGCTCCTTGTGTCTCTCCAGGTAGCTTTCCCTGCATTATTGCTCCTGCAGGGTGAGAGGTGTCCTCACGGACCTCTGCTGTTCTTTGTGGTGGGTTGGTGCTGGGCAGAGCATCCTGGAGATCGCGCAGGGGACTGCCTGGACAGATTAGCAAAGCTTTTTCCCACGGATTGCCTTGCCATCGACCAGTATCCATGACAGGTTTACTCTACTATCAAGCCCGCAGGAGACTTGTGTGACCACTTAGGCTATAAATCTGCTCTTTTAATACATTTATTCCTCAGCTAGTCATTTCTCTCCTGTGATGTTTCTCATCTCTTTTCTGCGCTGTTCTGCTTCGAAGTCGCCATTAGTCCTGACTTTCCCCCTCCTCTCCCTCCCCGTCTCTTTCCTTCCCCCTGGTTGTCTGCTATGCTGACAGAGTTGGCTGAATCACCATGCTGGAGTTTTGGTCCTTCCACAGAGTGTACACATTGCTTTTCCTTTCCTCCTTACCTCCTACCTCATTCTGAGAAATTTGTGTAGGCACAAAAGGGAACACTAGCACTAGACAGAAGCATTTTAAATCTATTTATTATCCAGCTTTGCTACAGCCCTCTTTTTGTTTCCCTTTCAGTAATGAAATATGTGTCTATTTCTCTTTTCTACCAGGTTGTCATATTTTGCATCTTACTGAGCTCCTATGAGCAAGGGGAAATGCCCTTATGCTGGCCTGCAGGGAGCAAGGGAAAGAGAGGGCTGTATTTATGTCCACGGACCAGGGAGGTGTTAGGAAGAATCCTCCACAGTTCAAGCATGGGAGATGCTGGTACCTTTACATTGGGAACAATTTGTAACAGATTTTTTTCCTAGAATCAAAAAGGAGGCCATAGTGATGGTTTGGAGCTATAGAGAAAATATTTAAGCCCAGTATCCTATAACCTCTTTCGCATCTTCAAAAGGCTCTGGTGATACTGATTTCACGTCCCACCTATCCTCTAGGTGTCTGAGTCTCTATGTGGCACGAGAACAGAGATATCTTGCTACTTAGGGTTTGCACATTTCATCCAGCTGAATAAGAGAGTAAAATTACTGTTAACATCGTGTGCATGTGTGTGTGTCCATGTGGCCCACAGTGGGTTCATACACAGGTGCACACACCAGTCCTGGACACGGAAACAATATATACCCATGCAAAGTGGGGAGAAATGGCTTAAGGGGAATTACCTGGTCCTAATGGGAGACGCCGAGATAAGATGGGGAACAAAGCATGTCTCCTGTGCCTGCTAGTGGAGCCAGTATTATCTAGGGAGAGAGGGGAGATGGCAGGCACATGCAGTCAATGATGGTGAAACAGTTTTCATTGAAACCAGAGCTCTGCTGGGGCTAAGTGAGCCGTGAACCTCTCTCCTCAATGCAGGGCACTGCATAAACCCACCATCTGTCCTGCTGCAATGTGTGTTTTTAACAGCATCAGGTTCCACTGTGAATTTGTAGCCTTGGCATGCCTTGCTAGTTGTGGTTTTCCTTTCAGATAACACAGCAAAAGGAGATTTCCTCCACGTTCTCTGCTGCTGGCCTTGCTTTGGACCCAGCATTCACACCATTTGGAAAGAAATGAGGGCAGGAGTAATTTCTGAGTTTCATTGCTGCACTTTTTTTTCAGCAAGTGCTGGGGGTTTGCCATACCTGGATCACTGTGTTCAGGAGTGAGTTACTGGTCTAATAACACATTCTTTGGCATTGGCCAGAGGAAGCTATTTCAGTAAAGCAGAGAATGGCAGTCATTGTACGCAGGGAAAGCTGTAAATTGCAGCATTGCTTGAAGAAAGAGCAGTGAGACCTCCAGGCTGAACTGGCAGAGCAGCATTTTGCAGGAGCTGATGGCTTTTAGCAGCAAGTCTCAGCTTTTGACTTAATGGGCCACAGGGCAGGTTGTACACAGCAGAACATGAATCTGGGATCATGGAGCCAGACTTAGTAAGCATGTCCTTCTGGGCTCCAAAAACCTGCTTTGCAAGTTTTAATTTCTCTCTCATGAAATATCCTGTATCTCTTTTCCTGTAATCTTTGGGAAGCAAAATTAAATGTCATATACATTGCACAAGGAATGGGAAATCTTTTTTTATATGACCCAGATGTCTTCCTCCACATCAAAAATATCTTGTATGCAGAGTCTACTATTTTTTGTCATTCAAGATGGGCAAAACTGCACTTCTGCCTTTCAGAATAAGACACGGCTGTCATGTCTAGCCAGCCTGGCTGGATACATTGAGCAGATATAAATTCTGGATACATTGAGAGCTTAAATTCTGCCTAAAGTCTTTTGTTTCTCAATAGCTGTCTCAAAACTTTAAAAAGTTCATATCCAGAAGTGATTAACAAAGGCTCCTAGATAGAACTGAGAGTATTCAAATTTGGCTTCTAGTCACTGAATTTTGGATCTCAAGACCAATTCAGGTACTGATCTAAATCTTGGCTATCCCCACATGCCTGGCCAGAGTAACTGGGAAAGGGAAGGTTAGCCTAAGAGAAAGAAGTTGTTTCTGCTCCTATGGTTGTTTGGAGAATGTTCTAAAAACAAGCAGATACTAAAACATTGTTAACAGGGACAGCTCTTTCTTCTTTGAATGTCTGAAAAACACATAATGCCTCGGGATCACTACCATAAATTCATTATATTCAGCCTCTCAGATAGTCTTTCTCATTAGCAGATCTCAGTGCTCAGCTGCAAATGTAATGCCCACATCTGTAAAAAGCTAAGCAGCCCATCTGTATTTACAAGCTGGTATCTGCACTTTCATTTCTGTTGTATAGCCTTGATACAGTTTCCTAGGTGGTTCCGTGTCAGAGTGCTGCAGCTGTGTCCAGGCATCCTCGGTTCTTATATTTATAAGCTTCTTTTGGCCTGTACAGGCTATTTGCCTCATTTATTTTTCCTGCCCTTGACCTGTGTGGGGTACTTTCTGTTCTTTGCACAGAAACTGGGCCTTATGCTTTGATTGCTGTGAGCCCTGGAGCCAGTCCTCGCTGCTCCAAAGCCAAAGCCCACCTTTTACCAGAGCTCTGGCTTTGAAGGCAGGGCAGGTTTACAGACCCCTGCCTCAGGGACCTGTGTCACTTAAAGCAAAGTTCTACACAATTGTAAACATTCAGAAATCCCAGAAACTCTTTCCTTTTTCCAGTGCTGCTGCATAATTTATTATATACTGCAAAATAACACATGCCCCACTACCTTTCCTTGCTGGCATCCAAGGGCACTGTGATCCTGTGATCCATCATAGAAGTTGTGCAGCTTTTCTGTTCTCACCTTCTTCACCCACCTTCCTCTCCAAAGTCCAAGGAAATACTCTTGATTTTATAATAACTGGTCATCTTTGCAGTATGTCCCCGTTGCTGCCTCACCAATTCTGGTGCTTTTTTTCTTTCTTGGTTTACTTTTGTGCTCCATTTGAGAGGACACCATGAAAACTTAATGGGCCTTTTTTTGTTATCATTTCACCTTTTGTGAATTTTAGTTCAACTTAGATACAGATAAACCCAAAACCAAACAAACACATCAGAGAAGGTGTCAGAGCCTCTCATTAAAACAAAGCTTGAAGTTTTTACTAATACTCAAGCTCCCAGTATCAAACAGAGTTCATAAGCTTCACACAGACAAATTACCCTTATGTTTGATGCAACTGGTATGTATGCACCTCATTATCCACTGGCACATGTATTACTTGATCTGTGTTGCAAATATTGCTTGGCACTCCCAGGAACAGACAAATGTGTACACACCGGGTGCAAATGCAAATAGCATCCCTTCGAGAGATGACCGCGAAGCTGCCTGTGGTCATGGAAACCACTTCTGTGTTCCCTCCCCTTGCAGCACAGTGGGACTGGAACAGTTTGTTCTCTCAGTAGCTGGCTGTCTTGTGCAGAATCTGAGAGCTCCTGTGAAGCTGAATGTGCCTCGCCTTTGCGCTCCGCCGTGCTTCCAGCGGCAGGCCACATCCAGTTAACAGTCTTCCCCACACCCCACCCATGCCCCTTCAAAGAGAAAATTAGATCAAAGTTTTATCAGTTCACTGTGTTTGAGAGTAACACATGCCAGGATTAATAGTTCTCAATTTTTCAGAAATATTAAAATTTGCTCTCTATTGTCAGGACAATAAATCTTTTACTCTGTGAGTTCATCTTGCTCTGAGAACGACCGAGCGATTACTGACCCCAATTACACAATTAAATCTTTGAAATAATACTGTTTGATATTAAACAATTACATTTCTCATAAGAAAATATCGCCATTCTCTTGCCAGCTAAAAGGGTATTAATAATGCATCTACACAGATTCTATTGTGTGTTAATAATGAATGTCTACAAAACCTTATAGGATGTTCATACTGCGAGTACCCACAAAGATCTATAGGATGCTAAGACCATAGAAAATGCAAATAGTGAATCCAGAGCTCAGCAATGGTATTTTCTGTCCATTCTAGTCTCCAAGGCAGCAGTATATCACAGGAGGTCTTGGAAAAAAATTCAGATTTGAACAGCAGGAGCAGCCAGATGGTCAGGAGATTGATTTGAGGGACAAGCGAAACAGCAGCACTTGGCTTGTTGAGGTCTAAGATGTGTGAGTTGTGACTATCAAAAGTTATGTTTGAGACTCACCAAGAACCAGATATTTTTGGCACTGACCTTGGTGGGACTTGGATTGGAGAGTGTGAGGATTTAAAGGGGACATATGGGTCAAATGGAAACATGGAAGGTGTTGGTATGCTGAGCTAAAAAGTAGTATGAAAAACGGTCAATCAACCTGCAAAACACAGGTATGTCAGGTTGTTTCCATCCCTGGATGGAATAAATAAAAGTTATAAAATTGCACTGAGAAAGGAAAGATGGGAACTGCCTGGGAGAACTTAGATACTGAGAGGTGAAATATGTCAAGTCCTGAAAAGATTAAGTAGGAATCTCGCTGCTAGCAATAGTTAAAACCAGTCTGGACTAGGGTGTAGGAAAAACCACAGAAGGGAACGATATGGCCCTGGCTGCACTGGTGCTGGACTAGGTGACACAAGTGGTTACTTCTGTCTGTGCTGTCCCTGATTATGTCCTGACTGCATGTGCTTACAAACCCTTGTAAGAGTGTATGCTGGCTAAAAGCATCCACAGAACTTTCACAGCAATTTACTTTCCAGCTGCTCTGGAATGCTGAGATATGTGAGTCTTTATCGCTGAACTTGATTTAAAAATAAGCAACTCCTGCTGCATGTTGTTGCATGACGGTGATGTTTCTCCGTAGTTCCCTGCCTCAAGCCCATACTTCATACCTACCAACTGGAGGTTACTTAGTAATTATGGAAAGATGCCTTTTACTATTCCCACTGGGTTTTGAGCACTGCAAGCAGAGAAATTTCTCTCTTCATTGTCAAACAGTATATATGTTTTATTGAAGAAAAGATGCCATGTGGAGCAGGCAAGCTTCTCCTGTTGCCACAGAGTGGGGCTCTTCCGTGTGAGCGAGCCTGTCTGTGCGGCACTTTCTGTGCCTCAAGTTTTGCACGGCAGCACAGGCTGGAGCAAGCAGTGACTGGCTTGGCGTGTCCAGCAGTGATGGTAACCCTTTCTGGTTCGGTGGTGATTGTCCCAGGGCCCTGTGCTCGGTGGAGACTTCTAAGACAGGCTGGCAAAGGCAGCACTCCAAGGCGATGTATTTAGTATGCAGCATGGTTTGCATGAGAGTGACTTAGCGACAACATAACCCCTGACCAGGAGAGCTGGAAAAGCAAAACAAACCATAAAAATAAAACCCCAAAACTAAACAAATGTTCAGTCAGGTCCCCCAGGAACAGACTGGAGCACTGTGTAACAAAAGAACTATTTGCCTCAAGTATAAAACGCTCCTTTTGTGGTCTCTTCTGTGTGTATTGTAGTGAATATATTGACTGGCAGGAACGTTCATGGGAACAGTGAATTTTATGTAAATATTAGAGACTATTTGCAGGAAGCAAAATTTGAACTCATAAAAAGTAGTATTCTCTATGGAAGCCTGATCCTAAAGGTTAGGCAGAAAACAGAAACATTCAATGGGATTTACTGCATATATTTAAGAAAAGTGTATCTACCCCAGCTTTGATTTTAAATATCGACTATCCAGGGACAGCTTGTGGACAAACAATATGCTGAGAATTATTTACTGAGACAAGTCAGCAAATAATTGCAAATGACAAATAAATTTGAGAAAATTACAAACTGCTTATGGACAATTCATGAACTGAAGCAAGGCAAAATTAATCAGATAAATTATTCACAATGAATCTCTCAGCTCTAATTAAAATTCTGTACATATTAATAATACATGCCCAGAGAACCACAAACAGAATCATATAACCGAAAGGATCCATCTGTGTCTGCATCACAAACCTTCCCATCCTGTAAAAGGGTGTTGCTGTATCTTTTTGCTGTAACATTCTCAGAGCCTTTTTGTGTTTGCATGGTTTGGTTCTGGTTGCAGCTGATAGAAACCCTCTCTGCACACAGTGTATGTGCTTAGTGTGGCATGTTTCCTCACTGATGCTTGTGGTGCATGGGATCATTCCTTCCTGGGTTTTTTGTTACTGCTTTTCCAGCCCGGGAGGTATTCCCACAGAATATGCAAAGTATTGCCTGGGCTTATCTGAAGTTGTTAAGGCTTTTCTTTCATGAACGTTGCAAATGATTATTTTCTAAGACACAGGTACAAGTGAAGACCTAAGGGTTTAATGCTGAAAATGCTCAGGAATGGGAACCACTGGTTGTCCAAGCCCAAGGCTCCCCCCACTAGCTCTGCCAGTACTCCCCCTCCTGCCCTTGTACTGCAGTTGGGGATCCCCTGGACATAACTTTGCCATAACCTGGTGTATGCTGCCTGCTTGGAGGAAGCCTTATCCTAAATGGGAGTATTTCAAGGAGCTTGGTCGCTGTGTGTAGCTGAAGGCCCTGCCATGGGCATTAAGCAGAAGCTGACAGCAGTAGGAGGGGCTGGGAGCTGGGTGCCTGAACATCAGTACTGCTGCATGTTTAAAAATTCCAGCAAATGAAGGAAATATTTTTCCCCATCCCCCACCTGTATAATTTAGCTCTGCTTTTAATATAACTGTGTCTTTGTACTCTCAGGAACTCCCAAACCCATTCCCCCTACTCTGATTCCCTGCCTGACAGACAAGGCCTAGTCAATCAGAAAATTGTTTAATACTTTTTGCTTTTATTCCCAAGAGATACCCTGGCCATTCATCAGCCCCTTTCTTACCAGCCACCCCCACCCTTCGTGTCTTTTATCTGCTTAAAACCAATCACTCTTCCCCTCTTCTTTTTTTCACTTCACAAAAGGAATCAGAATTTAATAAGAGCAAGCTGCAAAATATCAGCATTAATCCCCCTGTCCTCGTGGGGCTGGCGCCATGAGTCCCTGGGTTCCTTTATCGGCACCAAACTGTATTTCACCAGTTAGAGCCCTTCTGATAGCATAAATACCTGCCATGCAGGTGTCTCCAGCTGACAAGATAACACGTTATCAATCATACATCCCAAATTTATGCAAAATGCACATCTTCCCTCTTTTTATTTCATCTCATGGTGGATGGAGAGCTAGGGAAGAGAGGGGCTGAAAAATTAAATATTTTCTCATACACTTGAAAAGCCAAATGACACATCTCCTGCATATACAAAGGAAAGGTTTTTCTCTCCTGTAATTCACTTATTAGCGGTTGTGCAATGGTGTTGTTGCAGAAAAATGGGTAGGGAGTAATTGACTGTGGAATCCCATTAAGCTTTGTCATAATGCACAGTCCCAGAGTGGGTACTGCAGAAACACCTCCATCAAAATTACCTGCCGGAGGGAATGGTGGGGGGATGATGACAGTGATGAGGAAGGCAAAAGATTACATCCTGCTCTTCACTGGCCACCTTAGGTGTTTGTTTCACTCATACACAAGGGCAGGGACATGGCCTTGTCTCTGGAACCTGCAGGGCTGGGTCAGCCCTAAATCCTCCTCTGCAAGTAACAAGGAACACTTTCCAAGAGGATCTGTGTAGAGGACTGGGCAGAGACACCTGGCTTTGGCTGTGGCAAATTTTTATGTGAGGGAGATGGCAGTGGGCTATGCCACCATCTGAGGGGGTGCCAGAGACCCTCATGGAGGCAGCTTAGGGGACCTCTCCTTGTCAGCAACTGGCATTCCTCCTGGGAAAACCCTGAAATGGCTATTGATTGCTGAGGCTCACTGGGACTGCAGGCTGAGGAGGTTTTGCTCTCCGTTGTGTTCTCTGATGCAATTCCCCACCATCAAAAGGGGAGGAAGAGTATGGGTTGTGCATGAAATAGCTGTCTTTGCTTCATCCAGAGTAGAGCTGGGACTGATCTCGGTGAAGGGGATGCAGCAGGGGCATGAAGTGCACAGAGTATCACAGGTTTTCTAAAGCTTTAGAACTAAATCTGAACTCCATAAGGTTAAGCTGGTGCAGCCTCCAGGTCTGGAAAAGGTATTGCTATAAAGATGGCTTTACCCAGTGCAGCTTGTTCTGCTCAGTCTAGAAAATTAAGCTTTAATGGTAAAAGGACCTAATACAGGTCTCACAGTTGTTTTGATTGAACTGTCCAGTTAAGATTTCACTAACTCAAATAGTCAGACCTGCGCAAAGATTGAGTTGACCAGCTTGACCTACACACTGAAGTCTGATCTCAGTGGTAGCTGTCATATACAGAGGACAAACCCTGCTAAAAAATAAAAAAGTAATGAAAGAGTGGTACTTCATAAGCAGAGGAATGGCGATGCAGTGCCATTTCCATTCCTGGGAGGTGGCATTTTCTCTGCTCCACAGCACCTTCGGTTCACATACTGGTTGATGATGTGCAGGGAGGGGAATAAGCAGCAAGAGCAAATGACCTCAGAAACTGCAAAGAGCTTGGTTTCCATTGCTAGTGCCCTTATTAGGATGGAAGAAGGTAAAGGGAAAAAAAAGGCAAAAAGTACAAGGCAGAAAAATGCCTAGAAAAGATGTCTTCAGCTGTTTCCACACCAGCTTCAGCTGCTCCTAAAAGCCATTGTGTTTCCTTAAACATATATTTCACCCTATTTTCCCAAGTGTTTTCTATTCCTTAATATAGGCAGGTTTAAAAACAAGAATTCAGGTGCATCACACTGCAATATTTATCTTGGTCTTTAATCTGTGCTTGCTTTGTAATGTGCTTGGAACAGGGGTTGTATCTTTGGTCTTTGTGTGTGTAATACTTATCGTAGTGCATTTCTGTTCTGCAAATACAGCTCCCGTGCGCTGCCTCTGTACAAAAAATTAGAGATAATAATAAATCACAGTCAGGACTGATTCTGGGAAGACCAGTTTTGTGGGCAAGGAAAGGAACAGTGGTTGTTAAACCCAAGTCCTAGACGTTCCTGCACACTCTTTGGGTTGTCACCTTCTGTCCGTGTCTGCCCTTGCTACTTGTTAAAAAGTAAAATGACTCCTCTAGGATGAAGGCTTGTTCTTTTGGTGCTGAAGATCCAAGCTTTTAAGCTCTGGGGACAGGTGTGGTATCTACCATCACTCACAGAACTTGGAAATCAAAATGCTTGCATCTGTTACATCAGTGAGAGCAGCTGCCTCACCCTGACAAAGGACTGCCTTGACTGGTGGACTAGCTATAATGAATTACTATCCGAGCCAGTGTCCCTTTCCTCCCTCATCAAGGGTAATTAGCATTCTGCACCACACGGGTCCCTCAAGCCTCAAGAGTGCTCACCTCTGCACGGAGGTGCTACAGGGAGATCAGCCCTATCCCCAGACCCTCCAATTTTCCGAGCTGCAACTGATGTCTCTTGCCAGACCTCTAGCTCTTTTTTTGCCCTTGGGACCTCTCCATGAAGACACCTGTCTTATTAGATTAGGACAGTTCCCTGTGGGGACATGGAGATGTATGGATGATGTCTACCGCAGTTTCCATCTCCAAACTATGACACATCATCGATCAGCAACTTTCTGCTCTTGTGTCTCCTCTCCCAGTCATTAATGACCTTGATGGACACCTTCTGCTGTGAAGGTATACTGAACTGCCATGTTTTTACAGCACTGAAAAACATGCCTGTGATGCCATCTGAAACCCCCTGTTTCTTCTCCAGCATTGAAATTTTTGCTATATCCACAGTGAGAGAGAGCATTAGCATGAATGAACATGATGGAGAGCTATAAAGGTTTTATTATCACAATTTTAGGCTGTTCATCTTATGAGTGGCAAACTAACTCCTTGGGAGGGAAGTGCTGTGGGAAGCACTCTCTGAGCAGTTTGGGGAGGAATCCCAGTGGGAACAGAAGAGAGGAAGGACAAGAGAATTTGTGTTGAGCATAAAAGCAGAATAAAGGCAGTTTGCCATAATCCACCCTCCTCAGCTACACTCAGGTAGTGTGAAATTGTTGTCTTGAACTGGTCTGTCCTGACATAATAGAGAACAATATTCAGCCTCTTATACATGCTAGTTTGGGATTGGGTAATGTGATTAATAAAAATCTGCTAGCACAATACACATCTGGCACAGCTGCCATGGCACATGTACACATTCTGTACCTGTGTCAAATGTGTAAGCAGTTTTCGTGTATTTACTCCCCTTGGCCCTCCTGCCCCTTTGTAAAACACAGTTTCTATATATCTGGTCTCCGGACTGTGACTTTTAGATGGGTCTGGATAAGTCTGTGTGGGTGGGGGTTGTTCTGTCACTTATTGCTAGGGCACTGCAGAGCTCTCTGAATTTAAATTTATGTGTTCCAGCTTTTATTGCTGGGCCACTTGGCTCCTTTGAATTATCTCAGTCACCAAATGAATTTTATAGTCCACTGGGGGCTGTCCATGCTTGTTAAGGTGATATTTCCATCTCCAGTGTGCTGTGGAATCTCATCCGCCACGCAGTGATCACTTCTACCCGCCAGCTGCCTACTGCTTCTTCAGGAATCGTCTCTGCTCCTTGGAGACTCATGCAGTTATGGGATCGGTTATGTGTGGGGCCTCTGGAAAAAGAGCCGACTCACAGTGCACAATGGACATAACTTTTGCTCAGGAAAGTGGTGAAATAGATGCTGTTGCAATGTTGGGTTGTGCCAGCTGTCAGGCTGGCTTTTTGGTGTGCAGAACCAACAAGGTATGACTTTTGGGGCACTGTGCACCCCTGGGTTTCAAGGGCATCCCCCAGTAAAAGGGGGTTATCAAGCAGAGGAGGGCATCCCATGGGAGGTGCCTACAGAAATGGCAGGGACCTGGGCATACACAGGGCCACAGCTGCACGAACTACAGATTCCACTTCAACCTGGTATTCTGCTGACAGTGCCAGCCCCTGTTTATCTGTTGTTGACCAGGCAAAAGGATGTTTGACTTTCTGTGGAGTTTCGCACAACACAGGCCCTAAAGGCTGGGCTCTGGTGTAGACTCCATCTTTGTGCAGAGCTGCCTCCTGTGCTTTTGTGACAAGGACACCAGCATGCTGCTCCATCATGGTGCAGTAAAAAACTGAGACCACATCTAGACTTTTCCTTGCTTTGTTGCTGTTCCTTTTAATACCACCTTTTTGCTCTTCATTAAATGGACCCCTCTTTTTCTTCCAGCGGGGCTTCTCATTTTGCAGCTGGCAGTCTCTTTACTGAAGTTGTCAAACTTTGGGGGGCATTTTTGAAAGAATTCCCCACGCCCTACATCAGATCTCATATTGCAGCAGATCTGCATGGTGGCAGAAGTGGGAGAGGATATGAGGATTTTATCACTCTGCAGTGATGAGTGCTCAGGACTTAATATGGTGCTGCAGTGTGAGGAGTAGTCCAAGGACACATCTAATAGCTTGCACTCCTAGAAGGGATTACAAGTCTCCCTTTCCAGCTCTGTCTTGAAGTCCAGCATTATCTTCCATCGGACAACATTCTCAGGCACATGGTGTGTGCTTCTTGGCGTGTCCTGCACAGGGCCAGGAGTTGGACTTGATCCTCATGTGTCCCTTCCAACTCAGCATATTCTATAATTCTGTATCTTTTCCAGGAGAATTTACCCCTTCTCAATGTTCCTCATAGGAGCCCTACAGACACACTTCACATTGCTGCTCAGACACCTCAAAACAAATTTCTCTGTCTTGGAACGTCTTACCTGTTTTGTTTGGGACCACTACCAAAAACTGTTTTGTGCCCTTTGCTGGTTTGACTGCTCAGCAGCCCCAGCACTTCTGCAGTCCTGGGAGCCCAGAGCTAGCGAGATCAGCTCTGTTTCTGCATGATACTGGTTGCTCTTCAGATCATCTGGGGTTCTTAAATTTTTTCCCCTGATCCCCTTAGCAGAGCTCTTGTAGGAATAAACCACTGGAAGACAACTTACTAGTTTCTTTTACCTATGCAAAGGGCTCCTGATGGAATTTCTCCATTAGTCTCTGTGGGACTTAATGTGATGTTGTTTCTTCTCTCCATTCCTCCTTTGTAAACTACTGATCTATGATGTATTGCGGCTGTTTCCACAATTCATTTCCCTAAGCCTGTTGTCAGGCTAATTGGTTTTCTATTTAAGTCCTGGATCTTGCAGATTACTGTGTGTGGCCATTTTGCAGGATCCAAGCCCCAAATTTTCATTCTCTGCTGTCATGAGCTGTGTTAGAACCTTTGCTAATCCCTCTCCAGCCAACTACCTTCATACAGCAATTTAACTGCTTTATATTAACCTGGCATACCTCTTCCAGCAGGGTTGTGCTGTGTTCCTATGTCACCCTTGTGGCACCATTGTGTTTCTCCTACTGAGTGCAAATAAAAGCAAATTATAAGCAAAATACAGCTTAGAGCTATATATTTCCTTATTTTCCTCCCCTTGTGTCCTTCCAAAGTAAATGAGATTCCTATAAGGAATTATCCTGTCCATCATTTAACTAAACTGTACATATCTAGCACTTCTAATCTCCCTTCGTAAATCAGTCCCTCCAGGCCCTTATCTCATTCAGTGGGTCTGGAAATTAAAAAAATAAAATAGAGCTCACAATAAGAAGTCTGGAATGTCTCTTGAGGTGAGGGAGAGGAGCAGGGGAGGGACTGAGTGGTAGCAAATAATTCTTGCTGGTTTATAACCCCTTGCATCTAAGGACCGCAGTGTACTTTGCAAACAGGAGCGAATTAAGGGTCACCATGTCGCCCATGAAGTTGGGGAGTCTTGTCACAAATTTGTGTCAGTCAGCACTGGTCTTTATGAAGCATGTGCAGGTGTTGAAGTTGCTCAGCCACTGCAGGGATAAAAGTTATTTCTTCCTGCTGCAGGAAATGAGCATCTCCCTATTTCAATTGGAAGTGGAGAGAAGAGTTCGCATTAGGAGTATGTGGCCACTGAAAGAGATGAAAAATTCTGACCCCTTTCAGTAAAAGGTTTAAAAAAGGATTAAATATGAATGCATTATACATACTTGTTACTTTAGAGGTAGGAATGCTCAGACATGGAAAGACAAAGTGGTATGTCCAGCTTATGCAGCAAACTAAAGACAGAGGGAATCTTCACTTGCTTTGACTGCAAAAACAATCCTTTCTGCAAGTAGCAGCAAGTTTTCCCCACTTGTGGCCAGCACCATGAAATTTGGGCATACAGCTAGGGATTCAATTGAACAGCTTTATCAGAAACTCCAGATTTGCTTAGAGGCACCAAGGGAACAGTCTTTCTCAGGAGATTTCCACTGCTTCCTGCTTTAAGGAAGATTGTTTTCAAGTAAGACAAGAGCAGCTGTCTTTCTGGTGGTATCTTGACATTCCATACTGGGTGCCTCCAGTTCCAGGGAAGCACATTGGCCTGGCCTGAGATAGCAGAAGCTACCAGGGTTTTTTTGTCATATTTGACTTGATTTCTTAATGTAGGCTTGCATTTTGTTCTTCTGTTACCCTTACTGCTTCAACCCATCCCCACTACTTATCTCTCAGATTCATCCCTTCCCTCTGTCCTGATTCTCCTTAACTGCTTGTTCAGATTAGGAAACATCCTTTCAGCCTCTCTCTCATCCTCATTAAATCTTCTTTTTATTTTTTTTTCCTTTATCTTCATCTCCTCCTTCCTAGACTGTCACTAAATAAAAAAAAAAAAAAAAAAAAAAGGAGAGAAAAGGGAAAAAAAAGTGAAGAAAAGCTCTTTAATGTGTTTTTAAAAAATCTCTTTGAAAATTATACCGTCTGTGTTGCTTCTCTCTCTACTTACATTTATTTATTTTTACAGACCAAACTAAAAATTGGCTTATTGACAAAATTCAAAGGGCTGATGATGATTAGGTGCAAAGAGGCTTTTCCCTGTTGAGATGGATAAATGACAAGCAAGTTTGCCAATGACACCAATCCGTGTGGTGCAGTTGAGATGCTGGAGGGCAAGGATGCCATCCAGGGGGACTTTGGCAGGCTTGGGAAGTGGGACCACGTGAACTTCATGAAGTTCAAAAAAGCCAAATGCAAGGTCCTAAACATCGGGGAGGCAACCCCAAGCACAAACACAGGCAGGACAGAGAAGGGACTGAGAGCAGCCCTCAGTGCTTGAGGGTGTTGGTGGACAAGCATGTTGACACCAGCTGGCAACGTGCACTTGCAGCCCAGAAAGCCAAATGTATCCTGGGCTGCATCCAGAGCAGTGTGGCTAGCAGGGTGAGGGAGGGAATTTTGCCCCTCCTATCTGCTTCTGTGAGACCCCACCTGGAGTGTTGTGTCCAACTCTGAAGCCCCCAGAATAAGAACGACAGGAACCTCTCTGAGAGAGCCTAGGGGAGGGTGACGGAGATGTGCAGAGGACTGAAGCAGCCCACCTGTCAAGACTGGCTGNAGCACTTTCCAGTACCTGAAGAGGTCTACAAGAGTGTGCAGAGGGACTTTTTACAAGGGCAAATAGTGATAGGGTAAGGAGGAATGGCTTTAAACTGAAAGAGGACAAGCTTAGTTAGATAAAGAAGAATTTCCTTGTTGTGAGGTTGGTGAGGCACTGAAACAGGTTGCCCAGAGAAACTTGGGATGTCCCATCCCTGGAAATGTTCATGTCCAGGTTGGATGGAGTTTTGAGCACTCTGGTCTAATGGAAGCTGCACCATGGCTTTAAACTGAAAGAGGACAAGCTTAGTTAGATAAAGAAGAATTTCCTTGTTGTGAGGTTGGTGAGGCACTGAAACAGGTTGCCCAGAGAAACTTGGGATGTCCCATCCCTGGAAATGTTCATGTCCAGGTTGGATGGAGTTTTGAGCACTCTGGTCTAATGGAAGCTGCACCAGCCCACAGCAGGGAGGTTGGAACTAGATGATCTTTACTGTTCCTTCAAACTCAAGCCATTTTAGAATTCTATGAAATATGCAAAAGATGTCTTTTGCATTTAAAGGACAGGCTGAATATTTGCATTCCTCCTCCTCCTCCCTCCAACACCCCATGACACAGGCCCAGATGTCCAGGAAAAAGACTGGACTAGAAGCCAAAGATAAAAGCACTTTTCCCACAAATGTGCACTTAACCCCAGGCACTGATTCCAGAAACAGCTGATGTCTCCAGGCCCTTGAGAAATGTTCTGGGTTTTAGCAGACTGCAAATTGCAGCATCCCAGCCCTCATGGCTTCCATTAGTCAGCCCTAGCTAGGAAATGGTACAGAAGAGCAGCTTCTTACCCAAAGGGAGCCAGAATGGAATGTTCTCATTCAACAAGGAAAACAGTAGCACTTTGCTCATTTCAAATACGTGAGGACCCAGACCAAAACAACTCCTCAAAATACTCTTAAGTTTGGGGAATTTGTTATCTCAATTCATGTATTTGTAGATCTTGAAGTTAGGAAAGGTTGCTAACTTCTTCACTTCAGCATCTTGGCTCTGATCTCAAGATGTTTCTATAATATGGCCATGTGTGTCCATGCTATCATTGCTGTAACTACCTCAAGTGCTAAGAGGAATGAAACAGCAGCAGCCCAGACTCCTGCACTGCCCACATGCATCTATCCAGAGCTGTGTGCCTTTGGCAACTCAAATTTATGCCCTTGCAGCTTTAGAGCTGCTGGAAAATAGGACAACCAGGTTGGAGGTAGCTGGCTGCAATCGCCGTTCTGGTATTGGTAATGGAGCTGGTAACTCCTGGCAGCAGAGATCCAGACCATCTGTGCAATCCAGTTCAGGCACTGGATGGGCACTGCCGTGAAAGAGCAGGTTTGATGGCTGCATGCAGAATCACAGGAGCATGGATAGGAGGGGACTGCTCGTTGGACCTCTAGTCTCCAGTCCAAGCTCTTGCTTGAAGCCAGACACGTCCCAGGAGTCACTGTGTCACGATCAGAAGTGCTACATCTTGGTAGGTTAATTTCTTCTCCCAAATTTCCCTGCCTTGTTGCTGCTGCTACGTTCTTGCCACTTTGCCAACACCAAGGGCAGCTTTGGCTGCCTATCCCAGTCTCAATTCCAGAGGCACATGATGTGGCACGTTGCAGAGCCAGTGGCAGTCCAGATCAGCTTGTTCATCAAGGGCTTGTGACTAATGAGTGAAACCTGCTTCAGCCACTGGCTGGGGATCACGGCCACAAAAGGCAAGAAACAGGTCCACTCGCTCCGTGTAAAGATCCTGCTGTGGAGAGTGTGCAGACTTCTGGGAGAAAGGACAGAGTCTCTGCATAATTAGGAACCTCGATAAACTCTTCCAGTTAGTCCATCACTCCCCGCCATCCACCTGACTGGAGAGTCCTTGTCACAAATGAAAAGGTGCATCTTGACTTTCCTGCTGGAGTATCTGGCATAGTGATGAAGTAGGAAAAGGGAAATAAAAACTAAAATTTGATAAAAACAAGAACTCAAATAGAAGTGAAGTAAGATAATGATGGAGAACATCACAAAATGAGGAAATCTGCATCAAAAAGAAGGTCAATACAAGTTCTCCTCAAGAGGTGGATCCAGTCATGGAACAGTGGTTTGCATTTTTCTCCCAACAGTAAGGAAGCAGCTAAGCGAAACTCTAACCATGAATAAATTTAGCCATGTTTAATCACTGATGTGGGTTGTACTGGAAGACACCACATAAAAATACAAACTGGCTTTGCTGCACAGATCCAAGGAGCTCTGTTGTCCTTCTCAAATTACTTTTCATAATGACTAAAGCTGAGTTCTCCAACAGCACCAACAAAATGCTGCTGAGAATCCAGAGGAAGGTACATATGGAACAGGGAAGGACCTCTGACCTGACTTGTGCTAGTAGTGTTTTGCTCAGAGATAGAAACTAGCCTGACTTCTGTGGTGGTGCCAAACAAAGTCCAGAGTATATCCATTTGCAGTTGATATTATATCACTTTGAAGTTTCCTTTGGCTCTCCCATTTCTGTGTGATTCTGCCTTTTATCTGCCCCTTGCTTTCTTGGTACATAAGCAAGTGTGATACCTGTGCCTTGATGTCTGAATTTGCCACTCCTCAAAAACACTGAAAGCAATTACAAGCCATCCGAACAGTGGGAAGCACTTTAATGTCTTCTGTCTCAGGGACATAGCTGGCATTTGCCATACAAATCTCTGTAGTCCCCTTCAGTGTTTATTCACTAATTGTTATCCACTGCTCCCATAGAGCACTTTGTTTTTGATGACTTATCTAAGTGGCACATTTATTCCCCTCCAAGCTTAGCGAGTGAGAACAAATCTAGTTTATTCTGCTAAAGTGAAAATTAAACCAGTGGGCTGCACTATTGGAATCAGGAGGTATGCAAAATGAGACTGTAAAATGTGCTGTCAGTTATCTATGTGACACTCTCGCTCCCTCCCTGGTTCTGCCTTCAGGAGCTCTCTTCCAGCCCATGGCTCCCTCAGCCCTTAGAATGCAGAGTGAACACCAGGAGTTATTCTTCCTGAGTGAATAGTGTACATGGCATATGACCTTCTGGGATATACCCTTTCATCACCAAGGAACCATGGAGTGAAAGTGCCTTTTCAAAGCAGCTCCTGACCCCACTATTCTTACCAGGTTTTTTTTCCTGGAAAAGGAAGGTGTACACTGGTATAGTTCCTTTTCCTTCCTTCTGCTGTTCAAAGGATTTCTATCTGGAGCATCTTGTTCAGGGTGTGATGACAAGAAAGTCAAATTAATCATTTTTGGGTTTTCATCTCCAGAGCAAACATTAGGCCCTTCCCTCACTTTAATGCTGGCAGCTGAGAAGGTGTGATCTTCACACAGATCCACTTGTCTCTCTTTAGCTGTCTTGCATGTTCAGATGGGAGTCTCTGAGTAACTATGGGGCTCTGTTTCCGCAGGTGCCTGCACAGGACCCAGCACTTTGGGGCCTCACCACTTCTGGGGCATGCGAGCCCAAAAACCACCAACCACAGAGCCTGGGATTTTGCTAGGGAGAAGTTCCAATCACAGTGTTACCAGCAAGGGAGGTTTCCGAGTCTCCTCAGACCTGGAATGCGTTCAATTAAACATGAAAAAATGTTTAATTAAACTCACTTGAAAAAGCCTGGAAGGGTCACGAAAACTGAAGGCAACGATGCCAGTTCCCCACAGCATATGGCAGAGCAGCCGCTCTCCCCTCGCTACCAACGCAGGACTGTCACTTCAGAGGGACGTGCAGCCCTTTCATTTTGCCAGCTGTTGCCATGGCAGCAGAGGGATCAACCTGGGAGGCACCATCCCCACTGCCACCTTAGGAACAGGAGTGAGTCCCTCAGGGGACCTGATTTCACCAGAGGAAGGCAAACAGGTCAAAACTAGCCATTTTTCCTCTGTTGGAGACTGCTGCTTGGCAGAGGATGGCGTAGTGCGGGAGCGTCGCTGTGAAGGCCTCGGGGGCCCCCTATGCTATGTGCCACTGGGATTGAAGCACTTTATTCTTGTATCAAAGAGAATTTATATTGGACATCTAAGCTCCTTTAAAAGCAGGGAAGTCTTGATGTTCCCTGTGTTCATGGCTGCCTGATGTGGGGGCATTTCAAGGGGCAGGTAGCCCTGTTTTCCCAGCTCCACCTTGCACCACGCACGCCCTCAGGTGTGGTGCGGCAGGGGAACCCAAGGCTTGCCATGGGGAGCAGGTCTGTATTGCAGCCTTCAGCTGGAGAGATGGGGAACACTTTCAGTTGTCAGAAAGGATGACTGATTGAATAAAGGCTTCTTTAGATCTCTTAAATGATCATGATGAGCCCTTTCCCAAGGAAGGCACTATGAAAGCTAGCTTGAGCGTGAGTTGGGGAGCTTCTGGTGGTGGCAGTGACTCATATCCTTGCCTTAGAAAGTCCTGCTGTCCATTTGCCTGTTGTGGCTCCCCTCTGCTCAAGGAGCAGCCTTGTTTTCTGGTATTCTGTTTTATGAACAGATGACGTGCTCAGTTATATGTAACCATGGAAGGTATAATCACAGACTTGAAAGGCCCCGAGACTGCAGGACACTGGGAGGACCAGAAGGGTTACCGAGTGTTGGTGGCTCTATTTCTGTAGTGCAGGGGGTAGATTTTTATAGGATTACAGTGTGTCACTGGGAGTCTGGCATTCAAGTATCATGAAGTTCCAGGTTTTTTTTTTTTTAATCATGCTCGTCTTTCCATGCACTTTACCTGTATAAGAAGAAGAAGGGAGTGGCTCTGGCAGCCCAGACTCAGGAAATGAGCCCACACACTGGAGGAGAACAGGAAACAGGCAGGAGGTGAAGTCAAGAAGAGGGCAAGAGGCTTAAAGTGCTGTAGGTTTTTGAAAGTGAGAAGAAGAAATTGAATCTCAGTCTAGCAAACACTTAAGAACCAAAGGAGGGATGAAGCGGGATAGATGTGCTATGATGGGATTTCAGGGTGAGAAAAAAGAATGCTAATGGCTATATTGTGTATGCTCTGTGTGTCAAAGAAGCTGGGGAGAAGTTGCACCGCCTGGAAGTGAAGCAGTAATGAGCGGCCAGGCATGTCTCCCTGCTGTCAGGACAAAAAAGAAGGGCTTGGGTGCTGGCTCTGTTGCAGAGCTGTTTTTACCCGGAGGGACTTCAATCAGAAAGTACCTTTCCTTGGGAGGTTCATTATCCCCCTTGTCTTCCCTGCAGTCTCTCATTCTCTGCACGGACAGAAGTGGCCCCCAAACTCCAGGGACCAGGCTGCATCATAGTGGCCTCATTCTTCCTTGCAGACTTACCAGCTCCCTAAAGGCTTCTGCCTCTCTGCACTCTGTCAGGAAATTATTTTGCTGAAGAGACAAGGCATAGTCATTGCAAAAACTATTCCAATTAAGATATTTAATTGCAAAGGAGGAAAAAACAACTGTAAATTAAATGAATCACCCTGTTTACAGCACAGAAGAGTAAGGCATGATCTGAGAGGAAGCTGACATTTTGTCAGTCTGAGACAGCTGAGTGCATCAAAGTAGCAGAAGACATAGTGGCTTTTATAGCAATAGCAAGGCAATTAACCTTGCTTTCCCTATACTTCTTTAGACATCCAGTTGATTTTAAATACCAAAATGTGCCCTGTGTTCCAGCTGCCCCTCCAGCCTGTGCTCTCTGCTGGATGTAGGGGGGCTGTGCTGAGGTGGAGGGCAGCAGGGAAGGGGTAATTGCTGCAACCACAGCAGTGGCCACCTGTCAGCTGAAGCTCATTAACTCATCTGGCACCTGCTCCCACCCTAATGAGATGGGGGGAGCACCTCCATCGAGAGTTTCTCTGCCTGGACACAATGCAATTACATTCGGGGTTGTTTGTCTGTCTCTGTGTGAAGCACAAGACACCAGAGGTGCAGAAGAGGCTGGAGCATTCTGAGTACTCAGGGGTTGTGGCTGCCTGTGCTGTGTGTATATTTATAGTACAGCCTCCAGGCTTTCCTCTGAATTGCTGTTGCTGTGTGAGGAATGAGAGTGGTGCGAGACATCCAACAAGTGGTCAGAAGGAGGTGGGATCTGTGAAGCAGTCACACTCGGTAAGATATTGGCAGCAGTAGCTGTGTGCCTGGTTGCTTAACTATTAAATAGCTTTGTCTGTACTCCCATAGGATGTTCTACAGTAATAATTAATAGTGATTACATAGTGATAATACAATGGGTATGCTAATAGTTCTATCAGCCTGCATGTAAAGATGAGCCAATGCTATAAATACAGTACTATGTGAAGAGCAGTCTTAATGACAAGTGTATTGCATATAGTAAATATGCTGATATTGTTTATAGTAAACACTATAGTTCCTCACCTACTATAATCAGTCTTTGCAGTTTCCCCATAATTAATTTTCAATGTTTCAGTCCTGCTCTTCTGTTTCCCCCTCTACCCTCAGCTGCATAGAGATGCATCAAGATTCATTCCTTCCAAGTCAAGTAAGGAACCACACTGGCCTGAATAGATGCCCATTAACGTGCATACTAAACCTCCCAGCAGAGACCTAAGTACCCATGACAGACAGGTGCTCAGTACAGCTACACACTCAGGGCTTAGAAGGCTTTGCCCAGATCCCCAGTTTCATTAGTATTTAATTTCCTTGCACTGTGTCACATGGAAATACCGAGGAAGGTGGATGAGGGATGGAATGAAACCTCTTAAGCTGGCTCAGTTAGGTTATGGTGTCCATTTTATCAAGGCACTCTTACAGATTCACCCCAGCTGTGCAAGAAAACCCAGCCTCCCCTGAGCAACTGAGTTGAGCACAGATACACTGGTGTGTGCTGCATGCTTGTGCCTCCTGCCAGTGGCTTCAGGAAGGAACTTGGAGCCATTTTAGGGTGGGCTTAGTCCCGATATCTCAGGGTGCCAGCAACAAAAGATGAAAGAAGAAAGCTCTGAGGTTAGTGATGTCTTAAACTCTGAAAGCTATAACTGTAGAGAAGCAGGGGTTAATGGAAGGAAGATGTTCTGTAGCGGCACTACTCAGGTAACCAGCTACAGCTGGGATGAAGGACTGCCCTAGGAGAGTGAAGCAGTAGTTGGGGAGGCTAGTTACTATTTCAAGGCTCTCCTCCTCAGCAGAAACCTAGGAAGGAGACAATTACGTTCAAAAGCCCTATGAGGAGAGATCCCTGCTGACTGTGAGCATCTTGTTACTGATGCACTTCGAGGTATACAAGACACTGAGGTTTTCTCAGGCCCAGGCAGTTATGCTCTGCAGAACAGGACACAGCATCTGGTAAGCTGACCAACAGGCTGAGTGTTCTGGGATGATAAAAAGGCACAAAGTAGCCTCAGAGAGAGGAAGAAACCTCCTCAGGAGTATAACCACAGATAAGGGATTACACAGCCTGGACCATGCTGGAGGTTGCCCTAAGGCAGGTAGCTCTGCCTAGAAACCTGGCCTGACAACAAGTTCTAGCTGTGGGGGAGCAGCAAGTGCAGGCACCAGCTGTGAACCTGCCCCTGCTTGCTAAAGCCATGGTGTGAGCCATGACTGTGCTTGTTAGAGATCCAAGGAGCATCCTGGTGGCACAGATCTGTGCAAACTTGGTGTCCTTTGCTATCATCTGGTGAAAGCTGCCATACTGAGGTGCTCAAGAATATGAGCTGTAGTGTCTCTTAAGCATGTATGGGGTGCATTTTAAGAAAAGGTCCTGCTGTTATGGTTGATTTGGAATGCATTCCAAATTCATTGGAAGGCATTAATAGTGGTGGATCAGATTAGACTTCTCAGTCAAGTGTTGGATTGGTAGCATTATAGAATTAAAGACTTTTTCTCCTGATGTTGGCTGGAAAGGTTGGAAGATGTATTCTTTTGTAAGAGATGTCTTCTTTTTGGCTTGAGAGCTTTGATCAAGTATGTAAACCTCTGCATTTTAACAACTCAGCCAACTCTCTTATGAAATTCCTTTGTGCAAACTGTTTTCCAAGCTCAATTACCCATTGCAGTCACATTATTATTGCTCTGTATAATTCTGTGTATGGCCTTCTTGACAGAATTTTTAGGAATGCTTCAGCCCTTTTTAAGGGCAGAAGTGGCCTCATGGTGTGGTGGAATGCAGAGGGCTTTGAAGGAATGCAGAAGGATTCTCAACCACTGTCTTTATTCTTTGAAGATCAGCATGAGGTACAGAGAGTCCAAAGTGCTGGGAGTATGATGTGCAGTGGTAACTTCTGAATCAAATCTGTTTGCTTAGGAGCTGAAATGTGTTACTTCCTAGTTTCATTCTAAAGATTTTAGTCCAGTGCCCATGTCCACTTCAGAGAAGATGCCTTTATCTTTCTGTAGCGTTTACAATTCAATTGTACCTTGGCTTACAACGTTGTCCAGCATTCCTGCTGGTGAAGCACCTGGCCCAGCAGAGGTGCCTGGGGTTCTCCCATGGGACTTGAAGTGAAAGCAGCAAGGCCTGGGATTGACAACATCTATGCAGCCAGAACAGCTAGGGATGAACTTGATGCAGGTAGGTAGCAGCCTACACTGTGCATGAGCAAAAGTTGATTCAGTCTCTCTCACAGCCAAGCCAAGTGAATCAACCAAACCATATCATAAAACACAGAGCCTGTGTGAGGACAGGACAAACCTCTCTGTGCATCACCTGTTCCCATTGAGGAACCCAAGGGATGTAATGGAACAAGCCAGAAATAAAATGAGAGCTTGTATCTTAAAAAAAATAAAATAAAAGGAGGTGGGGGACAGAAGGACTAAAGGGAAAGAGAAGGAGAAATTCCACTCTCATTTTCTGCTCTCTTTCCCTTCCCATTTTTCCCCATTTGAAACTGTGTCAAATACCTTGGTGCCTGTTCCCCTTACTTCTCCCAAATTTCATCTCTCTTCAGAGCTCTGGCTTTAAAAATGCACACATATATGCAATTAAATGCAGGCCTTGACTTTTCACCTGGGAAACTGGAGGGATAAGGTGAGCTAAGCTTTTAATTACGAGTGCTCATTCTGGGAGGCAGGGAATTCAAACTGACAGTAGATGCTGCAGCACTGCTTAATCATGTCTTACAGGGAAGGGGAAAAAATCCCCATGAATATGCTGGAGAAAAGATTTCCTGAATATATAAAGAAAATATTATTTCTTTTTGCTTTTCTCTTTTCACATTCTCCTTTCATTTTTCTTTTTACTTTTGTGCCAAGTAGAAGCTAGGTGTTAAATACTGAGGATTTGATTATGGCTTTTATTAAGGTGGAAATGTTAATGTGCAGCTGTGACCCCTAGGATAAAGCTCTTTGTGCCAAGGTATTTTTGGTTTGGAGTTGTTTTTTTTTTCCCTTGTCTTTTCTCCTCTGTATCTCTTTTAAAGCATTTAATGGACCAGGTTCATTTGGGCCTTTTCATCTGTTGACATGACTGGAGTTTTACCACAGACACCTTTGGCTCTAAGTGATTTTCTTGATGGGAGGGTGAACAGTGTAGGAGTTTAGTGGCACTACTTCCAAGACAAGCACAGTTGGAGTTGTTTGAGGAAGAAAAGAAAAAAAAAATGCCAGTTTTTGTCCCACAAAGAAATCACTAACAAGTTTTCCAGCATTCAGGAAGAAAAAATTGTTCTCTTTTGCTGACCACAAGCCAGCTATGATTCATTGTCCAATTTGATTTACAGTAGTCAGTGAGATTTTTTTCCACTTAATTCCAGGATTTTTCCCTGTGCTTTAGGACCAGTAAGTACATGCATTGCTAAGCAAATGGAAAGGTAGGATTAGGCCAGGAAACTCTGTTAGATAATGGGTATGAGTCCCAGGCAAAGGCCTTCCTATAGAAGAAAAGCAGAATACCAAGTGAAGTGTGCACACATTTTAGAAACAGAATATCTCTGCCAAGTCACAGGAAGGCATCCCATCTCCACCTCTTTCTGTCCATGGTACACAAGCTCGTGCAAGAGCCGTGTCAGGCAAAGCCTGCACCCTCTTGGAGCTGTTCTTGGGCCACTTTCTGCAGTATGGCTTCTTCTGACTTGTGCTGAAGCCTCTGACTTGCCAATCTCAGTTCAGGCTGGGATGTGGAAATGTCCTAGTCCCCATCACAAGCTGCTGCAACAACTTCCAAACCTCTCCCACTCCCTTCTTTGGATGAAATAGTTTGGTGAGAGTGTGCAGCTATTACACCTGAGTGTGACAGCAAAAGACAGAGATGTCTTGCTTTCCATAAATGACTGCACGTTACTTATAGAGGGATACTTTGCAAAGTGGTGCCATGCACAGGTGTTTAACTTTCTTAATATCCTTTAAATGTTTAATTTAAACTTCACTGAAACTTTTTTACATTCTTTAAAGAGGATATAGTCAGGGCCAAATTTGTTAGAAGCCTGTCTGAGAATGAAGTAGAGATGAGAGCTGGAAGTCCAGAGGACAAGTTAGTCAATAGCATTATTGAGTTCTTGCTTCTTTGTTTCCATGCTTCAAGGAGAGGTCAGTTAACATCAGCATTTCAAATGGGATGCTTTTTGGGTTTGAATACCATCTGAACCTGTTCTTACAGCCCTCGTTCTGGTGTCCTGTTTTTGGCTATTTCATTTTCTTCCTAGTAGTTGGTGCAGTGCTGTGTTTTTAATTCAGTATGAGAGTAATGTTGATAACACACAGACATTTAGTTGTTGCTGAGTACTGCTTACCATGAATTAAGGACTTTTCCCTTTCCCAAGCTCTATCAGCATGAGGGTGTACAAGAAACTGTGAAGGAGCATTGCCAGGACAGTTACTCCAAACTGTCCAAAGGAATATTCCATACCATACTGAGAATTCCGTGCTCAGTAAAAAAACTGGGTGGAGTTGTCTGGAATAGTTTGGGATTGGCCAGTGAGTGGTGAGCAACTGTGTTGGGCATTATTAGCTTCTCCTGGGCTTTATTCTTCTCTGTTGCAGTAGAAGTAATAGTAGTAGTAGTCGATTTTTCTTGTTTTCAATTATTAAGATGTTATCTCAGCCTACAAGGTTTCATTTTTTCCCCCGTGGATTCTCCTCCCCACTGGGAAGAGGGGAGTGAGAGTGGCTGTGTGGTACTTAGTTTTTGGCTGAGGTTAAACACTGGGTTTCTACTTGGTGTCTCCTGACAGCTTTCTGCTATGGACTGTGACTCTCTGTGCTGCATAAAACTGAGGCCTTTGCATGGCCTGCTGTTAACTAGGAGACTTGTCTGTCTTACTGATATGAAAAACCTCTCTATTTTGCTACTGCCTCTGAATATCCTCTGCAATGCCATCATGACCCCTCTTATTAATTTCCATGATGTAGCTTTGCTGGGTAGACCTCAGCAACCTTCTAGATGACCTCCCTAACCTGCTGTTACTCACAGGATTCCCACTATTAAGAGCTGAATAATCTGGCCAAATTTATCCCCTTCAAATAGATTTATGGAATAGCATGGCCTTGACACACAACATGGACTCTCTTCTCAAAAGATGTCTTGTGCACAAAACTTTATATCTTTTTATATCTTCATCTTTTTAGATGGTGCTCTTCCTTCATTTGAATTCTTCAGCTTGGAAAACTGATATTGTGTCTGTGTACAGTGTGAGTCAGCTGTGATAAAGAAGTGCCCCAACCTATGTGATGTTCAGTTTAGGATTTAAAAGTTTGTATAAGGTCCTTTTCTTTAGATAGATGTCTCGTGTGACTTCAGTCAAGTGGGAGGTGTAACAAGGAATTTGGTGGTTGCTTAATGAATCAAGATCCACAGGGATCTGGGCTGCCAACTTGTGCATATGCATAGAAGGCATTTAAAAAACTAATATATTCCTTAGCTTAAAAAAAAATAAATATGCATTGGCTTCTCAAGAACACTTGAAATCCCAAAAGAGCCAGTTGTACCCTTTGCGAGTCTTTTACTGCCACTTAGTCACTAGGAAAATGCTTGGTGAATTTTGCTTTTGGCCTTCATGATTACCTTAATTTGCCTGGCTTGTGCAGTGAGCTGTGAGCTGCTTCCCTGAGACGCAGCAAGGGTACACGTGTGGAGTTGGTGTTTGGCAGGTGTGGTGCCTGGGAAGGAGGCAAGGAGCACTCCACAGAGGAATGTTACAGGGATTCCCTGTCCCTGCAAAGGTACTTGTGAGAGTTGGGTTGATTTGTTGCTGTGGGAAGGGTCGTTTTGTTTCTATTTTCATCTGAGGGCTTGTTTCATACCGCCTCCTTCAGTGAGTGAGAGGAATCTCAGCGCAGGGCAAAGTATCTTTTCTCAGTCGGTTCTGCTGATCCTAGGGAAGGGCTTTTTGGACAAACAGCAGGATAAATGCAGTCTGTGTTGGTGCCCAGTTTTGCTTAACATTTACATGTACTCGGTGAGCCTTCACTGGGCAGAGCCGAGGTGCAGGGGAACTAAGGAGGTCTGAGGTAAGGACCTCAGTCTAAAGCAGCTTCCCTTTTTCTCTACCTCCAGCCTTGACGTCTCCTTCTGAGAGACTCTCGTAAAGAAGCTCAGCACAGCCAGGCCAGATTAAGCACTCTGACCACTCAATAACCTACATTTCAAACCACCTTAATAGCCAGCAATAGCTCTGGAGAAGGGGCTCTATTTTACCTATCAAACCTTTTTGGGGAGGGAGCGATGGAAAGAGGAAAAGGAAATGACAGCAAAGTAAGCAACGCACTAGAGAAGGGAGAAGCAAAAGGAGAGGAAACATTCTGTTTGATTTGTTGTCAACTCAAAATGCCTTGGCCACGGACTTGGCTTTAAGATGGTGTGAGAGAGGTGAGACTAACAGTGCAGTCGATATGCCAAGAGAGTATGTCTGGGAAAAGCATTTATTTAAGACAATTGTGATCAAATATTCATCAACTCGCTCTCCCACCATCCCACTACAGTTTCTTTCTTGCTTTTCTCAGCTGGAAAAGACTTCATAGTGAAAGAAGGAGCAGCACTTAAATGCTTATTTATGTTGTCATTTCTAGGCATTTTATCAGGTCTCTAATGAAATAGATTTTCTCTCAAGAGGTACATATTTTCTGAGCCAGAGGGGGAGAGCACTACAGATTGCTGAAAAGTCTGCCCACATTCAATACATTTGTTGCATTATTAATGATGATAAAAGCGAGAGGTTATAAACATTTTCTTTGCTAAATACTAATTGCAGCTGACCTTAACTTTAAAAAAAAACCAAAACCAGACGTGATGGAGCAGGGGAAGCACAAACAAACCCATTGAGTCCAAATTGTAACTGTCAAGGCAAAACTTCTTTCTTGACAATCCCCAATGCTTTCACATATATCATTTCTAGAAGCACTGCCAGAGCCAAACCGTTTGAGACTAGAATTATAGCAGAGATTAGCAGGATTCTGTTCCAAGAATATCTTTATGGTGATCACTTGTCACTTGTCATTACAAATAAATCCTACTGGTCTTCTTCCCTCAGTCTCATCCTTGGCTTACTTACACTTGAGAAATCATTCTTCTTGTTCCCTCTTTTCCAGCAAGCAAAATTCATGTTGCTTCTTTGAATGGCTGCTGGTTTATCCTGACTCAATACAGCCTTTGTGGAGGGGGATAGACACAGGAATTGTTCATGCTTGTTTTTCATCCAGGTGCTGTTAAAATGTGTTATCACTGTTATTGTCAGAATTCTGGGCAATTCAGTGGTATCACTTGGGACAGCAGTGTGTACACAAAGGTTTAGGCAGGTTACCTTACATCCCGTTACCTCAAACAGAATGAGGGATGTTGGGTTTTTTGTTTGTTTAGTTGGGTTGGTTTGTTTTGGTTTTTGTGGACTTTTTGTTTGGTTTTTGTGGGGTTTTTTGTTTAGTTTTGTGGGGTTTTTTTGTTTAGTTTTGNTTTTGGGGTTTTTTGTTTCTTGGTTTCTTGGGGGGTTTTTTCCTGTGATTATGTACCACAACAGCACCCAGAGCATTCAACCAAGGCAAGGTATTCCTGTTCCCTGTACATGCAGCAAGGGGTTGTCTGAGTAAATGGGTGGAAAATGAGGGCATGAAGAAATAAAGCAGGTTGTTCTTATTCCTGCATCTGTTCTGTGGGTCCATGGTAGGAGAACCCAGGCATCATGAGTCTTGCAGCACTGTCCATCTCCTCCTCTCAGATGCTAACACCCTCTAGGCTCTGGACAGGGTGGTTAATAACTAGACTGTTTCCTGGTGGTGCTGTTGTTCAGAGCAGCATGAGGCAAATTCTGCTGGTTGAATTCATCACAGCTGTAATGAAAGCCACTGAGTTTTTATGGGTGATGCTGAGAGCAGGCTGTGGCATCCCAGGTCTAAGCAGCAGAAATGGAATTTGAAATAATTAAGGATAGTATTGTACCATTACATGAACAATTGTAGTTGTTTATCTGTATGAACCCTTGGAAGGGTTCAGGGTTGAATAGAGCTGCCCACAGACTTTTGGTGCTTTTTTCTGGAACCTAAAAAGAGACACCATGTTTTAGCACTGGAGCTTAGGCTGGTGTTTGGATATGCTTTAGAAAAACTGAACACGTTCACTAATGTGTTGGCTTTGTTTGCAACAGAATGCCTTATTTCTATTTATTATTTCGCTCATTTATTATTTATATTACACTTACAGCTAGAGGCCTCTTTCTGCTAGGTGTCAGACAGATTCTTTGTAGGAGGAAAGTTTGTATTCTAATACTCTGCCTAAGAGGCAGGAATGTGTTTAAAGGGAGTAGCAAATGAGTTGCAGAACTTGGGAAAGGCCCCAGCTCTCCTGAGTCCTGGCTTCTTGACTTAACTAGTGACCCTCATAAACAGCTGCATGAAACAAAGCTATTGCTCTTGCTTTGCGTGAAGCCTTTAATTTAAACTGATTCTGAATGGAAAGCTTTAAACACACCAAACAACCAGTTCTCTGTTTGGATGGAAGGATGGTCTTTCTGTAGTGTATCGTGCATCTGAAGAGGGCTGTGCTGCCTGAAGCCAGTGGCCTCTCGACGTTTCTGGAGCCTAAGCTGATTTTTCATAGGCTTTCTATATGGCAGAAAAATAGAGCTCTTGCTTAGCTTCTCTTCTTGCTACAACATATTGTCCACATCTCATGAGATACCAGGGGAATCTTCCCCAGATGTGCAAGTTAAAAACGAAGGGTTTTGATGGCCACGTGCCTCCCTTGTCTCTGAGTTTAAAAGCAACCTGTCAGAAAGGACCAAACCCTTGGGGATTCACATTTGCTTTCGTTAGTGTAATTAAAGAACAGAATAATAAGCAGAACATAGACACTTGTCCCTTTTAAGATGCAAATGAGGGATTCTCTGGCATTTTGGAGTCAGTTTTCCTTCATGCTTTTGCAAAGAAGTAAAATACCAGTTTGGAACATAATGGAATAGCCTTAGCATCTTGATTTAATGAGTTTTACCAGTGCTGGGACAGAGTTTGTTTCCCCTTATCTTGCATACTTTTTCCTCATGGCCATTTTTATTGATTATGGCCCCACATGTAGAATTCTGGTGTGGACTATGAAAAATAAGATATTCTTCAGAGCCTTGGGTTCTTCTCTAGAGTCCAGCTATAATCCAGACAGCCCATTTGAGACCTGTATTTTCCTCTGGAATAAGCTAATGACTGCTGGTCACTTGCTACACAACTTGGTATTTTCTGACATGGGCTGAGAGTTGCCATCATCTCACGAGGACTGCTCCTGTCACTGAGAGCTCACAGCATTTGCTGGGGTGGGATGTGTTGTTATACAGTGACTACAGTCATGCAGCACAGATGTCTGTGGAGACATCAAGCTGCTTCCTGGGTTCTAGGAACACCCTGGTCTGTAGAAATTTTCCTTACTTCTCCCTCCATGCCCCAGCAAAGATCAGGGCAGATTCCTGAGGCTCTCACCTTCAGGGAGCAGGCAGCTGCCCCTGCACTCAGACAGGTCTGTGCTGGGAAAAGCTCATCAGCACTGGCTACAGTGGATCATAAAAACATGAGACCTGGTTGTGAGCCTTAGAAACTGTGGTACATTTGCCTGAAGTAGGTATGGTAATTAAGAGTGTTGTGGCTGTGTTTTCAGAGGAGTGTTTTTGACATCTTGTCTTATCTACACGGTATTCTTGTCCTTTGCCAGTGCAGCAACTTCTTACATCCACTAATGTTCTGGCACCTCTGCGCACTTATTCATGCCATTATTTCTGGCATCAGCCTACTTCTTTCTCCTTTCAGTTAGGCCAAATAAACATCAAAGAGATGCCTTTTCCTCAGGGGTGTCACTGAACTAATTTCTGACGGACAGGGTGATTTTTTCCTTATTATTTATTTATTAATTTTCTCTGAGGAGATCTAGGCCCTTCCAAAAGCACTGCTTGGATTACTCCCCATCCACTGAGGCTGTGTGCACACGCCAGTGCTGCTCCTCACATGCGTGTGGTGTCTTTGTATCTGACATAGTCAGCTCTTGTTCAAGGGCTAGACTTGCTCTTCTCTGCTTGCTGTGGTGTCAATACTTTTGCCAGAAGCCATGTGTGGGGAGGCAGCAATTCCATGGAGGCTACACAGAGCACAACGCTAAGCAAATAACAAAGTCATCGCAGCATACTGGCCTTCACCTCTCTTTGTAAACACTCAGGTATTAAATATCAATTAATGTTTCAAGGATGCATGTTTCTTCAGGAATTCCTGTTTACTTCATCATTGTTAGAGGAAAGTTTGTTCCCTTGGGGCCTGGAAACCAAGAAAGATCATCTCTTGTTTGCTCTCCCTCCCACTTCCATATTTAGGATCATAGAATGGAAAAGAATAGAATCAAATCATTAAGGTTGGAAGAGACCTCCAAGATCGAGTCTAACCTTTGACTAAACATCACCATCCACTAAACCATAGCACTATGCCATGACCAGTTCTTCCTGGAACACTTCCAGGGATGGTGATTCCACTTCTTTCTTGGGCAGCCTGTTCCAGTGCTTAATTACCCTTTTAAAGAAGAAATTCTTCCTTATGCCCAGCCTGAACCTCCTCTGACACAACTTGAGGCTATTTCCTCTTGTCCTGACAACTTTATTCTTCCTTTTTCTTGCTTCATTCCAGGAAGTAACAGTGCAATGACCCTTTCCAAGCAGGAGTGCAGTCATATACACAATACAAGTGAAATCTTAAGCATGCCATAAACCTCAGCAGCTGTCCTCTTCACACAGGGGCTCTGCCTGACTCTGGACCATGTTTCTTTTAAGTCATGTCACTCACCTGGGTACCTACCCTGCTCCTAGTGCTTGATGACAGCCAGTTCACCAGGGGACAAAGGCTGAGATGAGAGCTTAAAGGTTACTGTCCATCTTCTGATACAGTTGTGCAGTAGTCCAGGTGTGTGTTTTCACTAGCTTCACTTAATTGCTTCAGGCTAAAAATTTGGTTTGCAGTTCTTTAGTAAATTTACAAATTAAATAATGTAGCTGGAGATATCACCTTCTCGTTGAGTGCTTTATTTTTATGTGGTAAGTTGTCTTGCAGCAGAAGCAAGCCATCATTGGTTGAACTGCAAGTGCAATATTATTACTGAATATGTTATCTTAATTACATCACATGGGTGCCATGTCCATTGCAAACTACTGATGAGATAATCCTAAACCACACCAGCTGTCAGCAAGAGGAAAAGGGGTAGGTTAGGGATGCATTTAATTTTTGTACGCTTGGCTATTTTGCATAAACAAGCCATCCCATCAGCATCAGTTTGAAAAACATGCAGACTAATTATGAGCAAAATTCTTTTATAAAAAAAAAAGTCTCTTATGGCATCCAGGATGTAACTTGCCACTTGTATTTTTTTCAGTGGGGAGCTCACAGCTACTTCACTCATAGCTTCTTGCAGGAGGGAGCAGGCAGAATCAGCAGCTGCAGGATGCTCTGGTCCCAGATGGATGAAGCACATATGTCACAGTACAAAAGCTGTGTCACTAGGGAAGTGATCAAAGCTTACTAATTATAACTATTGCATTTTCTCGTCTCCCTCTGCTTTAAATCAAGGAGCACAGCTCTTCCCTGTCCCAGCTGCTTCCAGGAGAAGGTGCTGTTAGGAGCTGTAGAAAATCACTAGCACCCACAGCCACATCATCCAGTCACCTTCTAAAGTCTTCCATTTTTCACCTTGTGCAGTGTCACCAAATGCACAGCAGTTCTTTTACAAACGGGATTTGGCAAAATAAATGAGCTGAAGCTCTGTGAGGGGTTTATTCATCATAGCAGAAGCCTGAGGTGCCAACATTGTTTGTCATCTGTAGTGCCTTTGTTATCAGTTCCATCACCAAAGCCAGTGCACGTGTCGTGTAGTAAAAATCAGACCACTGGCCAGGGGACTTTACCTTCTGCTTTTGCAGCTGAGAGGAGAGGTTGAGACGTGTGAAAACAGTTCACACTTGCACTCATTGGGCAAAGACACTGCAGTGCATGAGTGGAGTATTTGTTTACCTTGCATTTAGCTTAAGGGTGTGGGCTTTTTTCTTCACTTCTCTGCTCCAGTGAATAAAAGAGAGTGTGGTTATTCCATCTCTCCCCACTCTCCTCACATGCTTCCTTTATTTTCCCCCTCTTCTTACAGCTGCACTGGTCTCTCTGAAAAGGAGAGAAACAGAATAGTTTAGTGAAAAGGAGGAGAGAAAGATGAGAGAGCTGGAAACTAATGGGCAGGCTGAATGACAGATAACCTGTCTCCCTTTCTTACATATTTCCTCTGCAACTATTTCCAGTCACGCTCATGTACTTTCTCTCACTTACTCATACGAAAACATACACAAACTGTCATCTAAACTTTGATTTTCCCACCCCTACCCTTTTTCCTCCTCCTTCTTCTCTTCCTCATTCTCATTAACTTCCTCTGTTGAATGTGTTCAAGGAGAGATATAAAAACAGTTGAAATTCATTGTGGTATGGGAAGGTAGAAGCCAGCAGTAATGTGAGTTGGTTTTGAGGAGGAATGGAAATTCAGACAACACGAGAAACCTTGGAAACTTCATTATTTCTGGACCCTACTGAGGGCAAGTGCAAGTCTTCATATGAGAAGGAACAGCCTTCTGCTATGAGAAACAGGCTGCTGTTTCTCATAGCAACTTTCCCACCTCCTGCTCTAAAGTCTAGGTAATTTCAGTGGGATCAGTACTCTAGGCACTGTCCTGCACCAAGAAAAGCCCTGGGAGTGGTCACCTTTGCTTCAGGTCACCATGACCATGAGGGAAAAAGACAGTATTGCAGAAGAGGAAGCAGTTGAAGTGGCCTGTAATTTTGGATGCCTTCCACTGCTCAGCATTTGAGCCTGGCACAACTTGGATTTTCAGAATCCACTGTCCAGGGCACCTCAGGCTGGCCCCTACAACACTGCTTCTTTTCCAACAGAGATACTCTAAGGAGAGTAGGGTCTGTAGAGAGAACTATATTTTTGTGACTTTGTAACCCCATCTTGCCTTCCACCAGCTCTCTCTTCCTTTCAAACTGCTGTTTTGAACAAGGAAAAATGAACCAAAAGAACTGCAAAAGGGATGTGCACACAGATGTTTTTATCTTCACCTCCAAGGGAGTCCTGCCCTTTGTCCCCTTTTCCCAAATAACCAAAATCCATCAGATAACCTCTTAAGACCAAGCCTAAGGCAAAATCAATCTCCAAAGGAAATAGCAATTGCTGTTGCTCAGACAGCAAGCAGAATGTGAAATCCATATAGGCTTATTAAAAGCACAGGCTTTGCCTTGCTCATCTCTGATGATGACAAGCAGCAATTATTTTTATTACATGCACATGGACACACGTGGGTAAAATACAGACTGTTTTAAAGGCAGAGGTTTCCTGGGGATGCTTGTAGTGATTCTCATCACTCCATCACTGAGGGTGGGTGAATCCTCCTCCTCGAGCAATATCCTGTGTCAGCAATTGAATGAAGTGCTCTGATTTATCTGTTTCCCTCTGGATTTTATTGTCTGTTCTGTTTCCTTGCAAGGGCTGAATTTGGAGGGGAAATGTATGGAGGTTAGACAAGCAAGAAGTGTGGACCCAACAGCTGGGGCTCTGATGTATAGCCACAGCTTTTTGAAAGTCAGTGGGATAATAGCACCCAATTGGTCCCTGAAAAGAAGGATGCTTCGAGCAGAAGGTTTTTTTTCTGGGCTGGCTAGAAGGCTCCTAATTACTAGAAATCAAGAGGAGAGTCAGTCAGGCATGAGATAGAAGCCTCACCGTGGGGAGACAGCTCAGGGGAAAATGGCTGTTGAGCAGGCAAACTTTCTCAGTACTTGATAAATGTGGAAAATTATTGTTGTCAAACTTTTTCCTTCTCCTTATCTTGCTTCTCTGTGGAAAGAAAAACAAGCCTCTCCCCTCCACTCACTCTGTGGTCACTGCAGTCATGTAGGGCATCCCCCTCTGCTTCAGCAGTGCCTTATGCTGGCACCCAGCAGATCCCACAAAGTAACCTGGGACAGTTTAGTGAGCTGGCAGTGGCTTTCTTTAATTAAGTTTTTTGCTTTGGGTTTATCCTTCCCCTTACCCCCTCCACCCCAAGCCCCTTTCCCAAGTACATCCGTGAGTAATCCATCTGTATGGGCTGGTTATGTAGTGACCTGCCCTGGGGTGTTTTGATTAACTGGGAGAATCTGGTGTCAGGTGAAACCAGAACATTTTGTACTCACTCAGGGATAGGTGATTCCTTAGGAACACAAACTGAAGGGGAAGGCAAAGTGAATCAACTCTCTTATAGGTCTGGGGACCAGTCAGCTACTGCCTTGACAAATCTGCCTTGTCTTTGGGTTTTTCTCTTTGTCACTGTGAACATTTCCTCTCTTTAGTCATTTCTCTCCTTTGGTTCAAGCAAAGGCTTGGGAACTGAAAAGCCTGGATATTCCCTAGATCCCTCAGAATTTCATGGAGTCACCAATTTATTTGGGTCAAAACAGACTTTTGTGATCATCTTGTGTCACTTACACAGGAACTGCTTTGTGTCTTTCACATGCCTGGCTTTGAGGGCCTGTGGTCTTGACTCAAAATGTAATGCTGGGATGCTTTTTACATCTTTTCATTATGCCGTGCTGCTGGCCCCTTGTGAGACCAATGTCTCATGGAGTTGGAGAGGGGCAGGTAGGGGACAGCAAGAAGGCAGCTGTTTTGTGTTTGGTTTCTCGCAGGACTGATCAGAGCTTTTTGCGACAGCAGTGTCACTTCCAAGGCTTTTTTGACTTTCTCATCTCTTCTCCGTAGCTCTGTATGCTGCTGCTGATCTGCTCAATTATTGAGAATGTGTCACTCTGTCTTTTGGCTAGGCAAATCAGCCCTGGCAATTGTGGCTACAGCTACTTCCATTGTAGTTAGGCCTGTAGATCTATAGGGCAGGGGTGGATTTGACACCTTTTACCTGCAGTAGTTTGAGGACAGCCCTGTCTTGCCAAGTTCCTTCAGAATTTTGCTTTTGGTTGAATTCTCCCACTTTGGTGCCTTGACATGGGGAGCAGTCACTTCATGAGAAGGGACAGCCAGTGTGGGCTAGTGGAAGAAAGAAAAATATGCCCCTTGCTGCTTTGGGAAGCTCTGAGAAAGGGAAGAGGATGGCAAGTATAAAAAGTCTATCAAGTCCTTGCTTAATTTTCCCATGAAGAGCAGCTCACCCTTATCTCTCTGTGAACTCTGGTCACATGTCCAGAACATGCATGGAAAGCAATGCTGAGGCAGGAACCTGTAGGGTTGGGGTTGCAGAAGAAACATATGGACGTTTTAGCTACAAACACTGCAAGATGCAGGGGAAATCCCTGCAGCTGGAGCTCAAATCACATCTGTACAGTATGAACAGCTCTATCACTAGCATTTAGTCTGTAGGCTGTTGTTTAACACCTCTGCTTCAGAGGAACAGAATTTCCCTAATCCCTGTTTTATGGATGAGATAAGGAATGGACATGTGAATCAGAGTCAGCAACTTAGTCAGAAATACAAAATTTAGCCTGGTATTTACAATACATTCATGTAAAGCCTGTGCATTTAATATTCTAGATGACAAAATGGAGGTTTTATTTCACTGTTAGGATGGTGAGCTGTAGAGGTTCAGCCTGACACTCTTCTTGTGGAAATGAATGTGCCTGATCCTTTTCCAGCAATTCATGCTATGCACCATCCACCAAGTCTGTGCACAACTGATTTTATGCAGCTTGTTTGGGATTCTTCCTTGTCTTCTTGCTGTTCCTCCAAAGAGGATATCCTTATAAGAGTCTTTATTTGTAGGATATTATAAGGCGCAGGTATGTTAATGTAGAATAAATTTGGCTTTTAGTGCTTACAGCCTTTGTTGCCCCAGGAGGTTATCAAGTCAATTATTATAAAAGGATTTTAAAAAGGGCCTGGATAATTTTATGACCATTTGTAATTATGTGTTAAGATAGGGGTAATCAAATCTTATGCTTTGTGGCAGATGATAACCACAGGGACCATGAAATGGCTCATTTTCTCCCTCATGCACCAGTTGACCATTAGGGTAGAGTTTTCATCTTCCTCCAGACTTTAAATTAATTGCTGCTGAGTGTAGGAAACTGAAGGCCCTTAACTTTCTGATCTCTCTGGCAGGTTGAATGCTGCTAGATTTTGTACTGCTGCTCTGGGTCTGATTTCTGGGGAATGGTATGAGGAGATGGGTCTGATGCCTTAAATGGCTACCAAGAAACAGAGACTAGACAGGAATAAAGGAGGTATTTATTTGAAAGGCCTTCAGAGGTACACTCTGGGCTCCAGAGGGTCCTGCCTCAGTGGATCCCAAAATGGACAACAGGTCACAAGTTCTTCACACTTTTATATCAGCATCAATTCACCAACCACAACCCAGCCAATGATGGAATTTCCTCAAGTTTTCCCCTCCCTCCCCAAGATGATACTTTACAGTTCTTGGGTCTAGGATGGTCTGGGTTGTCCTTCGAGAGCAAGCTAGAGAGGTTTGTTATGTCTGTCTTAGCATGAGAGAACAGCACTTAACAAGCTACAGGAAACTTCAGAGTTACACTAGCAGTACAGGATTTGAAAAATATAAAAGTTAAAACCTAAGGCATCAGGTCCAGTAGAAACCCAGAGTTAGCATGGGGTGGTGGGAACATTTCCACGTGCCACGTGCTTCTTGTGACTGACATGGTTCATGTCTGAGGTCATGGAGGTTGCAGAGTGTGGGCAGTAGAGTATCATCAGGGCCACACGGCCTGTGTTTTCTGGCTACAACAGCACAGCCAGGGCAGCTTCTGTATTGCCTGGCCTCTAGGGAGGTTTCCATAAGCAGTGGCTCTAGGTGAATTGGATTTTAGATAAGAAGTCGTCTCCTTTTTTTCCAGGCTTCAGCTGTAGTGCTTGTGTTGGCTCATCTTTAAGATGGACAGGGGAAGCCAGGCTGAGGGAGGTTGGGAGTTTTTGGAATTTTTTGTTCTATGGCTCTGCTGTGCTGGTTCCATTGTGATCCATGCCTCTCTGCTCCATTTGTTTCATAGCATGGTGAAAATAGATGAAACATTTCACTGGATATTGAATTATGGCTTTGGAGGTCCTTCAAACCATTTGTGAGTGTGAAGAAAATTATGTTCTTGCCAGCAGGTGGTCTGGCTTACACAGTTCCTTGTGCAGTTTCCTTATCAGCTTTCTGTATAAAACTGTAATTTCAGCTGTGTCCAGTTTGAGTCACTGTTTGACTAACGGGTTTCTTTCTCTGATTTTTTTTTTAACCTCTTTGTTTGCAGGTAACCAGAGATCAAAATGCCATGTGTCTCTGATAGAGCATGGGTGAATAAAATAAAGCCAGACAGAGTTTTTATCTAAACACTCTCTTTTTAGTCTTCTGCATCTGAAAGACTCTGTGCAAATGCAGATATTTTGGGGAATTGGCCACTTCTTAGGATAGATGTGGTTGTGGCTTTTACAGAACAATATTAACCTATATTGTGGGGCAACAAAGTTTAAAAACTCTCTATCAAGTAAAGGAATATGGAAACGGCATTTCTCCATTTTATCCAAGCTAGAAGACTGCAAATGTCTCTTCAACTCTATGCAAGAGCCTCTTCAGTGCCTCTTGTATCAGTCAGTAATGCTCTGAACTGGCAAATCTGAACTGGCTCTGAAATGCTGTTTTGTAGTGTTATGCTGCCCATCTCCTACCAATGGGAATCCTAAATACTTGATGGAGAGAAATGAGATCAAAAGGAGAAAAACTGCAGGGTGGTTGGCAAAGGAGAATAAAAGATGCTGTCAGGAGAGGATCTGAACTGAGAAGGAGAGTAAATGAGGCAGATAGATGCAAGAAGCCTGTTCAAAAGGCAGGACACACAGAGGAGAGGCTTTCAGAGCAAAGCAATGAAAGGGCTACCATGCAGGACAGTGCACAGTGAGGAGAGCAGTGGTTAGATAATGTAAGAGCTCTGTCTATTTACATTTATGTCTTGACATCCATTAGAACCCTCCCTTGGCAGCTGACGTTCCCATCTGGCTCCCAGCCGCTCCCCCCTCCTCACCTGGCATTGCATTCTGCTGCTACCTCCCAACTACCTGGGCTTCAGGGCTTGGAAGGGAAGCTACTGATAATCCTCCCCAGCTGTCATAGGCTAGTCCAGGTAAGGATTAGATGATCCCATGATGCTTCAAGATGGGGTTTTTCCCACCTGTAGTAAGGAAGCAGTTTAGTTTTCCTTGAAAACACTGCATCCTCCCTTGCCTCAGCTCAGTCAGCTTGGTGGCTCTGCACATATTCACTCAATATACATTCCATGATGTTTGCTGTTCTTCCACAAATTGGGCATAGGAGTCCTCGGGTCACAGGACTGTACGTTTTAGTGAGCTTGGTCTTCTCATTATCTGCTGTAATTGGGGAAAACTGTAACTTCATGGGACAGAAAGTGTCAAAACTGGTTCTCTAATATGCCTATAACTGCAAGAATTTGTAAATAGAGAGTGCCAGAGCAGCAAAGCACTGATTGGAGCTCACTGCAGAGTTTACCAACAACCACTAATTGCCAGCTCTGTTTGGATGAATTGTAAATGACCAAGATAATGCAAATTAGGAAGACACTCTCCTGGCAGAATTTTAGCAGCTTCTGGGAACTGGGGAAGTCACACAGCTCCCTTTGTAACTGAGAGCAGAGCCCAATTTGCCGTGGCTTCTGTAATGCTTGCTTAGGCTGGGAGTGCGTCAGTGGGGCCCAACTGGATCACATGCTTCCCTCCAGAGGTTTGCTGCTTTTTAATCCCATACAGAATTGGGATATCTAGTTTTGGGTTTTTTTCAGGCTACTCATTTGTTGTTGAACATTTAAAATAAAAAAAAAGGGGGGGGAAGCTTGTAATAAATATCAACTCTGACTTTGATAAAGTTTGAAAATACTTTGTTAGAAGCTAGGTTTTTTACTTTTATGTATTTTTTTTTTTTTTAACCATACTTATTTTACATGGAAAAACTTTCTGCCTGGGGGAATACTGGTAGGGATATGGGATCAGTAGAGGAAAATATTTTAGAAATACTATTATCCTTATTCCCCATTCACCCTGCAGGTTTTTTTTAGCTACCTGATAAATTTATGAGTGCAAGTTGAGTGGGGTATGCTTCTTAGAGAACGGAGGAGGGGAAAGACATCTCCCACTTGCGGGCCCCTTCCAAGTTTAAGTGTACCATCGTGGAGAGAGCCCTGGCCCGTACCTATGTGCTTAGGGATGTGGGGAACTGCAGACTTGAGCAGGCTGTGGTTTCATGCCATCCCACTCAGGGTGTAAAACTGGGGGAGCAAATGGCCAGAGCAGCTACCAATGGGCTCTGGAATTAGCTTTCTGGTGCATGTCCTCTGGTAAGCCATGTTTCCAGGAATTCACTTGTTACGAGTTTGCCCACTAGAATAGCAGCCACACCAGGGGCGTGAGCACAGCCAAAGCACAAACTTAAAAAAATTTATATGTATGGAAAGTGGGGGTTTTTTTGCTACCCAGTCGGCTTTTGGGGAAAAAAACAACTGTGTAGGAGGACATGTGTGTGCATAGGATCCCTGGGTTTATAGTGGATAGCGTGAGCACACTTGTAAGATTCACAGGGAGTGAAATTCCTGAGACTGGTGGTGTAATTAATTTGAACTTTGCTTGTTCAGAGTCAAGACTTGAAAGAAAATGAAAAAAGCCTGGAGCTGGGAAGGACTTTGCCTTCAGCAGTGGAGGAGAGTGGGTGCCCATAGTGAAAGAACCCAGAGGCTCAAACCCTCTGTGTCTCCTCTTCTGCTCAATCTCTAAGTGCTGCACTTATGTTAAGCAATCCCCATCCACAATGAAAGCCAGTGTACTTTATTTAATAACTGTGTCACAGGGTTCCTCTGGGAGTGGGAGTGCCAGAATTGGTTGGCTTTTTAATGGGGCCTGTCAAGGGAATTGGTTACAGATGGGGAAATGAGGCACGTTCACTCTTCTCCGGTTTTAACATCCCAGCTTTGGAGTAGAGGGTGGGCTTTGGTTAAGTGCACTTTGTGGCTCTTTCTCTTGTGTAACATTTGACTACTTAATGCAAAATGCTGCTTCTGAGCCTTAACACACAGCAAGGCAAAGTGCTGTGTTACAAAAGCTCTGTGGGAGGGGAGAGAACGGGGAGGACAGCACGCGTGTTTATTTGCTCCCATTACGCCGGTGCTGCTGTGAACACAGATCGAAGCTTTTCTTCCGAGCGGCCCCTTGGCACAGGTTATTTGCACATAAATGGCCGCAGGTGATTTATTTATTTGGCGCAGCTGGGTTCTGCAAAAGAATCTGTGGGCTATACCTGCCAATAGGTTAACACTCCTCCCTGCAGCGCTGGGCGGGCATGCGGAATTTGCTCTGCTGCAGGAGACCAGAGACTCAAAGACTGTGGCTGAATTTTTCCAGGCTGTGGGATGATTTTATAGCTGTCCTGTCCTTTTGGCTGGCTTGTTTGTTTTGCCCTTTGACTGCGGTGCAAAATAAGAGTATGGAGCCTTGAAGAAGTGAAAAATAGAAGCTTGTGTTGCATAGCCAGGCTAGTGTGTTACCCTGTTGAAAAGAAAGAAGAGCCTGCATGTGAGGGAGCAACAGGCACGGACTGCTGTGGGATTGCTCAGTGCATGGACCTGGCAATTCAGTAACTCACTGCATTGAATGCCACACGGCCATGGAAAAGTTATTCCTTGTCATGAGGTGTTTAAAATCTGCATCAGATTTATCTATGTAGGTGGCCAACTCCAGATCTTGATGACTGAGTTTTATTCCTTGAATACCACTCATACTGATTTTGTGTCCTTTAGGGCTCTTAGTGTCCACCATTCTATAGCCAGACATCACGGTCTGTGTGTTTTCATAACTCATTGGAGAGGGTAAAGTTTATCCCAAAGACCAAATTCAAAACTTCTGAAGTGCAGGGTAATACATGTTTACCCCTGATAACTTCTAGGATGAAAAGGACTTCCTGCATAGAGTACCTGAATTCTGAAAGCAGGATAACTAGGAGTTTTTGGGAGAGGAGTATTGCAGGAAGGATTGTAGGGATTGGGTGGTTATATGCCTCAGTGGGGTGAACTGAGGATGCTATGGAGAGAAATTTATTTTAGAAACCACCTTGTAAAATTTGGGGTCCTCAGAGCATCGGTAGAGAAAGCGGTCTGAAAATCTCTCACATCTAACTTCAAAGGTGCTCAAAGACTTTCAAGTGCAAATGCTTAGAAGCTGAAACATCAGCTGAGAGCAGAGAAGCTGGCTTGTTTTCCTTCTCCTCCCTCTTTTTTCCCCTAATGGAATTATCCACTCTTGAGAGTTCCATAAAGGTTTTCCACAATGAAAACCTTTCTCCATTGGGCAGGAAAAGCTAAAAAGCCTGAACCCTACAGCACTGGAACCCTACACCCCAAAGCACTTCTGACTTTAGACACCTTTCCTTGATGAAAACCTTTTGTTCCTCTCTAGCCTGATCCATTGCCTCTGCACTGTGACTCTACTTTTAAGAGAAGGAGGTTCTCCCCTTCGTTTTCTTCTTCTTCCACTCTCCCTCATAATTGGATGAACATCCTCTCATCAAAGAAGAAATACTAAGTATTTAGGTAGCTGCTATCACTGCCCATCTGGAGTTAGGGTGTGCCCGTACAAGACTTTGCAGAGTGGTGTGGGATAATATGGTGGTTAGGGCACAGAATGAGTTTGGAAGCCCTGGATTTGTATGATCTTTGTTAGTTCTTGGATGACTTCTTTACTTTTTTGGAACTTTATCTTGCTGTTTGCAAAATGTGGATTTGTAACATTTTCTTAAATCAGAAGAAAGATTGCAAATATATAAATGTTATTGTTTCTAGGATGCTGGGGACTGTATAAATGCACAGGACTTTCAACCAGTAAAACAAGACAGAGAGGTTCTGATTGAACGGGCTGGAAGGTAATTGGGGATTAAGTTCTGTTCTGGATCACACTCCTCCAGACCTTGCACGTAAGAAGTTGAAATGAGTGTGGAACATGACATACAATTCCTAGAAAAACAGAAATATCATCTATAGTGATGGTACATTTTGGGCACTTAGGAAATTAGCATATGTCAACTTCTAACAGATCTGAGGTTATTTAGTGTTTCTCTGCTACTTCTATAGGAATCAGGATTTTTTTTTTAATGCCCTTAGAAAAAATAGGACACTTTCCCAAGCCTTTTTTTCCCCCCTTATTTTTATGACAAAACCGCATCTACTTAGGGTTAGCTCTATTATAAAATTTTCCTTTTAACAAATTCAACAAAAATGTCATGTGAAATGCTTCTCTTCCATTATTGAATGATAAATCTAAATGTAGAAACTAGAGTTCTCAGTGGAAAAAAAAATTTATTATTTTTTTCTTTCTCTTTTGTTATATCCTTGTTTCTACCCTTGGAAATAGGAATGTCCTCATGTAAAATAAAACAGATTCAAGTTTTTTGAGTAAATGGAACAACTTTTATTCATTTAAGTATTGGATGCAGGACCAAAATGTGAATGCATATAACATCTAGCTATTCCTTCAGTGAGTACGCCTTTGAACAATCAGATTGTCTGGTTAGGAGAGGGTAGGGGTGATCACAGAATCATAGAATGGTTTTGGTTGGAAAGGGACCTCAAAGATCATCTTGTTTCAGTCCCTCTGCCATGGGCAGGGACACCTTCCAATAGACCAGGTTGCTCAAAGCCCCATCCAACTTTCGAGCATGGGGTACCCAAACTGCGAGAGTGCCTTGCCACCCTCACAGTAAGGAATTTCTTTCCAACATCTAATCTGGCCCCCTTCAGGTACTGGCAGGCTGCTATAAGGTCTCTCTGGAGCCTATTCTTTCCAGGCTCAACTCTCTCAGCCTGTCTTCAAAGGAGAGGTGTTCCAGCCCTCTGATCACCTTTCCCTCCTCTGGACTCTCTTCAACAAGTTCATGTCCTCTTCAGGTCAGGGGCCTCAGAGTGCGACTCAGTTCTCCAGGTTGGGTCTCATGACCCATTAGAGTGACAGACCAGGAGAATTCCCTCCCTTGCCCTGCTGGCTGTGCTTCTTTTGATGCAGCCCAGGATACTGTTGGATTTCTGGGCTGCACAGATTTCTGAGCTCGTTGCCAGACATGGTGAGCTTCTTGTCTGCCAGGACTGAGTCTTTCTGCTCAGGGCTGTTCTCAATCCATTCTCTGCCCAGCCTGTATTTGTGCTTGGGGTTTTCCTAGCCTAGGTGCAGCACCTTGCACTTGGCCTTGTTGAACTTCATGAGGATTGTGTGAGCCCACTCAAGTGTGTCAAGGTGCCACCGGGTGGGGATCCTTAGGAGATGGTCTCAAATAAGGAATATGGAAGGGTTTAGAGCACTGCCTGTAACACCCAGAACGTGAGGCACAGGGGGAGTATCTTGCATGCAGATTTAGCCAGTGTATATCTGTGAAGGAAGTTCTGAACATCTGCCAGTTTTAAATGGTTATACATGCGCTTAGTTGCAGTAATTTAAGTGTTTCGATAATGTGTGAGCATAAAGATCACCAATAGAATCACCTTTGGTGCCAACTGGCTTTGGAGCAGAAACCAGGTGGTGTTTTTACGACTGCTACGAGCACCTACATGTTATGTTCAAGGTCTGTTTAGGGTTTTAGCAACTGGCTTTCCAGGAATGATCACTTAGCTCTATTCTGCCTGCCAGAGATGTCATGAGGATCATTACACAATAACTGGGACACCAGCGTTTGAAGGTGTTTGTGATCGCCTACAAAAATGAGATGAGGTTGGCTCCTTGGGGATGTCTGTAAAGATGCAGCTGGAACTTCAGTTTTTTGAAGGAAAGAAGAGCAGAAAACCTGTTAGCCCTTTGCAGTAGCTTGTTGCTGGTCTTAATAATGTATTTCAGTTCATGTGATGAAGAGAATGTTGTTCATGGCATGGCTGGAGGTAACAATGTAGGATTTTGAACCTGAAGCGTTTTCTGCAGTCCCAGGTGAAGAAATATTGTGCTTCTGCAAGGGCATGTGTGAGGCAGTGTGAGATGAGAAACACCGCTGAGAAAAGTGCACAGGAGAAGCTGTAACCAGGCAGCAATGAAGCTTTGCAAGGTTCTCTCAGCTTTTGCATTTCACTCAAGCCTGAAAACCTCTAAAGGTCAAGACGAATTTTGTATTTCCCCAGAATTATGGGGTAGGCTGTGTTCCTGATGTCTTGGGGTTTTTACACTTTTTTTTTTGTTTGTTTGCTTCTCTTCCTCTCCTTGTTTTGTGCATGCATGTGGGTTTTGCAGGTTGTTGGGAATCAAGGGAGTAAAAAATGTTTTACTGTTAGGGGAAAAACAGTCAGTGCCCCTCACATATGCATGGCTCGTGCACATACTTGCTGCATTTGACAGCAAAATCAATTAATCATTAGGAATCTCCTCCTGGTATAAGCACAGAAAGGTTTCTACTCTGCTGAAGGTAAAAAGCACACAGAAAAAGGCCAAAAGCAAAACCATTTTTCCCTTTTTTTTCCTCTCTCCTGTTTCCCTTTCCCTGCACATAGGCACATGCTCACACCTGCAGATGTTGACACAGCAGTCTAGCTAGCCAGAGCTGCCAGTTAGTGTAAACATTGTAGGTAGGCAGTAAATATCACTCTGTGGAATAAATGGCCCCCATGAGTCCCACTTGGGAGGATTATATTTTATAGGTCTCCTCTCTTCTGCCCCTTGTTCTTTGTTCACTCTTGAGATTGTGTCCGTGGGGCTCCCCTCTTATTTCCCAAGAGATGTGAGTTCCCCTTCCTACATCCTGCCTCTTTCAGGGGAGGAGAGCCCACAGAAAGACAGTTCTCTGAAAATCTGACCAAGATGTTTTCTCTGTTCATGGAGAGTGTTAGTCCCTTCTCTGACTTCTGGGATACTTGTTCCCCATTCCTATGTTTGCTTCTGATTTAATGCAGTGCTGTGTTCCCAAGCTGCTGTGAGGAAGGAAGGGCAAATATGTCATCTCTGCTAGCTGAAATCTTCAAGGTGAGAGAAGGGATCAAACAGATAGCAGAAGACACTCTATATGAAGGTGACCTGGCAGTCACAGGATTTTCATTTGTTTGCAGAGGAAAGCTGTGGATATGTGTGTACTGCTGCACAGAGAACAAAAATTTATGTTTGTGCTACTTTGATAGTCTGCATTGCTAGTATGGGTCCAGCACAGGCTGCCCTTAGTCAAACATGATTACCCATAGCTGGGCACCTATGAATTTCCTGCTGGAAGTGTGCATGGCCTGGCACTCCTTCCTGCTGCACCAAGGGCCCATTTCAGTCAATGGCAATCTCACTTCTTATAAGCACTGGTAAATGGATCCCTCCCTGACATCCCTCAGCAGGCACAAAGCAAATAGGTTCTAGGTTTTCTGTCTCTTCTTAGCAGAATGCAAGATCATGCACAGGGGCAGTGATGAACTTTAATGGGGAAAGGTTAGGTCAAAAATGTGACTTGAGCCTCCACATCCACAGAGAGAGAGAGAGGCCTGTCTTTACTCTGTAGGTAAAATTCACATTCACAGCAGTTCCACAGTGGTTATTCCCACTTAACCCACACCCTGTGCTGCCATCATTAACTCTTCAGCCCAAATATTGGGGGCCAGAACCCCTTTCCTATTTGTCCAGCCAGTTATGGGCATGTATTTCTGCATCCCAACCCAGGAGACAACACTGTCCTTTTGGATAAAAGACAGAAGATAGCACAGCTTTCCTGCTCCGTGCCCACTCTCGCCCCCTCCCTTAACTCACTCTCTGTGTCCTTAGTGCTATAGCATCCATTAGTTCACTAAAATGTCTGAATGAAAACTCCAGTTACTCCCCATCTTTGGTAAATTTTTAAGTTCAGGACCCCACTTTGCAAACGTGAAATAAAATTAAGAAAACATGTTGATATTAGCATTAAAATTCTGTGGCAATAACTGCAGCATGTTTGAGCTGGAAATTATTTGCTTTCTCTAATCCTCAAAATAAGCCAAATAAACCCAAACCGCCTCACTGCAAAGGTGACTCTCGCTTTCTTGTCTGTTTGGACTTGGCTCTGATGATCCTGAATATTTTTCCATGACTGAAAGGAAATAAATTTCAGCCTTCTGTGACTGCAGCTCTGAAAAGGTTTGGTTTATTCCAGCTGGTTGCAGTGACTTTAGAAGCTGTGTAAGGAAAAGATCCTGTGGCTGAAAATATAAAAGAGAATTAAGATAGATGAGGCACAAGTCTGCTTCTGACTTGGTGAGGGACAGCAAGTTAGTTATGAGAACTTGGATTTTTCCCTTCTGTTCAGGCCTGACTGACAGGCATGCTGCACAAATACACTCTCTGCTACAGATTTTCCACTTTGGCCAGAGTCTGCAGCTGAGGATGGTGTTAACAAAGAACTAGTGGTTGGCTCCTCGGCTTAGGAGTCAACCTTTTGCAAACCTCCATGGAGAATTTAAAAGCAGCTTGAGGTAATATTAGCCTTTGAGTTCCTTTAAACTCAACCATCTGGCTCCTAATGACAAACAAACTGAGCCCAAGAGTGACAGTGTTCCTCCCAGCTGCACCCTGTGGCACCTCCTCCCGTGCTCCCCTAACCCTGGGGATTGCCGGGGGGATCCACTAACACTGGATTCAACTCTGCACCGGCTGGAGGAATCCCTGCAATGAAGCCTCCTCCAGCTGAGGGCAGTTGGCAACTCATTGCCCTGCCAGCATGGCTTAGTGTCTTTCAAGAAGAGTTTTAGAGAGAGAGATTGATTTTTCAAATCAATGCTACAATGAAAATACTTGGTTTTGTTCTAAATCTAAAAATGCTTTTTTTTCTTTTTAAATATTATTGTCTCCTGAGAAATCATCTCTATTTGAATTTCAGGGAAGATTTATTTTTATTTTCTGCAAGTCCAAAATGTACATTTTTATAAATCAGTAAAGGAAGTGCTTGATCTCTGTTCTGCTTGGTTCTCTGTAAAATCGTGTACTCTGATTTAATACAAGAGTTGTCTGTCACTGACAATGGATGACTCCACCTAACAGAATTGTTGACGCACAAAAGTTATTTCCATCACATCTACAAGCCTGAAGAACGTGTTTTGCAGATGCAATTAGTTTGAAACAAACCCTGTGAATCCTGTAGAAAAATTTAGGATGCAGCAAATTCAGGTGAAATAGAATGGCAGTTCAGCCTCTTTGTCTGTCAGAACTGCACACAGAGCAGAGTTATTCAGAAACAAGACACTGGGACTGCTCCACCCCCAGAATTGCAAAGCCATCTACATGGTGCAAGGGTGCTGTGGAATCAAGTTGGATTGGAGAGGTAATTTCACCTAAAATCCCCAATTACAGAATCACAGAATATGCTGAGTTGGAAGGGATTCACAAGGGTTATTGAGTCCAGCTCCCTGCCCTGCACAGAACCACCCCCAAGAGTCACACCATGTGTCCAGTCTAGTGAATAGCTACTGCAAATAACATTCCCAGTGCCTTTGGCTAGAATAACCTTTTAAAAGGCACCCAAAATCTGTGTGAAGTTGGAGAGGAGTGTCTTAGTGTCAGTCACCTGCTAATTACCTTGACTGGTGCTGGGAGGAGGAAAGAAGGGAGGTGAGCTCTGATGTACCAGGACTGAGGTAGGTACCATTCCCTTCACTGTAATTTTGGCTTATCTGATGTACATCACTTGGCACGTGAGCCTTGGTGAAGGACAGAAAGAACACATCTGATGTGCTTTCTGTATTCAGTGCCCTGTAGGAGAGCACAGCTGATGGGATTGTTTGGCCCTTAGTAGCACCTTGGATTAGTATGTTTGTATTGCCACTACAGGAAGAAGGGCAGGTGGATGCCAGGACCACTGTGTTCTAGGCAGCGTGCAGGCACAGTGCAAGGCTCACCATCTTGCAGATCTTCAGGGCTATTTCTCTTTTAAAATCTATAGCATTGATTTTTTTTTTTCTTTTTCTTTTTTTTTTCCTTGTCTATATTCTTCCTCTCTGGGGTGGGACAAAGGCCTGGTCTAATCTATGGCTTGGTCTTCACAAAGGTCAGCGAGTGTTCAGGCCTGACCTCTTTGAAAGTTAGAAGTGATTCCTGGATGTTTTCATTACTCATGTCTTACATTACTGAGAGACTGGATCTAGGAGAGTGCTGGAACTTAAAATGTGACAATAGTTGGCAGCAAGTTCAGGCAGTGGCAAAGCAAATAATAGGATGTATTAAATACCTACTTGCTGTCTAATCAACAAATTTTCCAGCCAGCGTGAGGTATCCGAACAAATGCGTGGGATCTTTGGACTGCTGAGGCTGACCTGCAGTACCTGGGCAAGCAGGAAAGCATTATAAGACATTAGTAAGGACAGGCACCACATGCTCCTTTGAGACCCAGCCATCAGTGTGCAGCACAGGTGCACTGGCAGAACAACTTCACAGTGTCTGTAATGCTTCATGACAACTGAATTTCAAAGGTTTCCATACCAATGTGCTTACCATTAGGTTTCCTTATTCATGCTCCCACCTACCTTGGCTTCTCCCCAGAGCTGGAGGAGTGGGAGGACACTGTCAATTATTCTGTTTGTGCTCTGTCCCCAGTCAGAATCTCTGCCCATTATTCTAGGGAAGACAGCTGTTTTTGTTGAAATGAATGGCTGCAAACAAGTTAACAATACTGGCACTTAAATTGACATAATTAGGCTTCAGAGTCAGTACCCACAGAGACCTGTGTGAGGAGCTGATATTTATCATAGCTCTTTCAGTTCTTTTGCAAAGGAATAAGGTAGAGCTGCATTGGGGTAAAACAAAATAGAAAATAAAAGAAAGGAAAAAAAAAAAGTGGTTTGTAACCAAGGATTATCACTTCAATAAGTGGAAAGCTGAAGAGTCTTTTAGTCTCTGCTGGATGCTGCTAGAAGATGTGCTCCAATGAATTGTTAGCTGCTAATGCAGTGTGGCCCTTCTCCTGCTTTCTGAAATATTTTCCTCATCATCTCATGGTTTAATTGTTGAGTGTGTTTCACATATAACCCACCTGGCCTTGCTTTTTTCCTTCTTGTTCTCTTTTTTTAAATCCTGTTGCAACTCTTTCCCTTTGTTACACATTTTATCTTGCTGCAATGCAAACTTTTAGGTCCTGGTATGCCACTTTTTGCATTGTTTGAAATCTGCAGTGATGTCCATTTGTGTCTTCCTCTGTTCCTGTAGAATGTTGCTCTTATTCCCTGCCTGTGTAGTGTTATTGAGTGGCAGCCTTGTTTACAGTACACTAAAAATAAAAAGAGTTATCATAGAGGAAAAAGAAATATCTTTTCAATAAACTCTATAACCCCTTTGCTGGTTTACCTGGGAACAGCTCTGAGCAGTCTGATAACTGGAAAAGGTGTTTGAAGGGATTTTTTTTGTTCCTGTGGAGCAATTGTAGCCCAGTGCAGAAGACCAAGCTCTACCTCTGTTTGTGTAATGAGACCACTGGAGGTAGAAGTTGAGATACGGACTGAGTTGTGCATGAGAGATGCTGAAATGCTCTTAAAACAGACCCACATAATTAAAGTACTTCACATTTTCCTGGAACACTGGCTTTGTGCTATTGGTTTCCTGACAAGGAAGTCTGTTTAATGTGTTTGATTTATTTTATTTTATTTTATTTTTTAGCACTGCTGGAGCCAGGGTGTAGTATATCCAGAAGCAATAGAGCTTTTATAGGAATCTGTGTCTTTCAAGCTGGCATTTGCCCTTTTGGAAGTAAAAAAAAAAAGAAATGCTGAAGTCTTTCTAATGAGTAGTGAATTCCCCAAGTCAGCTGCAGAAGTCTGAAGGCCTGTAGTGCAAGGCACACCATAGATCCAGGACACTTGTTAGAAAACAATGAAAAGTGCTGGAAATGCAGACGCCTGAGAACAAAAAAAATCAGCGTCCTCAAAGACAAAAGCTACCAAAAGATACTTGTGTTGGGAGCTGACCTGAAGAGCCTGGAGTGTAAGGTTTGTCTTTGCCTCTTCCTCTATTTCCAGGTTTCTTAAATCCAAGCCCTTGTGGTTGGCTTAGGTTATTCCAGGAAAAAAAAACCAAAAACCCACAACCCAAAACAAAACCCAACAAAACAAAAAAACTTATTAAATCTAATTTCTCTCCTGCAGCTGGGATGAAATACAGGAGACGTGGGAGTTTTTTGTTCAGACTTAGTTGTTTATTGGTTTTTATTTATGTTACAGTCTTAGAAGTTGTGAGTTTTGCTAACAAGGTAAAACAAGGCTAACAATGGTGGTTCTTTGGCTTTGCAGAGCTTTTTCAAGGACTTTTGGTCCAATAATGATTTGCCACCTAAATTATTTTTATTTCTAACTCAATATTTTAACTTTTAAGTTCAGTAGTGCAGATTTTCTTATCTAATTTTAAGTCATCATCTAAACTCATGAAGAAGAAGGAAGAAGGAAGTGAAAAAGAAGTATCCAGCCACCATCCTAAAATCTCCATCTTTGCAAATGTGTATTACTATATTTAAAATCTTAAATTCCAAATTTTTCACCTTGTGACACCACACTTTCCATTCAAACTACACACGTGTGATTTTAAAATCATCACTCAATTTTGGAATTTTTGCTTCAGATCAAATGCAGTGTTTTCTTGTGGAAAAGTGTTTTCCAGCACAGAAAATTTAAAATTCTCAGCTTCTAGGGTTCTTCAACACTCCCCTTTCCCTACAAAAGAAGCTAGAATAAAAAGTGAGGAGGAAGAGAAAAAAGGCTGTAGGGGAATGATAAAAATGCAATACTTGGCTTCCCAAAGGGCCCTCTGGACTGCAGTGATCTACCTATTCCATCAGGCAGCTTGCCCTGAACTGTGGAAGAAGAACTTCCCTCAGAACTGAGGGAAGCTTGAGACTTCCCATTACAGAGGTGCACTTTCCCAGAGTGCCTCAATGCCCAAGTCCTGGGGCTTGGCTTCTAGGTCTGGGCTCTTTGCCACAGCTCTAACTGGGGAGCGTGGACTCTGCGAGTCCATTTCTCCCCACTGGCCTCCAATGTCTCTGCACTCAAAATAAGGACTTTCAGTCTAAAATGGAATTTATTGTAGATTAAAGAAACCATCGAGAAAGAGAAAAAGGGAAAGAGAGCACAGCATGTTTATCTTAAGTTTTTTAATGTGAGAAATAATTCCAGCCTCTCGCAAATTAGCAAACCCAGTCCATGGACTAAAGAGGCTGGCTGGCTTTCAAAGAAAACAGTGGAGAAAGAGCCCAGCAAAGAGAAAACATTCATTACTGCATGCTTGTGAAGACAAAGAGTATTTTAAACCTCTGTCCTGCCAGGTCTTCTAGGTGGGTAGATTTCTTTTTCCCTTTTTGATTTCTGACTAGGAAAACATAATTAAAAAGGTGAAGACTAGGAGTGGCTGGGCTGTTTTTTTTCCTTTTATTTAAACCAAATACTGAGCGAAGCCCTGACCTATGAGGTAAAACATGGCTTTCTCCCCACCATAGGCTGCTGTGTCTGAGCTTCAGAGACTAATCAGAAGCTAACTAACAACCTGATATAAGCTATGTTATACAGAACTCGAGCATAGTATAAGAGGATGATCTTTGGAAGTGTGTTTAATGGTAACAGTGTTAGATTAATCCTTCAGTCAGTCTGTCTCCCTCTTCATTCTTGAGTCATCTAAGATGTCCAGACTCTCAGCTTGTGTCGCTCAACTGAGATAAACCTGGACGTAAATGGCAGACATCCCCTATGCCATTCTCTTGCAGGGAATGTGTTTTCAAATTAGCATAAAAAGGGAGTATCTGAAGCTCTGGTTTGCTCAAGGCTATCTGAATGTCCTGGTTGATTGAGCTAGGCCTTTTAGGGATGCCTAGTCCATGTGGCTCCCTGTACTAGTGACTGCTCAGGGATGTAACTGGAGGACTCCCTGAGATACTTGAACAGGAGTAGATATCTCTGGCATCTCTCTGCAGTCCTTAAATGAACTCAAGTGACAGGTCTCCTACTCATTATCCTGCAATTGAGACACAAGTTTTTAGCCATTTGTTGAGCTGACATTTGAATCAAAAGCAGCTGGCTGGGAGTTGAAGATGAACAAGGGGCTAGACCAAAGCTACATCTGTTTACTTAGGACTGAAAAGGCCGAGGCAACCAAATCAGCTTTCCTTTTCCTGCATAATATCAAGTCACAATTGAGGTTTTGATGTTTGTCCTGAAAGATGAACCTGTACACCTGCCATATTGTCAAGGTGCAAGCCACGTCTCACCCCTCTCATTCCTGGGCAGAGTAGAGGCTTCCCTTGGAAGTTTAGAGTTGGCTGGGGGCTGAGATAGTTGGTTTCTATTAATAGTTAAGCAGCTATGGGATGAATGGCCCTCACAAATCTCTCAGTTCCAAGGGTAATATGCTTCATCTACCTGTCCTCTCGGAATATTATTTGCATGTATACAATCAGCAAAATATATGAAAGAGCTTCTAGAAACAAAGCAACAAACAAAAACCAATCGAGTAATCCTCCTTCTCCTCTCTCAAATGTACCGCAGTTGATCTAGGGGAACAAATGAGGAAAAGAAAATGATCCGTGACAGATGTTACTCGTATCATTGCCTTATTTCTGGAAGTTGCTTTGATTTTTCCCAGTGAAAGAGTAGAGAAGAGCCTGCACAAAACAAACACTGAATCCTTTTCAACTAAAGCATATTTACATTTTAGATACTGAGTGCTTATGAGCCACACTCTGTTTGCCACAGACCTAGAGGGTACACAGTTTTTTCATGCAAGGGTCAAAATGCCATCTGAATAAAAGACCTGTACCAGACTATTTTCATCAGGGTTGCTTTGAACTTCATGCCATCTTTAAGAATGTTGAGCGCTTTTCAGTTTCAAACTTCTTCATGTGCACATTTCAATTAATTTTTAATGGCTCTGAAAGAAGAGTGAATATTGTTCTCACGTCATATTTGAGGAAGATTAAGACTGGCATGACTTGCTGAAAGTGGTGGGAGGAATAGGTAAGCCTTCTGTTTGGCATAGCTGGACAGATCTTTCTTGAAATCTTAAACAGAGCACAGGTGAGTTGGATGTAATGGCTGTCTTACTGGTTGCCAAGATCATGATTTTTTACTCTAATTGACAGCATGTAGCCAATCATAGATTCTGTAGAGATGGGATCCATAGGATAGGTATTTCTAAAGAGGGGCCTGGAAAGACTTAGTGAGCCAATAGCACCAGTACTGGCATTTTCCTTAGTAATATCCTTGGTTTCTTTACACCATTTATGAATGGGGGAAAAAAAATAGTTGTCAGTTGTTTAAAAAAAAAAAAAGAAGATAATTGTTAATGTATAAATCTATAATGCTCAAGCAGACAACAGAGGAGACCTCTTAATTCCAAGGAAACCTGCAGTGGGACAATGCCATATGTTCAAAACATATGGACTGATGATATAAAATGCTTCTGGAGGGAGGGTGCTCCAAGGCATTACACCTTGCGTGGCAGCATTCAAAACCAGAATGTAAAAACCCCGTGGTGGGGGTGAGACAGAGCTACCTGCTGCACAGACATGTTAATGAGGCAAGTGGAGAGTTAATGGACTACTGATTAAGCACGTTTTAGACATTCACTTAACTAAAGGAAATATTATTGTGCTGCTGCTCCTTACCCAGGAGATCAGAGATTTAAAGCCATAAGAAGCATCCCTGAGGGTTATTAAGCCATAACCTTTTAGATCTTCCAGGAATGAGCATTCAGCAATGTGCCATTAGCCTGTGAAATCACACGGTCTTTTTACCCTCCCTTCCTCCAATTTCTGTTACATTCACCTGCTGGGTCTTGTCTTAAATTAGACTGTGAGCTCTTCCTGGCTGTCTTTGTATTTGCATAGAGACTAGCACAATGGGGCCCTGATACTGAATGAGGATTTTGGATCCTACTATAATACCAACATATGAGTAATGAATAGCTAATAGTAATAATAATAATAGCGTAATAGTGTCTGCTTTGTGTGTAAGCTGCTTTTTTTTTGTTCCAACTGCTCTCATTTGTGTGAGTTACCTCACCCTCAGTGGCTTGAGCACACAATTTTTTTTCTTATTTCGCTTTTTGTGAATTGAAGTGTCTCTATTGTAGCAGGCAGACTTACACTGATGTGCTGGGGAAGAGCACAGGGCCCGTGCAGGAAGAAGAGGGCATATGACAGGTACCACTGACGTTTGGTCAGGTCAAATAACAGCATTGTACCTTGAGTCTCAAGCTTCAGCTGAGCTGCTGCTATAGATGTTTTTGTAGCCCCTCTCCTGTGGTTTATTTTGATTCTTGTGACCTTTCCAGCTCCGTTTCTTGCTTCACAGTTGCAAAAGGAGAGGATGCCGAGGGCAGTTTTGCACAGAAGTCCATACTGTAAGCAAGAATGGCTTCTCTAAGGGAATATTCCCTCAGCTGAAAGAGATTTCTCAAGAGACAGATCACCATACCCTTGGAGGGAACAGACTGGCAAAGCAGAGAAGGCAGCTAATGTAAAAGGAAAAACAACTTTTCACTAAAATTGTATGTGTCAGAGTTAGAAGATTAAGAGAAAGAATAGGGTACAGTTAGTTACCGCTGAACTGCCATCCATGGTCTAGTTCTGATTACAGTTCTGTGTAAGTGTTAAGGAGCTCCTAATGGCTGCCTATTTTCTCAATTATCTAACCTTTTAAAATTGAGGCAGACAAATTTCTTTAGTGGCTGGGGTTTGGTTTTGGGTGGGATTTTTTTGCTAATGTTAAGGAGGATGCTTAGCCTGTGTAGTTGCACACACCTTCCCTTTGCATTACCAATCACTTTTGATTTCTGTATTGTCTGTTGAGTTTTCTTTCTTCCCCTTATCCCTGTGAAGGCGACCCATCATTATTTACCAGGTATGGGTAATGAAGAGTGAAGATTTGCTTGAATTTGTCATTCCCAGTCCAGGTGAAAATGAGGCCACAGTAGAATCCTTACAGGGAAGTCTTACACTGCAAAGACCAGTTCTATTAGGGACCTTCTGTAGCCCCTTCTTACTTACAGGTCATGCCCTGTCCTTGCATTGTTATCTAGTAACTTCCCTGCTATCAATACTTCTACTTCAGGGCCAAAGAGTGGCCCAAAAATCCCTTACTTAATTGTCTGAAGAGCAGGGACCCCTGCCAAAAGAATTCTCTGCCGCTCACATATACATGTCAGCTGGAGATCTGATTGTGGCCTTGGTGAAGCAGTGTGGAATTTTTTGTTTGGCGAGGTGCACCCATGCCCTGTTTTTGGGGGGAGATGGTGCTTTGGGAATAGTGTAGTCTTCCAGAAGAACTAAAAGCTTTGCAGTGCGTTGCTGTCCCCTGTTCTCAGAGGTGTGTATGCTCCATTGACTGCCTTGGGGTATATTCTGAAGATAACCATGTGTTAGTCTGCCTGTCTGTCTGAAGGGGATATGCTGTAAGAACGGGTCTTTCCCAGTATAATTTTTGGCTGGGAGGAGACTCTTAGAGGGGTGTAGAAAAGGAAAGCGATAACCCCAAGGAAAGTCAAACTATCTATTTATTTAGTTATGTGTTTTGGGTTGCGTTTTGCATTAATCGCTGCCACACACAGGAGCCCTGTAATTTATTATTGGTGATAAGTGTGGACAGTAGCTATTATTTTTGTTCCCTGTTCTAAAATGTGGCAAGCAGGGACACTTAGATTTATGGAACATGCATTATTCAAATCTCAGGGCCCGATGGCTCAGCATGAACAATTCCAGCTATTTCCAGAACCTTTCAGTCTTTCCTCCTTTATTCCTCCTTGTTTTTCCCTTCCCTTATTTTTCCCTTTCCTTTTTGTTTTGTTAGGCTGGATTAGGACAAGGGGAGTTTATTTAGGCTGGGGTAGCTGCAGTGAAACTCATGTTTCCACGCCAATGACAGGACAGGTCTCACAGGGACAGAGAAATGCAGCGGAGCCTGATAAATGCCCATTATGAGAAGCTGGAGGAAAAGGTGGTGTGTGTTTGGATAGACGTCTGACTGTTAGAAAATACTGATGTGGTGAAGTTAAAGTTGGGTGAATATTTTCCTGGGTCAGAGTCTTCTTTATTTATTTTTTAATGGCTGACTTTCTCTGGAACTGTTGTAGTGCTGAAGCAAAGACTGTAGGTCTCTACCTAGGCTGGGGTCCGAGACACTAAAGCTGCTTTATCTCTCACTGCCAAGAGGGAACTGCCTCGATGTGTGCCTGAAATCACCCTCACATCTGCCCTCATTGTCTGTACAGGTGGATTTCACACCGATAATCTGTGGATACCTCCACTCTCTTATTTGGTATGAACTGCAGGATCCTGCAGGGTTATTGGTTACACCAATGAAAAATTGTGGGAGGTTAGGGACTGCCCCTGGCAGACATCCCCTCTAGCTAGTGCATAGATTTTGGCGAGTTTCTTCTTCTATCTGGTTGCAACTGCTGCTTAATGAATAGCAAAGAATTTCTGTAGGAAGGCAGAACAGTTGTTTTCTACGAAACTCCTACTTACATGCAGTTAGAAGCAAAAGAAAAAAAAATTCTGATGTAGAGCCATGGGAAAGCTAGTAAATTCTGAGGAGCCTTCACACCAAGTGATAAAATCCAGTGGTGGTAGCAAAACTAAAAATGAAATCTTTATCGCTAAGAATAATGTATAGGGGCCTAAGCAGGACCACAGCATGGAAAGGCAAGAACAGTCAAAGAGTAATGCTCAAAGCAGGAGCAGAATCTCAGCAAAATGAAATTATGAGTAACTTCTATCAGTGACTTGATACTACCTGGGGAAGTCCAAATAACACCTAAATTACTCTGCTGAAGTTTTACAAGCTTCCATGTGAGCACGTCTGTGTCACCTAGGGTGTTTGTATTGGAATGCCTTCATTTTGTGCAGGAATGGAAATGATCTGTTCTAGTAAAACATCCGTACGAATCAACGTAGGTACATCTGCTCTGGGCTTGTAGGATAAAACCACTACATTTTCACACCTGTTGCCCTTGTCTCAAATTACATACTGCCTTTTCAAAGTGCTGTTGGAAATAAGTTGACAGAAACCTGCAAAACACGAGAGACAGTAGAGAAGTGAAGAAGACAGCCAAGCTAAGGAGGCTCAGAAAACTGGTTTTTGAGGGTTTATTTTCTCTGCATTCACACTAATTTTATCTGCCCTCCTGCTGAACTGTAGAGTGGGGAGCCAGGGGGCCTTAGTAATACTCATGAAAATATAATATATGGATAACAATATGCTTCCTTACCCAACATGATTGTATTTGCTCAGCCTGTTTGTGTACCTACCAATGAGCCCTGGTATTCTCGTTATTCCCATACTGAATCACAGCAGAAGAAATCTTTATTTTTTTCTTCTTTCTATTGAGACTGCTAGGATATGCTCCCAGGGCTAGTACTCTTTAAAGAAATAAGCCGGTCAAAATTGGGGGGAAAAGAGATAAATATGCAACAGTGTAAATGGCAATTCTGAATCAAAATGGCTTGGGGAAAATCAATGGGATGTCATAAATTCTCTCTCTGTGTGGGGAAAAGTGTTGTAAGGTCACAGACAAGCAATGGTCATGGATTTGTGTAGGCTCTATCAAGATACCAGTTCTGATAGAGCCTTTAGTGAGACCAATTTCAGGTCTCAGAGATATCAGCATGTTAACCATTTGTGTTTGTCAGCCTCTGAAACACCCCAGTGAGGAGGCATAGCCATGCTTTTGATACTTGAAAAAGAACTGAAATCAACTCTAACTCAGAATTGGACCAAAGTTAGAAGTCCCGATTGCAAGTGCTGCTGAACTTTGACATGTCATCTGGAACAGAACTTTGTGGTTTGTGCCTTTCTATAATAGGATTACTCTGAATTATCCAAACTGAAATTGAACACACATAGCAGCGGCATATGGGCTGGAGAAACAGTTTATCAGGCTCAAGCAAATGTTTGTAGCAGCTAATTTCTTGAATGCACAATAAGTAGTACTGGCTCCCATTTTAGGAGCTCTGGATATAGTTCTGAAACAGAATATCGTCGCCGGTTCAAGTATTTTTTGGTTTTGTTGGGGTTTTTTATTGTTTTTTCTTTAAAGTATAAAAATAAAAATTAGTCACAAACAAGGATGGAAGGTTGGAAAGGCAAGAACAAACAGATGATAGGAAATTAATTTCTAGGAAAATATCTGAGCAAATTGAGTATGCTGCCATGCAAAGCTTTGATGAGATTAACGTATACCTGCAGAGTTATTTTATTTCCACAAACTTGCATTTTTATAGAATTTTTCCAACAGAGGCTTTTTCTAACCAGCATTGCTTATTGTGGCTCAGTCATTATGAGTGACTCGAATAGACAAAGTCTGTTGTCTTCCCAGGGGAATCACTTGAAGAGTGACATGACACAAAACTTCAAGTAAGTAGATTATTAAAAACACAAATGATAGTTTTAAGAGTCTAGAGGGAAAAGTAAGGATATTGAAATCCTTGCAATGCTTTGTATTTTATTTATAGCGTTAGGATAACGCCTAGAGGTGAAATACAGTTCCTGTCCCAAATTTGGTATGTTTTGAACAGCAAAGGCTTGAAAGTGTGTTAACAGGCTGCTGGGTAGTATCTGAAAAGTATTTTCTGTCTGTGAATGAAAGTGACAACATGAAACTGTGTGGATGTAAAAGAGATATGATATGGAGAACAGAATAGCCAGAATACGTACAAATTTTAAATGTTCTCAAAACCTGGAACCAAATCTTATGGGTTATATTTACATGAAAAGGGGAGGAAAGACAAGATGATCAAGGGCAATCACACACATAAATGCATCAGCAATGCCAATACCATGTGCCACAGATTTATGGCAATAGGTATAAAGGAGAGTGTCCTGGGGTGCCTGTATGATACTGTATTTCCTATTGTCTGCCCTATGCCAGCCATGAGTCCTGTGCCATTAAAGCTATCTCTGGGAGAGGGAGGAGAGCTGGCGGAATTCTTTTGGCGGTTTGTGTTCAAATCAGAGATAGCTCACTGGCGTCTTCCTCCTCAGATCTCGGTTCTCTGCAGCAGGGAAGAGAGTGACATTTCCTTGTTTTTAGCCAGCTTCTTGTTCGTTCGCTAAAGCACGGAGCCCTGGGACTTTGGCTTCTTCTTTTTTTCTGGACTGTTCAGCAACACCAGAACATCACTGGGAGGCCCCACACTGTGGCCCAGGGGAGCCCACGCTGAACCCCAGCTCTGGAGAGGAGAGAGCCACACCCACAAATGACTCTGAAATCTACCCAGGTTCTCTCCACAACGAGAGGTTTTATTATTTACCACTATTCTTTTTTCTGTGCCTGAGTGCACTTTACTTGTTAAATAAATATTTTTTTACTTTCCTCCAAGGAATTTCTTTCCAAATCTGGTGGGGGAGGGGCGGCTGAAACCTGCCTTCTATCAGAAGACATTCATTTTTGGACGTTCCTCCAAATTTGTCTCAAACCAGGACAGAGAGATTAATGGATTTATGAGATGAGAATAATTACTGACATGTATAAAGACAATTAATGCATTATTTATAATGTGGTTCTTTGAAAAGTGTCTGAAAAATGTTTTTGTTGGTAGGTCCCAGTTGGCATCTGTGAGGGTTGAACTTGCTCTTCCCTGATTCAGGCAGTGGGGTGTGGGGAAAGATGTCCTGTGTCCAGCAGTAGCTGGGTAACCTGGTGCAGTACTCTGAGAGGCACCTGCCTTGAAACCACAGCCCGTACTGTTGGGGAGGTATTAGTTAAACCCAGCATCTTAGGCTTTGCTGACAAACCTAGCTGCTATATTCCCCAGATCTCTCCCTTCCCCAGTTAGGTCTTGACTTTTAACAGCTTCCTTTTCTCTGCTTATTTCTGATCCTTTCATGGTATAGCTGTTCTCTTATTTTTCAGCTATGAGGGATGTTTCTAGGGTAAGGTTACTTTTATTTCTTCCCTACAGCACTCTTTGTCACTGTAACTCTCAGGACACTGCTAACTAATCTAACAGTCCCTGTTTTTGACTTGGTCCTTCAGTCCAGTGGAGCCATTTGTACCCTAAGTTCTGGTAGAGTTCAGCAGGTAACAGGCAAGGGATTTGCCTCTAATCTGGATTCTTCTTCTCTCTTTACAGCTATGGTTTGTTCCATCGATCATTGCCTCAGTTTCCCCACTTGTAAAATGTGTATAATAATAAAGCCTAAGCTTATCTAGAACAGGCATTGGCATAGTGAGAATCTTAAAGATGTGATGCTGGCAGATGTGGAAGGAAGGCTGTATTGGATGCTGTATTGGAAGTAAAGAATGTTTATGATACTAAATTTCTCTCATCATACCTCGTAGATTCCTCTAGTGATTTTCTTGTTTTCATCCTAAACTGATTAGTAGAGTTCCCTTATAGCACACTTAAATTTTTTCAACCACTGGTGCCAAACATCCATTATTATAGACCTTCCCATGCTGACAACCTTTTAGAAGTTTTCAGAAGGAAGACATGCAATCTTATTTAATTACCTTCCAATTTTCTGTTTTATTTAGGGTAACTGCTGTTTAGATAGGTATAGTGGGGTGGAAGAATGCCAGTGGGCTTTTCTAGAATGAAGGTGAAAGGATCTGGTATCTCTGTGACCTACAGCTTGTAGATCAGTAAAGTCAATGCATGTAATAAAAGCATCTTAATGGGCACCCCACATCTGTATTGCACCCCACTTGGTGCCCACTTGATGGCATTTTGCCACTCATCTGTTCCATGCTGAAGTTCTCTCCAGAAGGCCAGCTTTGGGTTTGATCAGTCCCTTATCAGGGATCTGCTGCTATTAAAAAGCATGATACTGCCATCTGCAAGGAGTAGAGTTGCTTACATCATTTGATCTTTCAGAGTCATAGCATGTATTACATCTAACAAAACAGAGCAATACTCTAAAGGAGAAACTCAGAGTAGGGGGTCTCCCATCTCCATGTGTATCAAACATGAGAAAAAATACAGATATTACTCTATAATTCTTACCTCAAGAGTTTCATGAGGTGCACCTTGTTTCATGAGGTACACTCTCTTCCAAACTACTGAAATTAGATGAGCTTCCCTGAGAAATATAAAAACCAACTGCAGCTTATCTTTCTGCACACTGAATGCAACATCATAACTATTCCTTAAATCTTTGTGTACAATCAGCACTTGGAGTAAAGCTTCTGGCTAGAACTAAGCTTGAGAGATGAGGCAGCTGAGCTGCTGGAGACCATGCTCCCACAATATTGCTGTCTTCAATCATTGGCAACTGCCTCCGTCTTTTCTTGGGCTCTTTTACTGCACTCGAGGAAAATACTTTCCCTTATCTCCATTGTTATGGGTGGAACAGCTTCCACTTGGGGAATTTTACTGAAATCTATTGCCAGTTAACATAGTCTTTTAATTACTGTTTTGTGGCAGGGGAAGGAAAGAAAGGAAAAAACAAAACAAATGCAAGGAGAAAACCCTTTCCTCCCTTTCCCCAGGCTCAGCTTTGGTCCAACATCTCCCCTTACCTCCTTAAGCTTTTCTGCTGTGCTGATTGGAAAGAATGTGCCTGTGGTTGGGCTGTAAATAGTCTCAATTCAGGACAGCTTCTTCAGCCATTTTGCTTTGCAGTTTTGCCTCATCTTCTTAACTGCTGAATTTCTCCTTCTTCTGTGTAATTATCAAGACCAGTATGGAAGGAGCAGGAACTGGCCTTTGCTCTGTAAAATTTGGATTGAAGAAATGAGTATCCTGAAACATGGCATGACACTGGGTTCCTTCAGCTCTTGCCCTGAGATTTGTTGGAGGGGAGCTGCATGCATCTGCTTTTAAATCAGTTTAGGAGGGGCTGAAAGAAAAAAGAGGATCAAAAAAGCATAGAAAACTGGTATATTTGACATTGGATGGGAAGATCTCCCCTTGAAGTTGTCCTAAGACCTGTCTGAATAACGAGGCCTGTCATAGGTAGACAGATAAAGACCAACTGCTTGATAATGGCAGCAATAACATTTTATCATTGGTAGAAAATATTCCATGAGAGGCCTGATAATATAGCCAGGGATCATGTATGACTTACTCACCTGATGCTGGCATCTCTCCTTCAAGACTGTTTTTGTGGGCAACAGAATACAGATCAGAAAAGTGTTTTGCCCTGGACAGCAGAGCACAAGCTGGGCCTGGGGCCCCTTTACCAAAAGGAGAAACAACTAGGGCATCTCTGGGACTCTTTGCTAGTGCCAGCTGGACTTTACAGTGAGCTGAGCTAAGTAGAAGTCAGAGTACTGTGTAACCAAGAGTTCACTTTAGACCAAACTCTGCAACAAGAATTACTTTACTCGTTTCATCACTGTAGCTTAAAAGAGAGGAACCTTTTTTGACAGTCTGCCCTTTTCACAGTCTGTTTGTGTTTGTCAGCCTAATTTGAGCTTTAAAAAAAAAATCTTTCATCAGCATGAGTATCACAGTGGGAACTTGAGGAAGCTGGGGATGCTTGAGTATCTGTCAGGTAAAGGTTGTTTGTGCTCATCACCAAATGGAGTGTGCACGGTTTGGGATCATTGGGTACCTCTCCTTTCTTTGGGAAGGCCTGGGACTGGGAGACCAGAGGGAGCAGCATGTTGTCAGCTCTGAGTTCCATCAGGGCAGCTCTTGGGGCCTTTTGACTAGAAGAGCATCTGTCAGTGGGAGTAAAGACAAAAACTCACCAGCAAGACAGAAAGGGAGTAAGAGGCATTACAAGTTTTTCTGTTGATAGCAGCTACCTGAAAATGTGGAAGAACACCATTAAAATTCTAAATAATCTCTCTGTTATTGTTCACATTATGCACACGACCAATATATGTTTAAGATTTTCTAGTATTCTTCTTTCAGTTGTACTCTGCCTGTTTTGCACAGTGCATTTCTGTACATTCTAGGTATCTCCTCTGTAATTTAAACCCTTGTGAAACAGAGCCTGTGTTTGCCCCTCAGAAATCCCTTAATTGTGGATGCTGTTTCTCTGCAGTAAATGTGGCCCTGGAACACACCAGCATGTACACAATGTCATGTACTACAGCTCGCAGATGCAGAGACCTCTTTGAGCTAAAAGTATATAGCATTTAATTTCTTTTCTTCCTTTACCACTATGTCTTCTAATACCACTGTGAAAAAAGCTTCACCAGTCTGCATTGAGTATTTCACCTCAGCCCATCCCATCCCGTCCCTGCGGTTGGGGTGAAAACAGCCATGTTTTTTGCCATAAAATACAAATTATCCTTTTTCTTCCATCCAAGCCCTCTTCTGTGATTTCATCTTTATGACCACTCAGTCCAGCAATATCGATGTTGAAGATCAGGCGTTTGTGCTAGGAATGTGTACGGAAAGAATTTTACCCTCTCTGTAACATGCAGTCGACCATTACTGCTGTTGAAATAACATACATTTTGATCTCTGCTGTGTTTGTTTCTCTCACCATTCAGTCAGGGCTCAAAGGTGACAGAAAAAGCAGATTGTACTTTAGTTTAATAGGTTGCCCTGCTGTTTTCTGATGCAGAGATCCCTGGCTTAATTTATTGCTGGAATGGATTGCTTCCAAATAAGGATAATCCTCCTCATGTTGTTTCTTCACTTGGTTACCTTCCTGTTCTTTTCACTGGCAACATCCGCCTTTGCAATTCTGGCTTATTCTTGCCAGAAGACTCTTATTCATTTGCTGTGTTTATTGTAGTTATGGTCCTAAACCCACTATCTTCAGTAGCTTAAAACTTTCTGAGACAATTACTTCAGGGGCTTGAACTTTTTGATCATATTTTCAACCCAAAAGTGAGTTCCAGAAGAGGAATCTGCTTGGCTGTGTGGTAGTGAGGGTTTTGAAGTCGTGCCTTTTTTTTTTTTTTTTTTTCCTGGCGAAACACATTGAAAATAATTACTTTGTGCTAGATCGGCTCCTGCTTGCATGAGGAAGTGCCAGAAGTCTGCTATCATGAAATTCCTACAGGAAAGTTTCACATAATGCAAATGCATCTCTCACAGCTGCTCTTTAATAAAATCAGGTATTTAATCTGGTTTAATGTATCCCCTTGGCCCTTGAAGCTAGACCCTGGCTTTCAGCAGGGTGCCTGCGTCAGTAAAAAGTGAGAACCAATTCCAAAAGAAATGATTGGGTTTTACCTTTAAAATGTCAAGTTCTCTCAGATGTGAAGTGGCTTTGTCACTCTCTCCTCCTTGTCTGTCCCATTGCTACACTTCCTGCACTCATGTTACTGTAGAAAAGAAAATATTAGAGATGAGAGAGGTAGAACTCCAAATTCAGTGTGAGTGGTAGCAGAGCCCAGTTCAGTCTGATTTTGTTTCTCATTCCCTGAAAAAGCAAAAGGAATAGTATGTGCTTATCTCTTCCTCTCTCCAATTTATGGAGACTTCACATCCTTTCTTCTTCTCTTCTTTTTTCCTGTTTTGGGAAAAAACTTTTTTCCTGTTTGTTTTGGGGTTTGTTTGTGTCCTTTGGCGAGGGGGCAAGGGCATAGGGAAGGAAGTTAGAGTTCTTGAAACATTCAGATTCAAGCAACTTGTGGAAGTCGATTGCTGCTTTTCATACAACCTTTTTTGAGGTTCACAATGGAAAAGCAATGAGTCTTACGAGCAGTCTATAAACTCAGTGTTGTAGCACCGGGAAGGAGCACTCTAACGTAATTTTAACTCTATGCAAATTTAATTATCAGCAGCAATTCATTTATGCCAGTAATTTTCAACAAGGAGCTTCTCTTCTAAATAGAGGCTGAAATGAGAGCGTGAGAATGAATTTAAGACAGAGGCAACTTGCTGTCTAACCCCAAGAAACGTTCTTATTCAAACACCTCATGTGCATACAGTGCCATGCTCTACCAGACCCTTGCCTCCCTCTGTGAGGGGCCCAAGATAAGGCTGCTCTCTGAACCTCAGAAGAATGAATTTTTCAGCTCTTGCATGATTAACATTTCCACTGGAAAGCTGCATCAACAGAGCTATTTGTTGCTAGAGTAATTACTGTATTGACAAGGGGTTAAATGTTTTTTCATACTCACCCTCCACTGGTGTTCTGCCAGGCTGCAGCTGCATTAGCATGGCAGTTGACTTTCCTGCTTCAAAACCAGTGAAGGGTGTGCTGTCTCAGACCTCCACGCTGGCTGTTGGAGGAGTGATTGAAATTTGAAGTTGTGCTCTTCCTGTCTGGCCTTTTGACAGAAGGGCTTTAAAATCTGAATGTTGCCCTGTCACCGGGGGACAGCGCAAAGTTGCAACAGGCCCTGGATAAGAAGGCAGTGTGGAATGGGAAGTTGACTGCTCACCTGTAGTGCAAAACAACCTCATTGATACGCAGGAGACTTCAGTCCCTGTGACTTTCAACGTCTTCCACAGCATCAAACTGATATTTCAAAGAGATTAAGAACTGAAGGGAACATATGATATCCATTTAAAGCCAAGACTTCAGATTTAATGAAGACTGTATCAGAATGAGATATGATTCAGATATCAAATTACATTTGTTTAGCCCAACACAGATTAATAAATCACAGCAACATTTAATAAATATTTATCTTCTTTTAATCACCAGTTAGTACTTTTTCTGGTCTCTCCATTCCCTTAATGGCTCATTCCTGTATTTATTAAATGTGATTTCCATTTCTCAAATAATCAATACATCTTTTTATATTTTATAATTTGAGCAGCTTTACTGAACTTTTGTGAGATTTAATTAAGATTAAGCTTTAATCTTTAATTTCAATATATAAATTACCCTGCATTCTCTATTAAGACATTATTTGGTAACCTCATTTGGTTTGAAATCTTGACTGGAAATGTGGCAAGCTCAACAGTAGTTACAGTACAAATGTTAACGAACTTCAGGAGAATCTTTGGATCAGAGGAGGAACTTGGCTGCAATTACATCTCTTTAGCTTATGTGGGTATGCAGTTAATAATGTGATATGGGCAATAAGGAAGGTAGATTCTGCGTGGCCGACAAAGCTTTTCTTTGCGTGGATATCTGGTGCAGCAGTAGAAGTCAGGGTGAGGTCAGCTGGAAAACAGCAATCTGTGGAAATGATAACACTTGTAAATGATGACTCAGGTGCCACACAATGTGTGAGTAGGGCTGAACCTAGCAGAATATTTTCTGTGCCGCTTGCCCATCCCTGCTAGAACCCATGGATTCAGCCATGGCCAGGCAGTTGGAGGGGACACAGTAAGTCTGGCCTGGGTGCTGATGGTGGGAATGGCTCTTCAGCTCTTGCTAAAACCTTGACTGCTACCAAAATCTTCCAAAACTGATGCTGTGCAGCAGTTCCATACTACCTTCCCCATGATTATCAGCTCTCTAATTTAAAAATGACATTAATCTGGAAAACTCTGCAGGTGGTTCTCAAAGTCTAATTTATATTTCAGGGCACATGCATTTTGTGGCCCTCTGCTTGACACATGTACACCATGGATCTCATCCACTTGCTAGCTGCTGTCTTTTCCATTAAAAAAAAAAAAAATCAAAGAGAATGCAATGTAATATTGTGGGCACTTTGTCCCAACTTGGGCATGCGCTTGGATCATGAGGAAAACAGGTTTCCGTAGCACAGGTACAGCTTTTATTCCCAAACAGACTCCAGCAGTTTGTTCAAGTCAGAGATGTTTAAGTCAGGCCAGGAGCTCAAATTGTTTCTTAACTTTGGCACTGTTGTTTTGTTTCATATTGGTCAAACGTTAAATGACTTTTTTACTTTTCATTTGGTTTGGGTTATCTTCTATGGGAAGGCGAAGCCCTCTGCAGAGTCTCATGATGTGCAGAAAACTTACTTTGGTTTACCTATAGAACCAAGGATATAATTGCTAAAAAAGCCATAAGGATGAATGTAATATTGATAAAGTTAATGCGCTGGTCTTTGAATGTTCCGTGCTTCTGTAACATCTGTCATGTATCAATATAATAGTCTCTGAATTTTGCATGACTCCAGAACATCACATCTGCCATGGCTGTACTAGCAACCTACTGTCTGGAGTGGTCAAAGGGCACGTCTTTCCACACCTACACCTATTACCAGGTGGGGTAAAGGCCTTCCTGACTCCATCATGGGTGTCACTCCTGCACAAAACTTCATAAACTGATTCAGAATCCTTCCTTGACCACTGGACAACTATTTTTCCTTGTAGTATTACCTGGTCTTTAAATGCTACTCAGACAGTTTTTAAAATGGGCTTTAACTCCTTCAGCCCTTGTCTGCCATGTCTTTTTGATGTTCCCTTCTCTAGCTGTATGAATGTTGCAAGATACAGACTCAGGTGCTTCTTCCTTCCTTTTACAGACTTCTGCAGCACAGACGTCTTATATCTCCCCTGGGAAACAGACACTGGTTTTAACTAGTGAAGGGCTACCTCCTCTCTGGTTTTATCAATGTCACTACTGCAATGTAACTTGTTACTTACTTTGATTGTTGCTCCCTTTTTGGGACCATTTTCCTTCCACTGCTGTCTAGGTACAAACACTGTTGGAAGTGGAGGAGGTTATCTGAGGAACTTTGCTTCCCTGTCCCCATCACTGGTACTGTAATGACATCCCTCAGGTTGTAAACAGGTTGAGAAGAGCAGACCAGGACCCAGAAAGGAATCCTTGGTGCTGCTACAGGAGCTGTTTCTGAGCAATAGCATCCCAAACTCCCTATTCTATTAGCTTTTCCACCAGAAGGCAACCTTGTGCCTACTGACTTGAGGAAGGAGCAGGATTTGTTTCCTCCAGCTCCTCTTGCTACCCATCGCAGGTTTTGAAAATGCCTGTAATGAAATTGTTTGCAGTAGCAAAGAGCTGGACTTGATCCAGAAATACTTTAAAAAGTATCCAGAGATACTTCAAAACTGGTTTAGACTAAAATGTTGTTTTCTAGTGTAGTCAAGACTGAAATCAGTGGGGAAAAAAAAAAGATGTATGAGAATCAACAGATTAGGTGCATTAATCCAACACACAGAGTAATGTTCAAGTTGCATATCTAAAATAGAATACTTTTCAGACTGCTTAGCACTGCATTCTCTCTACCTTGAGGCTCCTCGGTGGTGTCTTGGAAAGAGTAGGGAGCTTGAAAGGTGGTTGGGTTGTCTTGTAAATGCGAACTGGAGTCCCAGTATGTGATAGCATCTGGCTTTGGATCAGCCCGTGGGACCATTTGGGACCTTTGCCTTGTGAAGCCCTGCAGTGTGAGGAATGCTGTGTTGGGGGAAGTTTGCTGGATAGCAGGCTGGACATGAGGAATTATCAAGCCTACAGCACCCACATTAAAGTCCTTTATTAATGGAACCTACTTTGCTTGTTTGAAAGAGACACTCTGGTAAGGTTAGAGGCCTGATCTAACAGTAGTGGGAGTACATGACATGAACAAGAATTCCATCACTCTTACCTCAACAAGATGTCATTTGGCTTTGGGTGAGATTGTTGTGATCTTGTAGCAAGAGCTCTGACTTAGGTTTCTGTGTATTTTTGCCTTGGTTTGTGTCTCTGCGTCATGGAAATTGTGAGTCTCTGCAGTTGCAAGGATACTAGCAGAACAGTAAATTATAGCAGGAATGAGTGCTCCTTTCAATAACATGTCCCCAAATTATTAGTAATCATTGCTTTGAAAATAGGGGACCAGGAGGCTGACATCTGTCCTCTGTCATCAGAGTATGCTGTGCAATTTTGGGGAGTTTTGCTGTGGATTTTGTAGGCCAAAGAGTTCAGAGAAAATACGAAAGGTTAAAGAGGAGGAGATGGCTGCCTGAAAGGGGAAAACATTAACAGCAATTAATGTAGAGAAAGAGTAGTTCATCAACAGCAAAGCAGGTGAGGTCCCGGCTGGCCAGCCAGCTGTCTGCATCTATCACTGCTCAGCACCTGCACACAGACATTTTGTTGTGCATTTCCTACAGCTATTCGGCACTAAGGAGAGGATGCTTAGGGAGAAGCAGAGACAGAAAACAGCAGACATTTGAGGGGAATTTTGGATAGATGTACGAAGAAAAAAATCACACCTTCTGGTAAAGTTGAAAAATAAGGTAGGAACACCAGGAGCTGGGCACTGGGAGCTGTCTTCCACCACATTAGGTCACTCAAAGGGGAAAGGAAGCAAGCAGTACTGTGGGAGCATTGTCCTTCCCTTTCCCACCCCTGTGTGCAGGTTGAGGATGAATAGCCTTGCCTTCTACATCCTGTAAGGATGATTGCTGCTGTGCTATGCCAGTTGCATGGCTGCCAACCTCTTCTAATTTGCATGTAATGTATGGCAAAGCCATAATGTCATTACATTGCATAGATCTTGCCAGAGACCACATTCAGAAGCCTGCTATGCAGTTTCTGGCTTTGACTCCACAGCATTAGTTACCCCATAAGCCCCTTTGGCATTGAGCTTCCAAAATCAGATGCCAATAACTTTAATGAGGCTGCAGACTCTAAAATTGACACCCCCCACACACACCTTGCCCCTGGCTACCGTTTCCCTGGGAGGAGGCACAGGCAGTTTTGACAGACACTTTTTTGCAATGAAGCATGCAAGAACATCTGGGGAAAGAGAGGGACTTCACAGTTTTCTGTAGCCGAGAAGAAAAAGGCAGCTTGGCGCAACTGACTGGGATGTCTTTGGCTGACAGATACCATGTGAGTTGTGCCTCGTGAATGCAGAACAGCCTGGTGCCTTCAAAGTACACCAGATGCAGAGGTATCAGTTTCCTGGAAACACTGCTGTTGTTCGGCTTCCTGCTTGTTATTAACGTTACAGCCTCAGCAGGATATCTGGAAGTGAGATAGGGACACAGGGAAGGTTTGGGTTGAGCACGCCAGTTATCCAAGTGAAGGGTTTGCAGCCAAGCTTGTGGGTGCTTGCAGGGAACTCAGTGTGGACTAGTCAGGATTTTGTTGTGCTAAGGCTCTACCAGAGGCAAAGCCCTCCATGCACATGCACACCAGGGCTTAAAAACAGGCTTTTGCTTCAGCTCTCACAACTAAGAGTCTGGCCCCCTATTGCTGAAGGGGAAATTACACAGTTTGGAGGAGGTTACAGCCTGTGTGCTCTTCCCCAAGTTCAATCACTAGAATGCAACACAGACCCTCAACATTAGAGAAGACTGACCCCAGCCATCAATGGGTGATCAATCCTCAAATCTGCGAGGATTGCCAGACAGTTACAAATATATCCTTTCCAGGTGCAATTACCAAGTCAAATACGAAGGCATGCAGTCACATCTCCATTGCAAACGCTGGGACAGGGAAATCCCTTTTTGTTCAGATCTTTCAGTGTGTTTTGTGTAGCACAAGAGGACACTGGTCCATAATCACAGAGCCTGAGTGCTGTTGCAATCCATCTGTTGAGATGGTGACAGCAGTCCATGAAATGAAAGAAATCCACTGAAATCAGTGGAGTTGTTTCCACTTTCATGGGACTGAGGCCAAGGTGGGATCAGGGATCACAGTAATACTGTCATTGTGGAGTGGTTCATTTCCTCTGCCCATGCCTCAGTTTCTCCATCTGTGAACCTGTTGAGGACATAAATTTGTTATGCTGCATTGTATATTTGAGATTGCTGTATTGTCTGCAAAGGTGGTTGTAATCCTCAGATGTTGTGGGAATGGGAAGGATTATCATCATTATTCCTGACAGGCAGCTATAATTCATCTTTGCTTACCAGACCCCTATGGTAGTTTTATTGTGAAATGAGTAAAGGTTATTTCAGCCTGGGAAGCATGTGAGCTTATTTGTTGTTGAGCCTGATAATAAATTGGATCCAGACAGTGTTGCCTGAGCTGTGCAAACAGAGAAAATTTTATGATTCGTAATTTAATTTGTGCTTTCTATTTGACACTATTTGTATTCTCTCAAAGTCTGAAAACACTTCTTCCCCATTTGATCTGGACTTCTCCCATTTGATGAATGGTGATTATTTCCTTTTCTCCCTTCCTGATTTTTTTTCTCTGTTCTGTATAAAATACTAAACAATGACTTAATTTAGTCTCTTGAAAGTAAAGCTTTATAAAGTTATTTTAAGCTCCCTCCACTGGAGGCTTCTGCAACAGCACTGGAGATTGAAGTAACCTGGGATAAATAACATTGGACTTGGTTTTATGCTGTGCATTCCTAAAAGAATTATACAAAAGGGAGGTGGTGTTTATATTTTCTTTAGGTCCAGCATTTTCTGTGCTAGGATGTTAAAGCATTTGACATACACTAAAGGCTTAACCCTCACCACGGACCTTTGGGAAGCAAATAGAGTCCTTTCAGGGCAAAATACATGGCTCTAGTTAAGAAGCAACCTTAAGGGATGTACCAAGGAATAGGATGACAGGAGAAATGCAGGATCATGGTGAAAGCTGCAGAGACATTTCTTGCACCATTCTGAATGGACAGCAAATGTAGTAGCAGAAGAGAAGGTGGCATCGTCCAAATTGAGGAAGACAGGAATCAAACAAAAGGCTCAAAGGATTGAATGAAATAAATTCACAAAACAAGAACTCTGCAATTATTCGTCACACCACCTTTCCTCCTAAGTGTCACCATACACTCTTCTATCCCATGCCTTCTGCTCAGAAGGACTTTCTAAATTCCTGGTGCACACTTACCTGCAGTGAAACCACTCTTGGAAACCTGCTGCTTGGAGCAGTGGTGGTACTGCAGGCCACCCTGGCCCTCCTCACCTCTGCACAGAGGCTTGGGAGAGCTTTGCAAAGGTGTGAGTGAGGACAGAGAAAGCTGCATCTCATGGTGGGTTTTTCCCTTCATTTTTGTGTGCGGCTTCTAATAGCTGTGTAATAAACCAGTATTGATGAAAGAGGTCATTTACCAGTAACTTATTTAGTTCTGAAATGAGCTAATGTTTAATTAATGTGCAATAACTTTTGTGACCAAATGTATCCTTTTAGATTTACTATAGGGGACAGTTTGAAAATCAGCTTAAGTGGCCAATGACTGCAAATGTATTTATTAAGGTTTAACATGTGTAAATGAGTTTGTGCTTATTTGCAGAGCTGTTAAACTACAGTAAATATGCTATTTGTCAATTGGTGGTTAATTAACATCCATTAGTTCTCCATTAAGAACACAGTTTGGTGTCTGAATTTCCTTGCTTTAGTACTAACTTTGAATTAGGGGTGTATGTTCTCCTCTTCATACACAGCAGTTTTCAAAATCCAGGGCCACTCCTTGGACTTTACCTTGCAAGGCAGCAGATTCAAAAAGGGAAAAGTGGAATTTTATAACCCAACGTCACAGCTCCTATTTAGAAACTAGGCAGCTTCCTTCTTGACGTATCTTTCTCTCCCAGACTTTTTCAGCCAATGTAAGTTGTGGAGTTGTCCCAGGTGTTGGATGCCTTTGTGCCTCTGTGAGGGTTTTAGGAGACATTAGTGCAAGAGCTGCTAAGGCCCATCTGGAGGATGCAGAGGGGCTGATCGTGGAGGTCCTGTTTCATCCCAAAGAAAATTTCCAAGGTTGACCTTCCTGAGTGAAGGCTTTTGGGGGCGAGGTACAGGGAGTATCCCCTCTCAGCCGGCCGCTATGTCAGCAAACAACCACAAGGTGACACTGTCCCAGTACATTATTTATGTTTTGACAGAGGAACGTATATTAATACATTTCACATAAAAGATTGTTCTAAGCATCAGCGTCTGCTCCTGGTTTCCTAAATGAGAACTAAAGGTCTGAGTCAGGCATCTTGCACTTGTTAAATCCATAAATGAGGGAGATTTTCCAACTACCTCAAATTTGAGATGATGGAGTATGTTGCTTACAGGCAGAACTAGGCAAAGTCCTGTTTCTTTCCTCAGTTATGTAAATACAAAAGTAGAGAAATATAGGCCTGAGAGGCTTTTCACAAGCTAGGCTTTTACCCGGGAACATTTATTTATTCATTTATTTGAATGCTGTGCTTATTTGCTGGAATTGGTTTCATCAGTGAGGTTAAGCTGTGCTATGGGTATAGCTCAGGTGCAGAGTTAATAAGAATTGGTGTAGACCTGACACACATATGAAGAGCTAATACAATAAGCATCTGGGAATGAGGCACCAGAATGGCTGTCAGGTTTTACAGTCAGACATGGTATCAGAAGCATCTGTGGGGAAAAAAAAAAATCTGTAAAGTACACTAAAATACAGGTAAAAGGTATTTTTGTAAGAGTAGATTTGGATCTGATTTTTCCCAGGTTGACGTTCATTTACAGATGGCCATCCATGTTTACCAAGTCAGGTTTAAAGAGTTAACTAGGTTGTTTGTGTGAGTAATCATGAAAAATCGGCTGAACCTGATACTGTTCAGTTGTCACACGCTCTGTGCTTGCAATCATCTACTTTGGTTTTAGTAACATTAGCTAAACTGGTAGAAATATTAACTGCTTCCTGTTGATTTCTCCCTCGTGAACCTACAGTCTGCCTGTGGTTTGTTGCTCTGAAATTATTAAAGAAACAGTCAGGGAAAGCAACATAACTTTAATCAGCTCAGTCTTGTTTGATCAATCATCAAAGTCTCCCCTTGAGCAGCCTTGTAGGTGGGGCCACCAAGATAAACTGTCCCAGTGTGTGTGTAAGGGGAGTGCGAGTGAAGCATTCAAACACTTGTGCTAGTTAAAGAAATGCAGTAAATATAAATGGGCTTTCCCAGAAAAGCACCATCTTGTTCAAGCTGCTTCTGGTCCTATGCACATTTCCAGCCTTGCTGGGAAGGAAGCTTTTTCAAGTGGTACTTGACATGGGTGCCTTATCAATAAGCATCTGAGTATATCACCCAGCTTCTGGCAAGTTATATTAGCAGCTTTGGTTTGAGGTGAGACATCTGTATCATGACTTGTCCTCCTCTTCCCTGACAATTCTAGACAGGCAAGTCCTTGACAGAACAAATTTCCTAAGTTGGGAACAAGAGGACATGATGACTGTATCAGTTGAGGGCATAAACCCAAGGTGGCAGCTGCAGCAGAAACTCACTCCTTTGGCTGCCTGTACACAGGCTTGACCTGAAAGAATTCGTCCCAAAAAGTGAAATCTACTGTAGGATGCTTTACTGACTCACAGGAGGGGAGCTGGACTGGATTCTAAAGCATGAAATTGTCCATTGGCACTGTTTGGTCTTACCTTTACTTTGCTAAATTGTCCAGCCCTCCTTGCTGTGGTCAGTGCTTCCCATTCAGGAGCTCAGTAGAGGCAGTGAGGAATGTTTTGATGATGTTTCTCTGCAGAATATCAGGACAGGCAGGCCCAGCCTCAGGGAAGGATGGGGACAGGCAGTGCCTAACTAATAGAGTTATCAAGTTCAGCGGGGAAATGTGAACTACAGCTCCCAGGAGGCATTCCCTTCCCACAGGCAGATGTATTGTTGAGAGACTAAAAACAAAATGCACTAAAATCAGAATGGCAAAACGTTTGGCTCCATAGAAAGCAGCAGCATTTCCTAATCAACCTTGGCACTTTTTTTAAGCACTCTTGATTTTGGGAATTTTTAAAAAAATATTTCAACTCTTATCTCTAATTTAGGATGAATACCTGTGATGAAGTTGTTGGAATTTTCCACAAGGAAAAAGTTCTGATTTGTTTTTTTCTGAGCTCAGCTTTAAAAATTGAGGTAGCTGCACTTGTTTCTGTGAAGTGCTTTGATATCCATGGATGAAAAGAACCACAGAAGTGCTAATTATTGTCGTACTGGTTTTAATTATTCTGTCAAACTGACGGAGCAACTGCCAGTTTTCAGCCAGCAGTACTTTTTTACAAGATGTTGTCCAGTCCATAGTTTTCACAGAAACAGTCAGGTACTTCTTTTTAATTGTTTTTAAAGAAAGAAAAGAAAATCCTCTCCCTCCTCAGCAGCTGCTGCAGTTCTGTGATGGAAGTTCAAATCTGATTGCATTTGTACAGGATGTTAGTATCATGATGCTAATGAACAGAGGAGAGATGGAAAGCTCCAATTGTTAGATACTGCAGAGAAAACAGTGGGAAGAGCTAGCAAGGGTGAGATGCTCTGAAATTTTCTATCTACAATGATTTAAAGTGGAAAATGTGCTTCCCAAAAACTCGGGAAAGGTGAGATTTTCACCTCTTTTATTATTGCTGTTCCTGTTGTTTATTTGAAGTACATTTTATTCTTTTTCTGGGAAGTACTGTATTTCCAGGCAGCTCAAACCAACTCAGCCGAACTGTTTAATTCAACCAGTTTGAAGAAAAACTTTGTTTACACAGCAGTATCACTGGCTCCCATGAGAGCTGTAGTTTAAAGGCCTCAGTGCTCTTATCTTTTCAGCCATTCTTCCTGGCTGTGCTACAAAGACCCTAAGGCATCACTTGCTTCATCCAAGACCAGTGTCATGTCAGTGGAACCCCACTGGCTACACTGGCGGAAAGTGTTTATCCCTGCAAAACTACCCAGCAAAAATCTGAGTGGTTTCCCTAAGGTACTTCAGCAGAGGCATAGCACCTGGTGAGACAGTACTGGAGTTAAATGTAAAAGGGAGGATGTAGGGCCAGGCAAACAAACATGCATAAGCTTATCTGGTGTGTTCTGTTCTCATGGCCGAACTGTCAGTGCCATGATTTCACTGAGGGAAAGGAACTGTGCAGTGACTGACTGTTAGTGAGTGACCAGGGCTACAACCCAAAAATGAACCAGGACATCTGTGGAAATGGTCTAAAGCTATTCACACTACACAGCCATTCCCAGGGGATAAGAAGTCACCACTTAGTAAGGACATAATGAGGGGGTAACTCAGCTCCAGAGGTGCCACGTTTTGGAGGAGGCTCTTTCTGTCTGTGCAGTTTATGGGAATAAGATGAAGATGTGCAGAAAGCTTCATAATTGCATCATGCCAACCTAGAGAAAAGCACTTGCAGAAGACACAACTGGCAATGGCATGTCACTCCCTCACTGTCATGGCTTTGTGTGTCCCTGTGTCAGCAAACATACCTAGGGCAAGTGGTGACTCTTCACAGCTGACTCTGGGCAGTTGGTCACAAGGAAAATGTAACAGTGATATTCCTTTGGGGAAGAGACTTCCCCCCCCCAGTATGGAAAATGACATGTCAGACCACTGAAACACAGAGATGACTTGCTTTTTCCCCACTTGCACTCTTTGTTTGCTTTCTGTTTATTTCCAGTGGTGTCGTCTAGTTCCTCGAAGCACACATGATGCAGATAATGGAAACCTAAGCAAAGTCTTAAAACACCCAAGTCCTTCCACATGTGTATTCTTTGTTTTAGTGTTTAAAAAAAAAATAATAAAAGGTCATTTATGTAAAAGCCTTTGATGCAGCAAGCCGTAATATTGTGTTGGGGTTTATTAATATGAAGCAGAAAGATTTTTCCTGTCACTGCAGTTACTATTCAGTTGTTACCTGAGGATTATGAGGCTTTTAAATAGATAATATGCAGTTATTTTTCCTGTTCTGGAGAGAGCCTGGTGGTTCTCCATGTGAGTCAGCAGTAAAGCAGAGGAAGCACAAACAGTGAATGTGTCACCAGAGCCTTAAGAGCCTCTTTTAGACTGTGATGGTTGTTTGGTGCCTGACTAGGCACCTCTATGCCTCAACAACTAAGTCTCTGGCCTGGTGACATCTGGGTGACTGTGCCACCTGAGCAAGTAAAATGGCAGAAGAAAAAACATAACTTTTTCTATGGTGACTTGGATGGACAAACAGCACAAAGGAAGAGATGAACATATGGGGACTAGCCCTTTCTCTGAAGGGGCAGTTGGTATATTCAATGTGCTGTTGTACCTCGGAGGCAGGGAATTTTCTTTTGGAATAATGTTGAAAACCCAAATTGAAGTCATGTAGAAGTAGCTTGTAGACTTGGGGAAATTCTTAACAAATGCTCTCATTCAGGAAAGAAAACTCAGGGTTGATTCAAACAGGTGTATGGATAGGCAGTATTTTCTTTCCTACTCTATGGTCAGAAGTCATGAACCAAAGAAAAACAATTTCAGGACGAGCCTCAGTTTGTCTGTGGGAATTGACATGCAGCAGTTGACATTCTGCCAGCCTGCTGGCCAGCCTGCAGCTCCTTGTGCCCGGGGCCAGGTCTGGGCTATAAACCTGTGTTACTCTGGTCGCAGGAACGAGGAAACGCGATGCTGAATGGGACACCATGAGAGCCAAAGTGCAGATGCAGCTCCCAGGCCTTGTAATCCTTCTGCCAAGAGCCTTTACTGGAGGAATGAAGAGATAGGAAGTATATTACAGCCGCATCAGCAGAATGTCAACTTAGCTTGGCTTTGCCAACCTGGCTAAACCTTTAGGTCTCTGTCACGGGAGCTTTAAGGTGAAGCTGTCTTTGGGGGCGTGTATTAACAGCCTGATGAAAACAAGGCAGTATGATTTTAACATATGTTAAGCATAATGGCAAAGAAGGAGCTTGAGGTTTAACTGATTTTTAATGCATCATGGAAGCATGCTGCCTTATTTGTGCTAAGCTGTTAATACACATTAGCTAGTTAAATACGTGTTCTTTGCAGTTCTTAAATCCCAGTACAAACTGAGCAAGTAAGAATAATTTTCCTAAAAGAACATCTATACCAAGTTAAAATCCAAAATGCAGGCCCTGATTGGAACTTTCCAGGGTTTTTTTATGAATATAAGTCTTACTGTGGGCTTCCTGTATTTTCTTTTGAGGATGTCTGATGAGGGGAATAAGAAGAAATGTTTCTACATTGGTTTTTGTTCTTTACTTCTTATTGCTTATATTCCAAATGTTGTTAAGGAATAATGAGAAAGCATTAATCATTTCTCTGGCTGGTCTAAGACAAAAGGAGAGAATCTACAGATCATACTGAGTGCTTTGCGGGTTTTTTCTAGCCTTAAACTCTATTTCACTTTGCCTTAATTGTCCAAAGTTTTGTATTCTGACTTAGTATTAATTGGAAGTAGTTGCTGTATTTGCCAAATGAGTCATCAAAACAGCTTTGTGTCTTTCAGAGGGATGTTAGAAATTGGCAATCTCTCCCACTCTGGTGAAATAGTCAAGTGTTGTGGTTTAAGCCCAGACAGCACCCAAGTACCACCTGCTGCTTGCCCACCTCTTCCTCACCCCAGTGGATGGGGGAGAAAAACAGGGAAAAAAAAGTAAAATTCACAAGTTGAGATGAGAACAATACAACAACTGAAACTGAGTAAAATATAATAAAAATAGTGATAAAAAGAAGAGAGAGATAAAAACAAGTGATCCACAGCTCAATTGCTCACCACTCACTGACTGATGCCAAAGCTGTCCCCGAACTGCAATCAGCCCTAGGAGCTGCAGTCAGCCCAGCAACTGGGTAACTCTCCAGTCATATATAAACTGAGCATCATATTCTGTGTATGAAATGTCCCTTTGGCCAGTTATAGTCACCTGTTCCAGCCATGCTGCTCATGGGTTTTGTGCTTCTCACTGGTAGAATATGGAAAATGGAGAGGTCTTTGCCTTATGGAAAGCACTAATTAGCAACCAAAATATCAGTGTGTTATCAACATTTTTCTCATACTGAATCCAAAACACAAAACTGTTCCCACTACTGAGAAAAAAATTAACTCTATTCCATCCAAGACCAGGACACTGAGGAAGACTAGAGCTGTTAGCTGATGGCAAAAGTCATCCTGAACTGATTGGGCAAAGTTGAGCAGCTTGTTCATCCTTTTAGGATTTGCCATTAGAGCTTCATTAGCTCAATAATAATATTCTAATCAGAAAACGTTTCTGTATGTCTCAACCCCATGCTTCTTTCTTACAGCTATCCAAACACTTGTCAGCTTCATTGAAAGATACTACAGGATCTAAAAACAATGGACACCACATTCACATTGTAAAAGCTCTTGACTGCAGAGCTAGGGGTCATCTGTCCAATACTGATGACATCTTGACTCTTTCTGTAGGGAGTTGAATACATCTAGTAAACTAAAAGTATATTGCATGTTCCCCAGTCATCAAGGCATTGACTCTATCCTGGCAAATGTGTTCAAACACTGTGTTTTAAGATTGGCTTCTGAGTGTGAGGACATCTTTAAAAATAATTTATTCTTTTTTCATTATTATTTAATGGAAATTATAAAGACGACTTGATTTCTGGGCAAAATGGGGGATTTTTGCCCTTTCTCTCTGAGGTGATTTGGTTTATTTTCTTTTTCTAAGCATTGCTTCCTGACAAAAAGACCACAGAGCTTAAAACTTAATATTTTTCCTATTCAGTCACCCCAGAAAGTTGGAATATCAGGTATGCCAGTCTCACTTTGCTCATACTCATGCACACACAGAGCATGATGGTGTCACATGCCTCTTTCCACAAAGGACTGCTCCCTGGCCTTCGCTCACCAGTCTCTTTCCTTACAGACTTGCAGGGCCTGGCACATCCCCGCAGCTCTGTTGTGCTGTGCAGGTGAAGCGGGGGGGAGTTTGCCTCGTGTGAACTTGTGTTCCTTTGTGCAGTTCTCTGTGGCAGTAAGAGCAAACCAGCTTCCACTCCAAAGATTTAAGCCATGGCACATTCCTGCTTTCCTGTGTACGAACAGAACTTCTGCTCCATAGGGCTTTCTCACTGCAGAGCATTGAGGGGCACATAATATATGGTGCTGATGTCTTGCAGTTTCTTTTGGATATTTTTGAGCATTCATGGCTCTTTCTCTGCTGCATGATTGTGCTTGATTTGCACAGTGGCATAGAAAGAGATACCCAGTACAGAACCCTTACCAGAGTCACAGAATCATAGAATGGCTTAGATTTGAGGAGACTATAAGGTCATCTACTGCCAACTCCCACTGCTATGGGCAGGAACACCTTTAAAGCTCTATCCAACTTAGTCTTGGATATTTCCAGGGATATTGCATCCACAACTTCTCTGGGCAACCTGTCCAGTGCCTTACCACCCTCACAGTAAAGAATTTCTTCCTAATATCTAATCTAACCCTACTCTCTTTCACTTTAAAGCCATTTCCCCTTGTCCTATCACTCTATACCCTCATTCAAAGTCCTTCTTCAACTTTCTTGTAGTCCAGCTCAGAAGAATGTAAAAGCAACAAGGGCAATCCAGAGGTTTTCTGTTACCTCTGTAAACATCTGCATGATGACTCTCAGCATTCATTTACAGACATTATGTTTACCAAAATACTTTAATTTCACTTTAGGTTCACTTGTGGTTCCCTTGTCTTTACTTGTGTGGTATTAGTGCAGATGCATTTGTGTGATGGTTTTCGGTGAGCAGTCAAGAGTCTTCTATCAGCTGTCAAACATTTTTGCATCGATATCCCTGCTGCTTTTTGAACCTTGACCGTTGCTTACAGATATCTCAGTCTTTAAGCCATGGAATAGAGGCTGAAAATTTCAGCTGGTGTGAACAATGCATCCTCAGTGCCATCAGAGGTATATTGTGAACAAGGCATTGGCTTTTCATGAAGCACTCGTCAAACGCTTACCAGCAGTGGACAGATTTGTCTCTGAAGGTCTCAAACAACAGAATGTGATCTGTATGGGATACATTGCTTGTGGCTAGGAGTTTGATCAGTGTGGCCTCTCAGTGCCTGAGTTTTATTGTTGATTGAACAATGGCAATAAGAATGGCAATTTGTAATTACAGCATATTCAGCTAGTGCAGATATTTCCCAGGGAAATATTCTCGTGCATCCATGTTTGTCTGAGGTCAGAGGAGGAAGCTTTTCAAAAACTTACTGAAGTTATGTGTTTTGTTATGTTCTTTAGTAGAGGAAAGGTCTGGATTTAATCCATACTTCTTGAAAGCCAAACCTGTTTGAACCCCAGTACCCCTTTCTTGTTAGCTAAAAAATCCCTTTCTCCTCACTGAGCGTGTAACAGATTTCCCTGTATGGTCTTCATGTGCCTCATGGCACTGGAGGACTGGCTCAGCTCGTGACAGGACAGAGACAGGACATACCAACTCTCCATTGCATTGCATTCTCTTGGGTGGTTGCTTGGTATGCACAAGCACACAGTCAGTATATTATTTAACAAATGCCAGTGACAGCAGAGACCTAAACCACAGCTCTTTGTGTGGCATGTTACCTCTTTAGACTGGGGTCTCTTACTGCTGGCCATACAAGCACTTTTGGGTGTTGGAAAGCTTTCACAGGTGAGTGGAGGTGTCCCGCTGAACATCGTGATTGTGACTGAGGGAAATGGACTTAAGGTACCTGCTTGGCTCTTTCTGTCACGTAATGCAGATACACATGGGCAGAGAGAGGGTGTAAGACTATGGGCTTCCTGCTGGCATTAGTTCTTGCATTCCCCTCTGCAGAAAATATTTCTTGAATAGGGACCTTGGTCTGAACACTATTTTCACTTCATATTGTGTTCTAATAATATCACATAAGAGACATGAAATGGCTTTGATCACAGGGAGCAAATGCCACCAAATATTCTTCTTCCTGCAGCCTTTTCCTTGCTACATTAAAAATTCATGGGCAATAGCAGCTTCTTCTTTTCAGGACTTAGCTACATCAGCAGATGGTGAGAGTGGGCAGGAATACCAGGCCATGTTGATGGACAGAACAGGGGTGTCCTGAAGGAGCTGGGTGCGGGAGAAATTTGCGCTTAATTTGCTTATGCCATATCTGTCAGAAGCCAGCCAGATTCACTGTTTGTTCCTCCCTTTGATGAACAATGAGCTTACTGGAAAATTGTTGTAGTTAAGTTAAATTGACATGAATCTGAAGGTGTGCCTTAATTTCTGTGTTTGCTTTGTTCTTTGTGTTGCACTCATTCTCCAGGCAAGAGCAGTTTTCAGGGAATGAGAGCGAGACGCAGACTTCAAGAAATGAAATCCTAGCCCCACAGAAATCAGTGGCAAAGGTCCACCTGATTATACTCACCTGATTCTTCCAAGCAACCTGTCAAGGTTGCTGTTGGCATCTCAGACACTGATAGACAATTTAAATGGGAAAATTCTTTGTGCTTTAGGCTGCTTCTTTCACAGAATCCTCACCACATCAGTAGGTAAGCCCTTGCATTTGGCAGTAAGAATTTTATCACCCCAAGCCTGTAGAAAGTTTTCCTACCAGCTCCTTCATGCTGTACTCTCACCAGATGAAAAGTAGCTCTGGTAAAACATTTTTGCCATTCTTTCCCAAAACTGTATGTGAAAGTGATTGTCTTAGCAAAAGCTCAGAAGCAGATGTTTGAGGGACTTGGAGCCATCAATTTTACAAATTCAGGCCTACCCTGGATTCCCACTGGTGTCTGGCAAACACAGGATAATTCCTCGCAGACTGAAAGAATAAGGTGAAAAGTTGTTATGGACAATGACTTTGACTAAAAATTGGATTTTCCTGGAGGACACTTGAGGTAGCCTCACCCACAAGTGTGATAGGTGTGGTATTTGGAGTTCATCTTCCAGTCCATTCCTCTGTAAGAGGGCAAGTAATGAAGCATGTAAGTGCCCTATTCAGAGCTCCATCTCTTCATCAAAGGTTTTCTTTGGGCCTTTTCTTATTATCTTGCTCCAGTCTGATCCAACTTTAGTGATTTTTTTTTTCCACATCACTTGCCTTTGTTCAGCCAGCTGCTCTAGTGCTCTGACCAACCTGCTCTTTATCCTTCCCTGATCTCTGCCTGCTGCAAGAAGCTAGCAGGCTCATTACATTATTTTTAAAAATACTGGTGTGTTGTATAAATTAAAAAAGTAATAAAGTGTCACTGAAGGCCAGGACTATGCACAGCCCCCAGGGGTTCCAAAGGAAGCAACGCTTTGGTTCCTGTGTGGGCTGTGGGCTCTTTGTTTCATAAAGCCCTGCCAGCTGCTGGACCTAACAGGTTGCTGGAGCTGAGTAAATTGTCTGTGTGTGTGTGCATTTGCTGGCACTTCAGGGCCTGAGCCAGGTCAAGTCCCCACACAGATTTTACACCCCTTCAAGAGAACACCTGCTTATTCTCACTCCTGCCTGGAAGGCTTTTATAAATGGCACCCCCAGACCTCTGTTTTAGGGAGCCATTTCAGGATGTGTGCATCCCTCATCCAGCTTAGCCTTAGCAGAGTCATAAGCAGTGGTTCAGGGAAGAATTTCTGTCCCTTGAAAGGTATTGCTTTTCCTGAAAGGTATTGCTTCATTTGAGCAGTTTGCAAGTTTGTCCACAAACAAGTTTGTTTCACCTTCTCCACACTGATTTAAACATGAGCTGGGATGAAGTGGAATCACCTTGGTTCTGAGATGAGATGAGATGAGGAGGTGTTGCAGGTGGTGAAACCCACAGGCCGTATTGCATGGCCACTGCATCTGAGCACAGAACTGGCTGTTCCTCCATCCTGTCGGACAGAACGAGTTGGAATCACCTCCAGCAAAATGTCTCTTCTCTCTGAGAAGTTACCTAATTTCTGCACCTCTTGGTGGGCAAGTCCTCTGTTGTTCCCACCCCTGCTCCTGCTTCTGCCTTTCCTATGCTTAGACTTGGACCTAAAATGGCCACTACTGACGCTACTTCTTTCCTATTTGGCCCATATCAAAGACAGTGATATTAATCTTGCATATGCCAGCTCTCTTGGAGGCTGCTGAAAACACCCTGTTTTCCTCTCTGGCACCAGGTGCTGGGCATTTGTGGCAAAGCATTGAACTAGGGACAAAAATTATACAAAGTGAGACTCAAACAAGTACAACATACTATTCAAGGAGATCATATTTAACAATAGGCAACCATTTAAGCAGATAAAAGCATGATTCAATTCAGTGGCTAGATGAGAAAGGAAATAGCATTTCTGTTTAAAACAACAAGAAAAAATCTTAGCCTGGTGTGGTAATTAAACATTGAACCCAAGAAGTTGGGTGTGTTTCTGTGGCTTGAGGCAGGCAGCTGGATAGGATGATCTGAGAAGTCCCTTCCAGCTTTAAAATGTATGAATATGACACGGGCTGACAGAAATGGGGCATGGGAGCAACTTAGGAAAGGGAGAGAAACTTGTAAATATCAGGGTGAGAAGTTTAGAGGAGAGCAGTAGAGAGATAAGAAGAAAAGCTCTGAAACATTAAAAATTTGTGTTGCAAGACTAGGCATGCACTAACTCTCCATGCTGGTGCAGAGACAGCCTTGACCTGTAGTCTGTAAGGATGCTATTAAATGAGCCTGTGTCCGTGGGATGCTTCTCCTGGCTTTTCATCTTGAAGATCTGGACATGGTAAAGATGTGTTTTCCTCATTTTCAGACCTGGACACAATGAAATGAAAGGAAGTGTTCTCAGAAGCTTAAAGTCAGGCAGGTCATAGTTTCAAAGCAAACCTTGTCCAAATTTTTGCATACAAATTTTTCTTCCTGTTTGTTGCATGTGAGGCTTTCTGACAGTGCCTTGTGTCCTGATAGCACCACAAAACTTGAGAATCTTGTCTTGCTGCAGGCCTCAATTTTAAGTTTCATAAAAGCTATGCCGGAGCTGTTGTAAAGGACAAGAAAATGCATGGCACAACAGCCTGCTGCACTCTATTCGTCACAATAAAATTAATTCTCCGCTAATGATGGATGTGTAGCATGGATCATTTCAGCAAGACTTTGGAGCTCTCTTCAGAATCCTCGCTGTCAGAGTGATTGTGCTCATCCATGAGATGAGGAGGTGTAGCTCCATGCCAGAGCAGGTCATCGAATACGCATCAGGGCTCTGCAGGATGAGCTTGACCACCTCTTAGTTGTATAGAATTCCTGTCTGCAGCGAGCTACGTCCCCAGCAGCTGCCAGGCAGTTGTTTTGGGGCCTGTTAAGGAGTACGTTGGAAATAGGTCACGCCTGGCAGGTTCTGTAGATTGAGTCTTGCGGAGGCTTTCAGTAGAGTAGTGTCAGATCGTGTCAGATCACCCTGCAGCCTTCGGTGCTTCGCTCTGTGTGTACCACTGGAAGCTCACGTGAGGATCTCTGCTATGGGGTTGTAAACTTTGGCACTCCCTGAGAGACAGGACAATTTTAAATGGTTAAATTAGGCATCTGCTCTGAGTGCCCTCAAGAGAAGATTACTTCTCTGAGGGCAGAGGGAGTCTAGGGAAATTAACTTTTTATGACTCTGTGACTGCTTCATTAAGTAATTTACCCAAATTCACTGAGGAATTTGGACTGTCCCACCCTTTGGGTCATCTCTCTGCTTCTGTGTTGAGAAGGACTGTTAACCACTGCAGTAACTTGTGAAGTCAATCCTAATTTCTTTTGCTGAGAGCCGTAAATATTCACTGGCACTGGGGAGTAAAGTTTTTGGGGGATATTAGGACTAAGCAGATAGATCTACTGCTTTCCTATGGGGAAGTGAATTATTTAAGGACCTGTAAGGTTGAACTCTGACTCTACCTGACTCATCAAGTGTTATGTGACATTGGTGAAGCAACCATTCACTGCCAAATATAAAGAGATTTTGAAGCTGTCCTCGGTGGGACATACAGACTACTTGTCTAGATTTGCATGCCTAACTCCTGTAGTCACATTTGGAAAACACAAGCTGACATACTACCTTGTTCCCACAAGAAATGTCAGAACTGGGATCAGCTATTCCCCTGCTTCTGAAGCCATGAGCCAGCCTTTCTTGTGGGGACAGGTGCCACAGTTTCCCACTGGGACTGCTGGCTGCGCTTGGGGATGGCAGGCAGCTTGGCTCTCTGCCACACAGCAGCACTGGCCGAGCAGCACTGGCCTCCAGTGGTTTCAAAATAATTTGACACCCTCTGGCAAACAGCAGCTACAGAGTTCCAGTTGCAAGGTGTTGGTAAGGAAGTCACTAATGGCATATGAACTTTCAGGGAAAAGGCAGCATGATGCTCCTGACACTACCGATGACCTTTATTCTTGTATTGTTTTATTTATGTAAGACTGGAAGGACAGCTTTTGTTTTGAGCAAAAAAAGGAGCACTCTCTTTGTCTTGTCCCTTTTAAGTAGGAAGAACTCTTTTACAAATTAGTCTGTAGTTCTTATTATAAGCACTTGCTACGATAGCAAGCAGTAATTAGGGCCACAAACCATCTGCAGTACTAATTCTTGAATTCTGCTTGGTCATACTGTTGAAAAAAAGGCATCTTTAGGCTACTATTTTCCTCCTGTCCAGCCTTCAGATTTGGTCTTTAACTAAAGGTGAAACCTTCTGAAAAGTCTGAGCACGAAGTCTCTTCATCCAGTCAAACAAGTTTTTTCTTTCAGAGGTGGTAACAGTTCTCTACCCATGCAGCACAGAAGGAGATGAACTTCACAACTCGTGTTTAGCTGGTGGAAATCAGCATAGCTCTTCTGAGAGTGGTGGTGATATGTCAGCTTACAGCAATTGAGAACCTGACCCTTGACCTCTAAATTGTCCACACCAAGGAGATCAATTGTGAAACCAGATCAATTGCATAGTAACAAGGTTTCAAATTGGAGAAAATCAGCTCTTGTTCTTGTACAGGAAGGAGTTCTGTTACAGCTCAGTGACCACGCTTAGAGAGAGGTGTTGTGCATGCATGTTGTCATCTGCAGTCATAGCCTAGCTGAGTGCTCTCGATGCAGTAAATTCTTCTGCCTAATGAGGTCCTTTCTTCAGCCACAGCTTGGTCTTGTTGCATTACATGTCTGCATGTTAGCCTTGGCACTAAACTGGCTCTTTTTTTCAGCATCAAAAGCCAGTTTAATTTTTAGACTTACAAAGTATTCATAAAAACCATATATATGTATTTTTCTCAAACTGCAGATTTTTTCCCTATAATAAGTGCTTCCTAAGTTTGATTTTCCATCTCTCTTCTAGCCCTGCTTTTCCTCCTTTTCTGCTACTCCTGTGGCTCCTTGTATCCTAGGGACCAAAGGACACTGGAACATAACTGCTTAATTGCAGTGGGATGCTGCCCTTGCACATCAGAGCAGAAATGTGTGCATGTAGGAGCTGCAGGTACAGGAATGAAGAGAGGAATGAGCAATCACCACTGTCCTTCCACGGTCCCTTAATCTTCCTCCCCATGTGGTGAAACCACTTTGGCTTTTCCTCGTTCCTCTCCATAACTCCTCTGCCAATGCGACAAAATTGCATTTTCTCTTCATGGCTGAGAAGCTTTGAGCAGACTCTGTTGCATTGTGCAGCAGTGTCCCTTGACTAAACATGTTATAGCTCACAAAACATCATACGTTTTCACTCATTGTTGCAGATATCCCAAATAAAGTCCCTATGTGCCTGGACTCTGCTGGCAGAGCCATTGCACAGTCCCCTTAAAACTATTGTGTCAGTCATGATATGGTCTGGTATTTTTCAGAAATGCCTTTTTCCTGAGTCCAGCAATATTTGGGATCAAGTCACCAGTTTTGGTGTGGCTGGTAGCGGATGAAAGTCAAGTGAGAACAGTTCCATTTTGTGGCTGTTTGTGGTGTGAGCTGACAAGCCTCACTTCAGTCCTAGAGGGCATCCATCCACATCATACAGATGGTTGTTGCAGTTGGCATTGAGTGAAGTTCATGGATCGCTCTTTGCTTTTAGCCACCTCAAATGCAAAAAAAACCCCACTTCTCTTTGTGCACAGAGCCCATGCTTTCAGTGTCTCTTGGCTCGCCATGAAAAGCAGATGGCACTTCAGGCTTTCACAATGACAGTCCCTGAGCTGCCACACAGGTGGGCAGAGGTGACCTGAGCACCTGTCCTAGGGTACCTCAGCATATCTCCTGCCCATCCAGGACCAGCGTGGAGGCTCTCTCCTTTAGCTGGCCTAGGTGTCCACACTGTGATGTCTTCAGCCTATTCCCCCTCAAAGCCAGGGCAAGTAAGGCTAGCCAGGCTGCCTCAGCTCATGCTGCTGTTTTCCTTCCAGCTCATACACAAATGAATCCCTCATCCGTAGCATGGAAACACAGATATGTTCCTGAACCTGCCATCCAAACATTTCTGTCATGTCTCTGGCTGTGCCATACAGCCTGTGCTCATCAAAGTGTGATGCTCTAGGCCCTGTTCCCTTTGAACGGGGTTTCAGTGTCTTGCCTTGGAGGGGAGTGATGTACCTGTAGGGTTGGGCTCATGCTGCTCCATCCATTCCTTTCTGCATAGTGACAAAATCTGGTCAGTCAGGCTCATCCTGCCAGTCCTGCGCCCACCAGGAGTATTGATAAATGGCATTAAAAGGCTGCAGTATGGATTTGTGGTGTCCATGCTCTGACTGTTTACCTGAATTTTTCCTCAAGTTTTCAGAAGGTAGGAAAGTTAGGAGCCAGACATGCTGTTTAGTTATCTACTTCCAGCAGGGGGAGATGGGTCCAGAGAGTTATTTCTTCTGGGAACACATACAAAAATAACAATATTTATTTTACTCATGAGGTGCTCTCCTAGGATTTGTGTGATTCCTGCTTGTTTGGCCTTTTACACCTATGCAAGTCCTTCCTTTTGCTTCTGTACACTTCTGAAAGCAAATAAGACCTATCAGCTTTAGGTTTTGGTTTTGTTTTATTTTTCACAAGGTTTACAAGACCCTCAGGGGAATTTCTTCCTCGTCTCTCTGTTCATTATGATTATGATTATTATTATTAAATAGTTATGCTACAGTGGTTCTAATGAGGATTGTATAAATGTGTAAGAAGATGAAGTCATCCCCTGTACTGCTATATCAGCAGACAGGGGCCTCTGAGTCCTCTGTGATGCACCTCTCTTGGTAGGGAGGCATGGCCACGTGCAGCCCCACCTTGAATCAGAGTCCTACTGGAGTCTGGAGACAGGATTCCTCCCTTCTCCCTCCCTGAAACCCCCTGTCGTTCTCTGTATAAAACATATTGGTGCCACTTTCTATGAACTATATTTAACTAAGCATTAAATTTAGATTTAACTGGATAGTTATTGCCTCCTAAGTAAATACTCTGAGATAAGGAAATATTTAGTGAGCTCTAGCAGTTGGGTGGCAGATGCTTCTTGCATTGCATAATAGTTAATCTTCGACAAATATGTTTTCCTTGCTCCACGGGCATTTAATTAACATACAATAGCTCTTATTAAATGTACATGAAACATACGTGGGAGATCCTTGCAAAAAGGATCTATGCAACACTGGCTTGCAAGAGGGGTGCATTTCTTTCATTGGTGACTTCATATGGGACCGGGTCTTTTAGCCATACTCAAAGTCTGTCGCAGGAGTGCAGAGGTTTCCCCTTGGTGATGCCCATCTTCTGGCATGCCACCAGCCTGATGCATCTCTGTCCCTTGCACTCTCCTTCATCCTAGAGTGCTGGTTACTAGTCAGCAATCAAGCATCAGCATCATAATCTTCTCCAGAGCAGTATCCTTGTGGGGTGGCATCTCTCTCTGCAGTATCTTGGGAATATCTAGTGTGTGGATTAACCCCTTTAGCTCCTCATTCCTCTTCCCTCCCCAGTGCTATCTGTGCCAAGTCTACTGCAGAGGAAACGTCTGACTCGCCTCACTCCTTGGCTCGAATACAAAGCAGTCATCTCTTCTTGCTGCTGCATGCATGACACTGGAGCAGCAGTGTCATGACCTTAGTCCTTAATTTGTGGGCCTTTAACACTTGCATGGATTGTTTAAGTACCCATAGACAATGTGGCCTTTCCATACCAAGGCTGCAGGAGCCAGTTTCTAGGAGTTCAGAAAGCAACTAGATGTATTCCTGGAAGAAGAAAATCATTCAAGTACCATTAACTACAAAGGCAGTGCCACTGGCTGGGGACATGGCTTAGCCATAAATCACTAGAAATAGATAAGTGCGCCCTGGGGCAGTACCACTGCATGCTTGCCTTGTGCTTGTGAGCTTCACCAGGCATTGGCTTTAGGCTGCTTGGAGACAGGACAAAGGGTTAGAGGGACCTTTGATCTGGTCCCACACGGCCATTTCTATGACAGTGACATTCCTTATGTCTCTTCAGTTTGAGTGCACAAGGCTGCAGGAACAGAGGTGAAGCAGGCAGCATACAAGACGTGGTTTTTGCCTTCCGGCACATATATGTAGCAGCACTGTGACCACACAGGAAAGCAACTCTCAGCCGAGTAACCCCATGGCTTTTCTTGCACCCGATTCTCTGGGCCCCTCTCAAACCTCCCCTTCCCTCTTTGCTTCCCCATCCCAGCCCCGCCGTGCTTTGGTCGCAGAAGGGTTACACCAGCGAAGCATCCCTGGGAGCAGTTCTGATCCCTCCCGCAGGCAGAGATCAGGCTGGTGGAATGGCAGGCAGACATCAGCAATAAAACATACGGCTTATTCCTTCGCATTAATTTAATCTCCGTTCTCTTTGCGGCGGCGGTGGGCTGTGGGAGCGTTCCCGGTGGGCAGCGCTGGTGCCGGCGGGCGCGGGGCTCAGCTGCGGGCTCTGGCAGCCGGAGCACAGGCCGAGCATTCACACCGCGGCCAGCTCAATGCCGGCATTGTCTCCGCTCCGCCGCTCCGAGGCTGGGAAAGGAGGTGGGGGGCGGGAAGGGCTGAGTGGGGAGAGGTGGGAGGGAGGGATGTACAACTGTTTATCTGGCGAGGGCAAAGTCTGAGAGGGGAAGAAGCAACGTTTGAGGCCGCAGAGGCAGTTGCCAAGGATGCTGCTCTGTAAATCAGCTAGCGTGTGGCTTCAGGCCGCTAAGCCAAGTTGTTTGCACTTTTGGCCACAGACCCGCTTTCCTCACTATTTCATCTTGAGAGTATTGGTCGTACCTTCCTCCGTCCTCTGTGCCCTACTCCCTGTGCCTCCCTCCCGCTCAGCAGCTCCCGGCTGCTCCTGCCTTCTCTCTCCTTCCCGCTCCAGTTCCCTGCTGGCGCTCCCCCTTCTCCTCCTTCCTCCAGTCCCCTCGTCCTCTCCCATCCCCTTCCCTCTCTGCCTCTCCCTCCCCCCCTTTCCTTCGGCTCCTCTCCCCTCTGCCTGCCAGCTCTGGTGCCTTTCCGAGCCCCCTCCCGTCCGCGGCCGCCGGTCCGTGTCCCCCCGGGCAGCGCCGTCCCCGGCGCGGGGCCCTGGGGCGGCAGAGCGATGGGGAGCGATGGGGAGCGATGGGGAGCGCGGCCCGCGGCTCCCTCCGCGCCCGCCGCCGCTCTGCTGCCGAGCTGCCGTCTCACGAGTAAGGCTCCCTCCTCCCTCTCTCCCTCTCTCCTCCTCCTCCTCCTCCTCCCTCCCTCGCTCCGCCTGGGAAAGTGGGTTAGGAGGGAGCGCGGGGCTGGAGGCTGCACAGCCACAGGACTATCCCCTCCCGCGTCCCGGCGGCACAGGATTCCTCTTGTTCCTTTCCCTTTTTTTTTTTTTTCCTCCCCCCACCTCTCTTCATCACTCTAAACGGGTCGATTTAATTGTTATTATTTGGTAGTTATTTTGCTACATGACTTTTTCCTCTTGCTTTTTTCCCCCCTCTTTTTTATTTGAAGGCTGTGCTTAGACTTTTTTTTTTTTTAAAAAAAAGCCTTTTAAAAAAAAGGCAAGGAGAGGAAAGAAGCCAGCAAGAGACTGAAAAGAGCAAGAGAAAGTGGCAGCTGAGAAGGACTGTGAAATCACCTCCCCTTTCTTGGGCTGTCTATCAGAGCGAGAGTTGTACATTATTATTATTGTTTTTCTTTCTACATCTGTCTGTCCACATACACAGGCAGAGAAAGAGACAAGTACTGACAGTGAAACTCGACGAGACCAGCCATGGTAGCAAGGGCTCAGCCTGATCGGAAACAATTACCGCTGGTCCTACTGAGGTTGCTTTGCCTTCTCCCTACAGGGCTGCCAGTCCGCAGCGTGGATTTTACCCGAGGTACCGATAACATCACCGTGAGGCAAGGGGACACAGCCATCCTCAGGTAGGGCATTTTGCCAACTTTTCCTCTTCTATGTGTGCATCTGTATTTCCATGTATGCAGCGTATACGTGTGACGTGATACAGATTCGTGTGTATATGTCTCTGTGAGAGTGTGTGTTATTTTACCTCTCAAACTGCAGTAGCGGCAGCTGCTACAAACAGGCTCTGCGTGTGTGTTTGTGCTTTAATATGAGAAAATTGCAAAGCTTTTGAACACTTTTTGCCACACTATCCTCTGTGTAGTGCTCTGGATCAAAAGAATTTCAGTGGGGAAAGATCTGCTTGTGTTAGTCAGCTCTTGTGAATGTACACTTTCCACCAGCCCTGCAGTATCAATAGAGGAATCGAAAAGGGATCCAGCTGTGCTTGCCAGATGTTCCATTGATTTTCCCATGCTTCTTTTTGTATATATGCAAAAACTTTATCCCTGGTGCTGCCAGAACTCTCAGGCAAGTTCTTTTGGGAAACTCTTGTCTTTTAATTTTATTTATTTATGTTTCTGCCCTGTGGGGAGGGAAGATGGATACAATAGTTGAAAAGGATGGTGAAAAAATGATGTAGGAGCGCTGACATTTTTGAAGATTGTATCTTAGTGTGTTGGGTTTTTGCAGGTCTAAATAAATGGGTGTATGTTGTGGCTGTGTGTCTGGTTATGATGAGGATGTCTTTGCATGTGAAACCTTGCTTACTGGCAGTACTGAGTGTTACATTTCTGATTTCATTGTGCACGTTTTCCAAAGGTACTTCTGACACTACTTGGGCTTTCAGTTAGGAGCGTCCCAAATAGCTGAACTGCAGTAGTCTTTTTCCTATAGGTTTCTTTTTTCAAATTCTGCCTTACTCAACTTACCTGCAGTTACTTCCCTACTGAAGGAAAATTCTGCATGTGTGAGGGTGCACACTGTGTATTATGGTTATAAAACTACTGGGTGTAATGTAAAATAAGTCTGTGATCTGTGTGAGGAGCTGATAGTGCACAAACCCTGAAGCATCAAGGGAGCAATCCCCTAGCAAAGCTAACGGCAGCAGCAAAGTTTTCTTTCTCCTCTGGTGAAATAAATCCTGCTGGATGTCACCAAACGCTGTGCTATACGATCCCCTGTGTCCTGCATCCCTCCCATTTAATGATAGAGGGAAGAAGGATGCTGGAAGAGGGATGTGTGTGTGTGTGTGTGTGTGTGCGTACACATATCGCTTCGGTCGCCTCCCATGTCCTCGGTTGTTTTGATCCTGGAATATCCATTCAGCAGCTTCCATTCCCCAGCCCTCCAGACTTGTTAACTTGAATGTAAGATTTATCCACACGGAGTAATAGGATTTACAGATTAATTCATCTGCCTTGCATATGCAGTGGAAGCGGTTCAGATTCGACATGGTAAACATCTAACAAGGGGTGTTGCCTCTGACTCCAGCTTCTCTACTCTCTCTCCACTCACTACCAATTCATATATCCCATTAACCCTTTTCTAGCAGGACTCCTAGCTGACTTATCCCATTTTTAAAGGCAAATCGCTTCCATCAATCATTTATTTTGGAGGGGCTGCTCAGACAGATGTTTGCCAGCATATGTTTGGTACATGCAGCAGCAGAGAAGTCATTAAGCTCACTTTCCCAGTCAGGGGTCACTAGATTTCTATTTCCCACTTAACCTTGGAGCTTTGGAGTTTATCTAGATGCTGCGTGCTAAAGCTGCATTTGCAGCCGAGAGGGCTAAGCGGATGGTGGAGATGGAGCCTGCATGTGCTGCGTGTAAAGCGTTCCTTCATCAGCGAGCTCCACGGGGCTGCATGGGAGAGTGGTTTCAGTGATTGCATGTGACTTGCCAGTGTTATGTCAGGCACCAAAATAAAACACCTGAGTGAAGTGATCCAGCTGTGTCAGCCAGATGTGTGCCAAGTGACACAGTCTGCAGGAGCAGCACACCACCAGGCCATGTAAATGCTTGCCCCGAGCAATACTGTGTTCCTGGCAGGCTGCATTTCTGTCAGAAGTGACTGTGGCCAGTGCACAGGCTTTACCTTTTCTTACCTCCAGCTGCCTTCCTAAGCTCTTTAAGCAGATCTGGCCAGCTATATGTTTTTCACGTTTCCTAGGAAGGGCAACTGTCTCCTTTCCCTGGGACCAGACCCAGGTTTCTGGCATGTTGCAGTTTGTCCTTCAGAGAAGAGGCAGAAACCAGGCTATACTTGGAGACATGACTGCCACATGAAGCTGGAAGTTGTGAGATTTCCCTATGTCCCATGGACTTTAGATCCTGCAGGATAACATTTCCTGTCCTCAGTTTTAAAGCACAGGTTTGTTTTTTAGCTTCCTCCTTGCTGTTTTCTCGATCCTCCAAAACGTAACTTACTTGAAGACAGCCTTGTTTTGAAAAACTCCCAGTTCCTCACTCTCCCTGTCTATAGATCCACTATGACAACAGAAGGAAAAGAGCTAGATGGGAAAAAAACCAAACCATTAGATGATCTGTACTAACCATGTTCAAAGCAGAGCTTTACATCTGCAGAGAGATAGGTAAGAGTTTTCTATAGGTGTATCATATCACTTATCTTGGCTAGACATCTGCTTCAGAGGGATTGGGCAGCATCAGTTTACCAGTGCCCAGTAGCTCCTGTGGCTTGAAGGGAAATGAAGGTGTAGGAGGGAGAAAAAGTGATACGCAGTTGGAGAGAAATAAAAGCAGTATACATAGAGATAAGATAATTACAAACATTTTATTCCTGTAAATTGTGATGCAAATCATTCAGCAAAGCACCAAGGACAGGATATTCTAAATGAGTCTTCCTCTTTGGGGCCTTATACATGTGTATATAGGGTTGCACTTGTAGGTGGAAGAATGGGTGGGTGGACTATCTACGAAGTGGAGAAAAATAGTTTATTATAAGCCCTAATGTTCCTAAAGGAAGCCAGTCCTCTGAAGCTTCATCTGCAGCTTGTTACTCAGAATAGAATTATTCTGAAAAGTTTGGAGATGACTTTTTAAAGCTGTAGCATTTAAAATATTCCTTCAGTAGGGAACTGTTAACAAATGTCCCTAACTCTAAACTGGCTCATCTCCTAAATGACCTGGCAGGAGATTTGATTCATTTGTTGGCCTTGCTGAAGGTTGATGACTCTTAGCGAGTATTTGGCATGGGGAAGTTAGGGAATTGCAGAGAGAATAAAAATAGATCATGATAGACTATCCGCAGGGAAAAGGGTAATGATCTGCTCCTTAGAGCAAGGCAGAAAAGAGAGGAGGGGTCCAAGAGCTGCAACAGGTGATAAGGGCTGAGCAGAGTTGCTGGTGTTTGTCCAGCTGCAACCAAGAAAAGAGAGCAGGATGTTTCAAAGATGACACTGGGTATTGGTGAGCCTCTCAGACTTACTAAGGTTCCATTGTTTTAACTCTGTCTTCAGCAAGTGGAGAAGGACACTGAACCTTACTTTGAGTATTGAGAGAGAGCTTTAGCTACAATTCCTGCCAATGTTTTGCTTTCAAGATTACATCATGAGGTTGTCAGGTTCTGTATGCTTGGTGTTAGGAAAAGAAGAAAAGAATCTCCAAACAAGAAATGTACAACACATTCCCCAAACTAAGTAAAATGGGAAAAGGAAAACAGTCCCCAACCCCAAATCTTCTTGCTGTTTACCTGCCTTCAGCATCCCTTCTCACCTCATTTGCTCTGCACATGTTGGGCGAGCAAAGGCAGGGACCCTGTGTGCTGCACATTTTCAGCCTAGGGAAGGAATGAGGAATATGAGGATGTTGGCTGAGCTGGGATGTAATGAAGGGCAGCTGCTGCAAACTGGGAAGGAGGGGAACTGTGTTTCTGTGTTGTGTTTGGCCCTTTAGATGGATTAAAAGCAAAGGGGCAGTGGAGAGTCCATGCTATGGGATCAGATACAGCATGTCGGGGGAAAGATCAGCTGCCTCAGGAACCACCGCAGAAGCTCACCTCAAAGTGCCTTTAAAGCGCTAATCTGAGGGTGTCAGCAGGACTTGCAGGTTACCCAGGGATTTTAGAAGTCCTGGCACAAGTGCAGATTTAGCCTTTAAAAACTCTGGGAATGGAGCTCATCACCATCTGGAACCAAAATGGGTCACATCCCCATTCCAGTCTGTTCCATTACACTAGTACAAATCCACTAAAGCCCAAGGGCAGAGCCAGAAATATTCCATTTGTCTTTGGGGCAGATTCCCAGGGACTGCTAATAAAGAGGTACAAGTGACTCATACAGGGCATAAGCTGCCGAGCGCTGCTCAGATGATGTTCAGCCTGTTGGAGAACTGGGATCTCGCCAAGGCCAGAATTTGGCTCATTGCTCCTGAGTTTCTCCAAGCATCAACTTTTCATCAAGAATTAAATCAATCCGATGCTGATGTACGGATGAAAACCAGCATTTGACTGAGTGTGCGTTTTTCATTTTTACCAGGTATTTTTAAATAATGTGAAGTTTCAGGCTGATAGCACATTTAGGAACATCCATCCTAATGGGTACTTAGTTTCTTCAAGTTGCATGTGTCAAAGGATGGGCTAGAATCAAATTACCAGCAGTAATGACAGTGCTGTTGGAGTAATCCTGCAATATAAGCAATTTATGCAGACTCTGTTCTTGGCCTCTCAGTATTTTGCTGATATGTTCCACGTGGAGCTGTGCTAGAGGACAAAGGCACCTCAGGCAAAATAGCAACACAACACCACAACAAAGTTTATGCTCTATACCATCATTTTAAAAGAAAAGTAAAAGCTGTTTAGATTACACTTATAATTAGCATATGATTTACAACAGAGAGCACTGAGCTGAGCCCTTTGCTAGAAATGAGAATAGGCATGTTCAAATGTATAATGCTACATAATAATACAGTCTTGGCAGTAAAATTGTAACCTTGATTATTAGTGGTATTGTTGTGGCACTCAGAGGCCAGCACTAAGTTGAGGCACCCTTTGTATTAAGTGCCATGTGAGCAGAGTGAGAGATCCCCTCCTCTGCAGGGCGGGCAGGCTATTAGCTGGGCTGGACCCAGGCTGGGGTGGGCAGGAGGTGAGGGGACTCGCCCAGGGTTGCGTGCAGGGCTCAGGCACACCCAGCCTAGTGACCTGCCCATTAGCTTGGGTTGCCTTTTGGCTCAGCTGCACAGCAGCCCAGCCCATGTGACAAATGAGGATTCCCTAGTACGTCCTCATCCACGCTGGTGCTGACTACAAGTCCCAAATGCTTTTCTCTCTCTCCCGTCTGTACAAAGCTCTCATTATCAATTCTAGAATCCATGTGTCAAGACAGGGTAAGGCGGGATCTGTGTAAATTCTGCTGATTCTTTCCTTCAAATGAAAAATAAAAATGTATAAATGTAGTAACAGATGATGTTGCAAAACTTCCAGCTCTGGCAGCAGATGGTGCCATTATATGAAGGCACACATGCATCCACAGATATCTGAGTATGTGTGCATACATATGATAAAGGAAGTTGCAATACGTGTGTGGTCAAAGGCTGGCAATCATCATCTCTCCTTAACACACACATTATTTTTGTATTATGTGTCCAGAAGTAAAGGGGCCCTTTGTGAGAATGTGCTTTCTGCACAAGGAAAAGTGGAATGGAAATTAGAAAAGGAAAGGCTTTCTTTGGTGAAATAACACTGTACATATATTTTGCACTCAGAAAGATGGAGAGACAGTATTGAACTGTATGGCTTTAACCTCCTCCCCTGAGTCTGCACACACACTTTGCAACCAAGTACCATATGTTTTCCTACTTAGTTGGCATTAAAACTTATATAGTAGTACGTGTTACCTGAAGAGGCTCAGAGTCAGTACCTCTTCCACTCCCCTCCCCAGCAGGTCATGAGGAAAGACCTATTCTTAAAATAGCTCATAGTTACTGGAATTTGCCATCTCATAACTATAAGTTTTCAAAATATATGTTACACATACCTGCCCTTTATATCCAGACCCACAGGCATCTGTTTCTGACAGATCTGCGGGGCCACAGCTTGCTGCTGATGCAGCGGCAGGGCTTCAACAGGCTCACTGTGAGGCTGAATATAGCCATTTTCATTGAAGTTACCTTGTTTTGTTGTCCATCAAAATTCACTCTGGTTTGTGTGAACTTGTGCTCTGCTGGAGTAAGTGCAATGGAGGGCACAGAGGTGAAGTCAGGAATTTACTGAGTTTTCTTTTACTGTTCTCTTGCTGAAGAAAAAACGAATGTGATTTTCAGCTGAACCTGACACCAAAGCATTTGCTACAGGCTTTGAGCACATCTAACGTGCCTGGTTTTATGGTAAGTAATGGGAACTAATAATGATGAGTTTCACCTCTGCCTAGAAAACAGCTATTTCAAAATAATCTGAACCGCCAGTCTCCTCGGTGCTCATATATTTCTGCAGATTTTTATTAGGAGCAACTTGGTCGTGTGGGAGAGGCTGGCTGTGATCCTGGAGTGCCCCCACTGTGCTCGGCCCTGTGCAAAGAGAGGAGAAATAGCACTGCCGCAGCTCTATTGATTTCACTGGGGTTGGCCTTCCTTGGTCCCAGATAACATGATGGAAATGAGCCCACTCACACTGGGCTGGTGTTCAGCAGACACTGTGCCATAGCACGTCTGTATGAGATCTGGGAGTGTGTGCTTGTGTGTGCCTTGGTGCAAGGGTGTGTTTCCCTGCATTTACTCCCACTTAAAAGTGGAAAGTGTTTTCTTGTGTGTAATTGGACAAATGTTCATATACTGTGTGGCCTTCCCATGCCAAGGCCAGTTTCTCGGAGTTAAGAAAGCAACTGGATGTATTCCTGGAAGAAGAAAATCATTGAAATAAAGTGGCCACACTTGCAACTGAGAGGCAGCACTGCCAGATAGACAGGTAAAGAGTCTGCTTACTTGGAGGTCTCTGGCTTTTTCCAACTCCTGGACCTCAGTAATCCTCACTAATGCTGGAAGTGTCCTTTTGTTTCAGTGTGCTTCTGTTGCTACAGCTATTAAGGAAAAAAAGCAGCAAGTGAACAGAATATAGCATCTTCCTCTTCTGAGGCTCAGTGATTAACGCCCCTGTAGATGTGGCCAATACTGTCCCTTTGAGGTAGCAGCCAGAACCACTCTCACCACTGAAATCTGCATTTCTGTGGCAGAGGGAAGTAGTGAAAACTTCCAAAGAGCAGGGAGACTTCTCTCCTGCACACAACCTCTCCTCTAAGAACCCATGGCCTGTCAGGATATGGTTTCTCATCACAAGTGCTGTCTTTAGATTGGTTCCTAGAAGTGCACCAGATTTATGAGGGAAAGGCCAAAAGGGCTCCAGCTCCCCAAGCACCAACCTCTGTGCTGTGTGTTTGCAGAAAAAATGGGAATGGTCACACCACTGTGCAGCTGCCACTCATGGTGCCACTGCATCCTCTCCTCTCAGGGTCAGCAGGGTGACCATGCTGGAGATGCACCACTGTCTCTGTCCTTAACATAGCATGACTTAGTGTATCAGTGAGAATAGTGCCCTACCAGGGGTGGTGCCAGTAATGCTTTTCCACTGTAGGAAACCATGGATAAAGAACCAGGAACACAATAGTGCCTGTATGGCAGCTACCTCAGTGCTCTGCTTCCTCACTCCCTCTGTCCCAAGCTGGTTGTCCACCCTCACATGAGACCATGACTCAGAGCTGCACATCCAGTCACCTTTCATGCCTTAATCTGTGAACAAAACCCATGTTGAAATCCACATGGCAGGCAGCATCCATGACTTTGAATAGTAAATACAAATCTCTCCTTCTCCCTCTCTCTCTCTCTCTCTCTGTTATTAAGCTGACAGGCACTTAGCCAATTATCCAGTCGTCGTCTCAGCTGTATTTATGAAGGAGGAAGAGAAAACGCACACAGCTCTTGTCTTCAGGGCTTCAGCTGAGCCTCCCTTGTGTGCTGTAGCATTTTCCCTTGTGCGAGCTGCTTAGAATGCACAGGGAAAGAAACCAGTGAAGGGGTTTAGTTGAGAAGAGTGGTGGGGGAGTAGCGGTGGGGAAAGGGCTCTGCTCCCTCAGACCAGGGGCATTGTTTGGCACCGCTTTTGTGTTTCGGTTTGGCAGAGCGCACATGCCTTTGTTGCATAAGGTTGCGGTGGATGGGGAATGTGGTGGCTGTGGGTACTTGCAAAGTCCTTTCACAAGGATCAAAAGTCGGGAACTATGTGGTGGCAGATTGTGAGCCTGTGCCTTAAAGTGAGGGAGTCACATGTACTTGGGGACGTGGTGTGAATCTGTGACTTGGATCCAGGAGCCAGCCCTAATCCCCGATGCGGTACTGCGCCTAGAACATACAGCCTGCGCTGGCTCAAGTGTTTACTCAAAACAGCAAAATTTAGGCAAATAGCACTGAAGTGTTCTGTGAATATTTTCCTGAATGTTAAAAATGAATTCACTTTGGCTGCAGCTGTGCTTCCTTTGTGTGTGTGCATGTGCATCTTCTTTTCTCTCCCCCTTGTGAATAATCTGAGTGGATGAGTTTTCCTTGCCCTGGCGTTTATGGACAGAACATTTTAAAGAGGTCCATAGATGAGCAAAACAAGGCTCTAGCTGCAACTTCTGCAGCTGGAAGCCCTGTCTGTACAGATTTGCAGGCATTGTACCCTTTCCTCATCTTAAACCAAGACACTAACTTTGTGTGTATGCCTGTGGTGCTCTTGATATATATTTATGTTGGATGCTGCTTAGGGAGCACTGGACACTGGACTGGTTCTTGCAACCCCTCATAGGAGCCCAAGCATAAAAGCAGTCGAACAAATGAGATGGAGAGCTGATCACAGCTTGAGCCACAATAATTTATGTGCATGTGACGAGAGAAAATTACCTTTAAACTCTGCACCTAACCAATCAATCTTGCAGCAGCCTGTTTTTTCTCAGAAAGGTGCCTCAGGCCAAGCCTATCAAACTCAGAAAAAGAAAGGTTAAAATGTTCCAACATCATTATCTCTTCCTTTTCCTTTGGAGGAGAGGAACCACAGTGACAAAGCCTAGCTGACTCCTTCACACCAGCTCCTTTGTAGTGAGTTTCATTCCCACCCCCAGCCCAGATTCCCAGCTGGAGTCAGCAGGAATTTGTCCATAGTTAGGCCCAATGCTCATCTTGTTGGAGAATAGAAAGTAAGGCATGTGACAGAGAGGACCAGGCACAAACAAGCCTGTTGGAATTGGAAAATGCTCAAGAGGGGAGGAAAACATTACCACTGCAAGGTAGCAACTATTGAGTGCTGCAGGTAGCACAATGATGCTGTTCCAGGGTGTCCTCTGAGCTTGGAGAAGACTGAGATTCCAGGAGTGATTACTCCCTGAAAAGTGATTGTCCCCTCTCTGCCAAATATGATGTAACATGATCCGTAGTCTCCATCCCTGCAGCAATAGAGCAGGGAGCGTGCACCAGCTGAGGCTTCACAGGGGAAGGGGCATTTGAGCCCTGCTCCTTGTGTGAGCTGAGACATGTGTGGGCTGTGATTTAGTGGGCCATGCTTGTCCCTTCAGTGCAGGCAGGTTTATTAGCAGTCCCCTCCAGTCAAAGGACAGGGGAGGTTTTAAGGTGGTGGAAGAAGATGGAGAGGGGCTGCTGCAGCCTGCCCTCCCTGCCTTTTCACATCTGCTGGCCCTTTATCCTTTGGCATGCTGGTTTAATAGCCTGACATTTCTCAGGCAGCCTCTGTCCCCTGTCTCCAGCTCTTCAGACTGGCCCCACAGTGTATTTATTTTCTCGTCCTACACGAAATGCCTGGTGCGTATATGTTCTGTGAGCTCATAGAAAGGGGGTGTGTAGGAGGGCCAGTAAGAACTGAGGCTGTGTCACCAGTAAAGCTCTTCCTCTTCCTAGCAGAAGTGCAGTTGAATGCCTTTGGCATCCCAGTGATCTGCTTCACCTGCTTTCAGTTGTGGCCCAAGTTGGAAATGGAATGATAGGAGATCCCATTCATTTATGACGTGATTGACAAGCAAGAGCTGAGGCTGCAGGCTGGTGTGAAAGCCACCTTGCTGCTGTCAGCAGAGGAACACACTGCAGTGCGTTCTTGGTGTGCTGTGATTCTACTCCTGGAACTTGGAAGGAGGCAGATGGGGGCTTTTTCTCCCTCTTTTGTAGCTCTTTCTTGGGTGGGAAGCTTGACACTCTTGTGTGACACTCACATGGGGTGACGCATCACTGCTGGGATGCAGACCTGAGATTTTGTTGTGTGAGTGGCAAAGAAGGCAGATGCATTTAAAAGACAATGGTGGTGTAATGTTAGGGAAAGTTCTCAGTGTTCAAATTGCCAGACCTCTCTGACCTTAAAGCATCAGGACTTTAGCTGGTGAGTTACAATCATTTCAGCCAGATTTGTCCATTGCAGGAGAAGCTGTAGAAACTTCAGAGACAGCCTCATGTTTGACCTCCTGTCCCCCCTCCATGTCTGGCATGAAACCATAAGATGCTACAGAAAACAAAAGCCAGCTGCTGGTGCTGTTACAGGATGTTCCTCAGTGCTGGTTACCCTTTATTAACCTTCTGTGACACTTCGTTTTAGTAGGTCTCTGAAGCTTTGGTGAAAACCCACACATCCTGGCTGCTTTTACACGTAAGGGAAACCTGAGATTGGCATCCATAATCAGGAGCAGAAGGTGCTGCAGGCAATCTGTCTTCCTAGCACTGCATTAAACCCATTTTAGTTTTTTCAGTTAAATATCAAATTATCTGTCCACCCACACATCCTCCCCACTGCATCAACTGTGGTTAGGGATGGGCCATCTGGAGGACTTTTACCTGGGTAAGGGGGTCCATGGGGGTTCTTGCGTAACATGCTTCATGCGTATTCATTGGCCTTTAGAGTGGCATTTCTTTCCTTCCTATTCTGCTGGCTGGTCTCCAGTACTGGCAATGAGTCAGAGGCATGCAGGTCTGTCAATTTGAAAAGTGTGTCCCAAGGTGGAGGAACACGTGCAGCTTTGTTCTTACCTCTCTTGGGAAGTAGTGCTTAAATGCAGGACAGGTGGGTCAAGGGCTTAGGACATGGTCAGATCACTTAGCCTTTTAAATACCTTTTTTCTTTTTTCCCCGCACAAAGCTCAAAGTGGGAGCAGCATCCAGCTCCCAGAGGAGAGAGAAGGGAGGGCACGTGTTAGATTTTATAGCATCCTTGTGTTCTGCTGTAGCTGCATCTCTGCCTTAGTGGTAGTGCCGGCTGCTTGCTGATCACTGTGTATTCTGTGTCTTCTGTGTCTTCTGTGTATTCTGCAGTAGGGTCCTGTGTCTCTTTGGAGTGCTTTACATTTCTAAGGAGATGTTGTCCAGTTCCCCAGAAGAGGGAAGTGGGAGTGATCAGAAGTCTAGACAGCATACTCCTGAGGAGAGATGGATGGAAATGGGGCTGTTAGGACTAAAGAAGAGAGGACTAGGCATGAGATATGCATAACAGCATGCAGGAACATAGGATACAAAAGAAAGGAATTATGTCTTCTGCAGAAGATGGGGAGGAGTAGTTTAAGATTGTAGCAAGAGAGACAGGTTTGATGTCAGTACGCTCTGCTACAGTAAGGATAGCACAACATTGAATCAAATTACTTTGGGAGGCTGTGTAACTCCATCACTGGAGGGCTTTAAGGACAGACTAGACATGAACAAGGAGTGACAGATGCCACAAATGACGAAGTAGAACTGATCCATCTTTCACAGAGTAGAACAGACTAGATGGTTCCTTTGGGTCTCTTCTACCTCTGCTGCTTGATTCTGTGCTGCCTTCAGGCTCAGAAAACAGCAGGAGTTTAGGCAGAAACACAGCTGAAAGGTTCAGGGAAGGGCCTCAGCATGACACCGAGTGAGCCTGGCTGGGAGGTCCTTACCCATTTCTTTTGCTGTGGCTGACCTTCTCCCTTCAGTCTCAGGAGCGTGATGTGCTCCAAGGAGACTGTAATCAGTGCCGCTCCACTCCAAGCACGTGACACTTAACCCACCTGGCAAACAGAAGTAGGAATCACTGACAAAACTATCCCTAAAACTGATTTTCTTTCACAGGGACTCAGATTTTTTTTCTCATCTTCTGCCCTTGGAGGGCCACAGGACCTACAGGATGTTTTAGCATAAGTGTGGCAGGGAAAAACAAGTCTAACGCTCAGTGTTTTAACCTGGGAAAGTTTGATGATGTTGCTGAATGCTCACCTCATGAGGTTTTGTCAGCATGTTCTGTTAATGAAATGTCACCTTTTATTGGTGTGAAATCACTTTGTGCATTTGTATATGAGCCCAAGAGGATTAGGGTCTACCTGAGGGGTGGATTTGGTGCAGTTAATGAGTACTCCTGGGGCTCTTCCCTGCTCGGGAGGTGGCATGTGACATAAGGCCCAAAGTGGCACAGGTGGCAAGCCTTGCAACTGCTGAGTGTCATGCCTTCAGCAGTGACCTGGGTGTGCGTGAAGCAACAAGAAAACATCAGTGCAGTGAGGATGTAGGGGCGAGCAGAGAAAGGATGTTTTAAGAGATTGAGGAGCAATTTAAGAGTGGAAAAACTATTCAGGGAAGAAGGGGAAGAGCATAAAGGGGCCTGCTGTAAAGTTTGGAGTAATGTGCTTGGTGTTAATCTTTCTCTGGCTGTAGTGACCCAGGCTGTTGCTAACCTGGCCTGGCACACTGCCAGAGGCTGTCTCCATTGCTCACCCATCGTCCACTCTCATCCTGTCTCTGACTCGTGTTTTCTTGTCAGCATTTCTCTCCCACAGATCGATTCCTCCTTGGCTCATCCCAGTGATTTTAAGCATAGAGAGAAACTTCCTCTTGGCGGTGAGAGATAATCAAGCTGAATATTACCCATCTCTGAAGTGTAGGCAGTCCGTGAGCAGAGCCAAAGTCAATATCTTGGCAGATGTTGCCTTGCATTGATTTATCTCCTCGTGGAGCAGGATGGATGGCCTCAAAGAAGGCAGCATGGTCACCTGGCCAACCCCCAAAACATTTGCAGGCTACATTAGCTTGTGTGATTTGGTCTCCTGAAGCTGTTCTCCTCAGTGTCAGGGGGTAGAACAGCGTGGTGCCAAACTCACAAATCCCTCCTTAGCTCCTCTGTGCTCATCGTGTTTCTTCTTGTGCTGAGACACATCCTGGGCTCGGAGCAGCGGTCCACAGTGCTGAGCTAAGCCAGCCTCATTTACTGGCTTAATGGAGCAAGGAAACAAATGTGTGTGCTGCTGCTGGCATAGGGGAGAGGAACAGGAGACCCATGCCCCAGAAAGGCCTTGCAACATGGGGGTTTTTTCTCGCAGGGCATCTGGATGTGTCAGAGAGGAAAGTAAGGGAGAGGAGACTTCTGTGAGAGCAGCAGGAACGGGGAGGAAACAGGCAGGGCCCCTCTTCAAGCCAGAGGAATTACAGTCAGCAGATTGCTGTGCAGGACAGGGTGGGAGGAAGGGGGGTGCTGGCAGATCGAGGCGGGAGGTGGAGGCAGGCTGTGGGGAAACCAGTTGTGAGGTGGGAGGACCAGGTCAGAGTGCTACTCCTGGGCTTTGCCCTGTCAGAGCAAGCAGACAAAGCACACAAGACTACCTGTATAGAGTTCCAGCTCCCCAGCATAATGCACTCTCTGTTTTCAGAGACCTTTGAGCTCTCCTCCTATGTCTGGGAGCTCCAGGTTTGGCTCTGGCAGGAAAGGGCCTCCAGCAGAGTAGGCAGGGGGTTTTTCAAAACCACAGCTAAAGAGAAACCATCTGTATGATCTCAAGTAACAGGCGCTCGCATGCAAAACCCATCCCCTTTGGTACCATCCCCTTCCCCCAGCCCCCTTCCCCAGTCCCTCATCTCCCCAGCCCTGACTGAGCCTTCACAGCTCCTCTCTGCCCACCCTGCCGCTTTCATGCTGGAGCAGCAGGCACTGCACAGATACATGTACAACATCTCTGGTTCTGCAGTTTCCCCGAGGGTGTGGACAGATGCTGATTGTCTTCATGCCCAGTTGGGGACAGCAGGAATTGTTATAAATAGCATCAGTTCCTTGCGTGGCAAAGACAAAACTTTCCCCTAGAAGTCCATCGCTCTGCTCCCAGGACTCACTGGGAGGTCTCTTAAATGTCACAGAACGTTTGCAGCAGACAGTACCTCTGGAGGCTTCCTGTGGGTTCAGGGCTTGATCCAGGAGGAAAATGGAACAAGTTTGCTGCATCTTTCCTCACAATCTAATTCTTTCTGCCTGTCCTCGTCATTTTTGTGTGAACGGCACTTTCTGTTCAGAGGAGACTTGGGACTGAAATAGGAGTAGCTGCAGAAGTGAGCATTTAAGATGCATAAACCTGATGTGTTGAGGAAAGAAATAGGTCTGGAGCAGCATAAGGGATATAGGGCTGCAGGGGCAGAGCTGGTGTGGGGAGCCCCAGTTCAGGAGAACTTTGTTGGGGGTACCGCCTGTACCACAACACCAGAAGGGCATGCCAAGAGCAAGAAAACATTCCCGCAAGAAAGTAATATGCTTTTCCAGCACTAAAGATTCCCTCTGCTCCCCTTGGGGGTTGATTTGCTTCTGTAGGAGTGCAGATTGCATAAGGAGCCAAAAGTAACCTGTTTAGAAGCACAGTTGTTCATCCTCCCTCTCCTCTGCTCCCTGCCCTCAGGCAGAGAGTATTGCTTGACACCTCTGGGCAGCTGCAACCCTTTCCATCTCCCCAGCTGACACCAGGCTCTGTCCTCCTGGCAGCAGCCGGACAACCCCTGCTGCAGCACCATCTCAGCCCTGGGCGCTGCTCGCTGCTGCTGAGGCCCGTGTTTGCATCAGCAGAAGTTCCTTCGCCGGGGGTTTGTGGCTACAGGGGCTGTGCTGCTCTTGCCAGCTGGAGATCTCCCCGCGGGCGTTGTGGGGAGAGGCCCCGGTGGCGTGTGCACACTGATGTTTAAATTAAAATTACTTGTACGAGATTCGGGGAGTAATAAGGAACAGTACCAAGACTTGGATATCCTCCATCTCACGTGTGCCTCCCAGAGGCTCCCCAGTGCCTCGTGGAGGCCCAGCTTGGACTGCTGTTGTACCATATATTATGCTGTCGGCCTCTGTTTATGATTTCTGCCCTGTCCTTGCTTGTTCTCTGGTTCCTTTGTGTTTATTATTCTAATTTATTGAGTTACCTGGAGTGTTTTCACAGACACCAAGGCTGCTTTGCAGAAATTAATGATCGTGCATTCTGCTTGTGGGTGCCTTACACAGACCTTGCTTTTATGTGATAGAGACTAAAATATGCTCAGAGAAAATGAAAATGTTAACCTCTATTAAAAACATGCATAGAAAAGTTGTTGTCAGATCTATGCCAGAGCACATGATTACTTTGAGATTATTTAGCTCAGTAGCCCTGGCCATTTCTGAATCTCAAAGTATTTTCATAGATTTCCTCTTTGAGACAAGCCACTATTTGTCCCCGTTCTGCAGTGTGGGAAACTGAGGCTCAAAAAGGAGATTTGTCTCAGCAAATTAATGGCCGGACATGGGTCACCAAAATCTTTGCTGGCCGAAACTCCAGTTTTATAGGTCCTGTTCAGAGCTGTGCTACCTGACTGGCTGCTGGACTAGGATATCACACAAGTGTCTCCTAATGGGATGCAAAAGCAGGACATCATCTTTCCTCCATTGTGGTCAGAAAGGCCAGAGCTTGGCAGCTCCAATTTAGTGGAAACGAAGCTGTGGGAGGGAACACTCTACTTCTTTTGTGTTCCCAAGGAAGTCTGTGGCTGGCATTTTTGCATCTAAGTGTTCTCAGTGAAATGGAGATTCTGGTCCAGAGAATGAGCATCTTAGTAAAGGAGGAACCTACCTTCATGCATTTCTGTAAAGGAAGTAAGGAAACTGAGAGGAGACACCTACAGATAGCACTGCAAAGTGTTTTGTTGGGTTTTGATGTGCTTATTCACTTTTTTTTGGAAAGGAGTAAAGCAGGATATCTAAAAAGGTGGTTACAAAGTGTGTAAAAGCTCTCACAGCTCTGCTGGGGAAGATCTAGATGGGGTCATGGGAATTGACAGACCTGTAAATCTTGCAACTACGTAGGTGGCAGGTCCTTTCAGGGGCTGATACTATAAATCTGTTGAAACAAGCTGTCTGTTCCCTAGAAGTTTACTGAGAAAGTGCATTCCTTGATTGGTCAAGGAATGCCAGATGCAGCATTTTGTGGAGATCACAGAGTCACTACAGGTGACATGATACAGGGGGGAATTTTCAGCTGCTGGGACACAAGACATCTAAAAAGGCAGTTTCTTTTCAGGTCCTCCATGAACTCATTAAAACGTAGGATGATCATTTTCCTCTCTTGCTTGAACACTTAAAAGTCCTTAAGATAAAGTGCCTTTCAAACAGACTCTTGTTTAGCATATATGAATTTCCTCCCAAACAGAAGAATTTAAGAAACAGCAGATGATAGCAGAACCCTTTTACATGAGTATCTTGCATTTTTAAATACGCATTATGTAAGAAAATACAAAAACCTCCTAAGTGGGGAAATATGCAGAATCATAGAAATAACTTGCTGTTAGGAGAACTTTTGGTGTCCTGGACAGATTGTTTCCTGCTTGTAATCTGAAGGAAAAGAATTGATATTGGTTTGGGGGCAAGGGGTCATGAGCAGGGATTTGCCCATCATGTATAAAGTGACCAATGATATCCTTGCAGTTCACAAAACTGTAATGTACTGCTTTTAGGGATGGCGTTAGGCCCGTGCATTACCTTGTGGCAGTGAATTACACACATTATTGCACTTATTAGGAAAGCAGCAAATCCTGTCCAGCCTTACATGAGTAGTGTTTGCTGTATGGGATGCTCCCTACCTTTATCAGTGTGTTTGCCTTTGCTGTATTCTTCATGATTTTATATATCCTACACTCTCCAGCCTGATTTGTTTCCTCTTTGAAGCAAAAAGCCCCAGTGTTTTCAATCTCCCTTCTTAGAGATATTTTGTGATGTCTCTAACTCACTGCTGTCACCTGTCCCTGAACCCTTTTTATTTCTATTGCATCTTTTGCAGATAGGATGACCTGATATGGGACATTGTATTGCAGTACAGTTCTGCACTTAGCCTCGTTTTTTCTCCTTGTCTCAGTGCATCCTATCATTATGTTTGAGTTCTTGTCCATTCTGAATGGAGGATTTTTATGAGTTTGCTATTCATTAATCTTAATTTCTGAATTACTGTAGCTAATTTAGCAGCCAACAAGGTAACTCAGATAATTCCTTCCAGAATGTGCATCACCTGACATCGTGTGCTTGGTCAGTGCTGCTGCCTAAGACAGGTATAGCCCTTTTTTCTCACTTGTTTTTAAACTGAGTCGATGCACTGCTCATTTGAGCTCTTGTTTTGTGAAGCTTTTTTCTTTTTATTTCCTTAAAATTAACTGTTTCTTTAAGCAGTCTTATTGCTTTCACTGAAATCTTTGAGGTGAGGTGTCACCTCTGGCAATGGTGTAAGAATGCTCCTGTGGAGAGGTTGCTGTGCTCTGCTCATCAGTCAAGCACAGTCACTTCTAAGGTGGAACTCTCCAAGTATTAAACAGCAAATGACAGCGGGTTCAAGACAAGAAAAGAAGAAGAAAGCATCCAGTTTGAACTGCAGGGGCTGTTTTGGAAGGCACATTGTAATTAAACTAATCAGATTTCAGACATTCAGACAAAGTCGTTGCACTCAATCCCTTTGAAAAGTGTCAAGCCTTGATTATAACTCATCTCTTTGTTTATAATCTTATACAAAAGATTATGCCCCAGAAACCTGCTGTCTCCAATATTTAGTCCCATGAAGATAGAAGATACTAAGCAGTGTCTTTGAGTAGAGGCAACCCAAAGCCATCTGGCAAAAACCATTGTGAAACCAGTCCCCCTGCCTGCACCAAAGCACGAAACATCCCCAGAACTCTGCCACTCTGCACACCGTTGGAATAAAACTCTGTTCAGCATCTTTCAAAGGTCATTAGATTATTTTTTACATGTGAGGAAGTAGGGAGAAGAATATTCAGGTGGGAAGAAATGGGCATGGATGCTGGTGAATGGGACTGTAGCTTTAAAAATCAGAGCTGGAAGAGGAAGAATGTTTAATACATGCTGCTTTAGAGCAAGCTCTTTTGGACCTCCCTGTTACTTGACTGCATACTAGACTATTACAGTTATTTCAATTGCACTTTACTTGAGCTATGTTATTTCCTATGAAACAAGAAGTCCTTTTGCTTTGTAACAAACTTCTTAAACCATGTGTCTGACCCTAGTTCCCAGGAGAGCACGCTGGAGAGTACAAATGTGCAAGTGAAAAGCATTTGCACAAAATACAGGGCAACTCCTCAGTGTGGTTTTGACCTGAAATACACTCTAATAAGTTGCTGGTAGCAGAGACTTGGATCACATGATACTCAACAGAAATCCAGCAGTGAATAGCTTATTTTCTATTATTTTTCCCTTATTTAAATTAAGGGGCGGGGGAGGAAGTTAGTTTCTAAGTGTTTCTGAAGAACAGTAAATCCAGACCTGTCTCTTTAGTAAAAGCCCCTAGAGTTTTTGATCCCCTAAAAGCAATACCAACTTAGTGTGTGTTTAGTACAGCCTATTGGTATATTTGGAGTAGATGGGGACATGCCCGCTCTTAGGGTGTGAAATACAGTAACCGCTAACTTGATAGTAGTGGCAGAGTTTGAGGTCTGTCTGTGACCTAGGAAAAAAACAACCCTGTGCACATCCGGTGCACTACCTGCTTCCCCTCTTCTGGGAGCATGTCCCTGTGCAGCCTGACAGAGCTGGAAGTCCCTTCAGGTAACCAGGACTTTGGTACATTACAAACTGAAACAGCCTTTCATATCATCTCCTTCCCACATCTCCTCTCCTCCCAGAGAGCACTTTGCCTCCCACTCCATCTCTCTAAGTTCTCTCTCCCTGTTCAATCCTCTAAAGCATTTTACAACTCTAATTAGACACGTATCTCCAATTTACTACTATTTAAAAGGGTAAGCAGTTAATGTCGTAAGACTGAGAATGCCTGGTAATTAATTACTAACTCCAAGGACCTGGCTATCTCTCTAACCATTCTTGTCTCAAATAGCATCTCTCTCTGTTAAAACCTCTGTTCACAGTAATTAAACAGTAGGGAGGAGAAGCACCTTGGAGCGTACCCAGCCAAGTCTGTCTGACACAAAGTGCAGCTCTGTCAGGCAGTCCTTTTTTATCTGACTATCTGGCATGGACATAATGGGCCAACAAATTTTGATGACTCCCAAATGCACTCCAGCTTCATCCAAAAGAGACTTTTGTAGCAGGATCCCCTCTGTGCCACTGCCATTGAAACACAAAACCAGTTGGGATCATCCTCATCTCTGGGAAAACAATGCACCACTAGGAGGATGACAGGTCCTCCTAGCAGTGCTCCCACCCTGTTCCCAGAAAGCAAAGGATTATAAGCTGAGGAAGCTGGTTTGTGTTGCTGCCTCTGAACACCACAGCAGTTTGTGCTGGATTACAGCATCCTGGAGAGCAAAGCCTGAGCAGTGCTTGGGTCGGGTTCTGCTCTTTACAGTAGTCTTCAACCAAGATGTTTGCAGGTGGAAGTGCTGGTGTGGTGGTTACAGACATTTGTTAAGCATATACTCTGCCTTGTGACACAGAGGAAGGTGATGATTGCTGGGGCAGTCTGTGATTTGCAGTGAGAACACACTGAAAGCTTGATCTGTAACCTGGAATGGTTATTGGCTAGCTGGAAGCAGAGAGTCTCACCTCATCAGTAAAAAGTTTTAAATGCAGATGTGTCCAGATGCAGTGAGCGCAGCGATAATGAGGGAGATGGCATGCCAGATAGGACAGCAAGCCTGGAAAACCCACAGTTTGTTCTTTGCTCTGCTTCTTTGTGTGTGTGGACTTTGGCACACCATTTCCCCTTCCTTTTTTTCCTTTTCCTTATCTACTGTATGATAGAGATAAAAAAACCTATCACCTTCAAAAAGTGCTTTGACCTCTGTTAATGAGAGGTCTTAAGTAATGCTTGGTAAAAGCAGGGTTGCTCTGTTGTCTTCTAGCCAAATTTCACTTTAGGTTAGCTACTTAATTGCCTCTGTACTTTTAACTGCAAGAAGTATCCTTGTTTCCTTAAACTGTCTTTTGGTGCATCTGTGCAGTGCTAACAAGCTCTGCTTTTCATGTCTGAAGGGAGATGCCCTTCTGTGATGACTGAAGTGATCGTTCATTGTTCCTTCTCCATCTCCCAAAGGCTTTAATGGACTATTCATCAAGTGCTTTGGGATCTTTTGATGGAAGCAGTCTGGGCAAGTGCATGATGCTCACTGCATAGTGAGAGGGTGACATACACCTGTTTACTCATCAGCTTTATCTGCAATGAATAAATAGCCCCTTTCTTTGGACAGAGGAGTACAACAGCAATAACACCGTTGTGAACTTTACATGTGAAGAAGACAAAGTTAAAATTATGTCAAGCTCCTCTTTCTAATTGTTTGACTTGGCTAGATCTATGGAAAAGATAGGCGAGTTGGGTTTGGGACTTTGGTTTTGTTTGTTGTTGGTTGGTTGGTTTTTTAAGTGGGATTTGCTTTTTAGTTGTTGCACAGAAAAGACTTTTCCCAAATTGGTCAGGACCAGTTACTGTGAGTTGGTCAGAGCTGAGCTTCTGTGTGCAGGTTTATCTTCTGTGCAGTCCTTGTAATTTTACCTCTATAGAAAAAGCTCTGTACGTAGCAGGAATCAGGTGCATTTGTTCTGCCAATAAATCTTGTGCATGTTTTATTGCATGGTACCTTGTGCATGGTACCTCTTGTTTCTGCACACGAGTCTGGATGGATGGGGAACAAGTGGAAGATGAACAGAGTGAGGGAGAGGAGCAAGTGGAAGATGAACATGTCAGAGTGAGGGAGAGGTCTGATCTTCATGCATATGTCTGTCCTGCCTGGACATAGTTACCTGGTTTATAGTGCCACAGTGTTCCAGTTATATTTTGAAAAGGCTGAGCCTCAAAGAGGACAATGCATTGCATTCCTGCTGTCACAAAAATCTTTCCCTCTTCCTGCTTCAAGCAGTCTGTTTCCATGTTCTGGAGAAGTTATTCCTCACTCTCTGGCCCTATGTAGCTCAGCTCTTTCTTTTCTACTTTTTGCTTCTCTCTTTTTTTTTTTTTTTCCCTTTCTTCCTCAATTTTCTTTGGTTTTTTTTTTTTTTTTTTTTTTAATAATCTCTTCTTTCTCATCCATTTTTAATTTCTCTCTTCTCATTTATCCAACTTCCTCATTTACTTTCCCTCCCTCATTCCGGTGGTCTTCTCTCATCCTCTTGAGTTGATGTCCTGGCTGCAGCAAGGCTGAGGGACAGGCAGCAATCAGGTTGTCCAAGTTTTCCTCTGGGTAGTGCCCCTTCCCTAGCCATCCATGAGTCACTCCACCTTGCTGGGCTTTTGTTGTGCTCCTAGCAGCCTGGGCTCGGCAATAGCAATATCCCTTGTGAAGTGCCTTGAGCTCTGCTTATTCCTGCTGTGGCCGTGTGAGCCAGGGCTGTGCATCTGTATCCTTTTCTGCTGGGTCCTGAGCACACAGAGAACAAAAAGGATCCTCCTTCAGGGAGTTTATGTTCCGAGCATTGGGGATAAGAGGTGAATACACACAGAAAAGGAACACATGGAAAGCACAAGATGCTGCAGGTCGACATAATATTGTCAGTCAGGTCCTATAGAAGTGCTAAATAATATTATTCCCACTTCTATTTCCCTTTCTGCTAGCTTTTCTATCCTTTTAATCACTTTCGGGCCTTCTTTTTTCTTTCACCTTAGAGATTATAGGGCTTTGTCATTTTGTTTCCAAGGAAAGGGAAAGAGTGCAGAGTGTTTTCATTAGGCCAAGGGCTGGAGGGAAGGAGCGAGTCGTGGTATTTGCTAGCTTTAATCTTTATGGTAATACTTCAGTAAATATCTGCTGTTCTTTCTCTCCTGTCAGTGTGGCAGCCTGTGAATGATATGGAGCTGAGATCAGGGAAGAACAGGGAACTGCAGAGAGGATTAGAAGGTTAAGATAGGATTACAGGGTCAAAATGGAAAAAAAGGAGAGAAAAGAAACAGCAAAAGAAAGGAAAAGAAAATGAAGTGTAGTGGTTGTGACAGGGGAAAGGAAGGAAAGTGTACAAGGTACCAGAGAAGATGAGATTTTTATGAATGGGTCGATGCATTCAAAGGTCCTAAAGTCAATAGTCTCTCTAAAATGATTTATTGAAGAAAAATTCATTTGTTCTATGTCACCCCATGAAAACTTTTTTTTTTTTCCTCCCTTTCATCAGTCCTAGGGATGGGGTCTGCAAGGGCTGAACTAGAGGGATGCATAAACACTCCAGTTCCCCAGCAGCCCTGCTTGGATGGGTGGGAAATGTGGCTGTCAGGAGTCTGTTGGGAAGGGGACGAGAGCCACCACAGCCACACTGGCGGAGCATCGGGCAGTGGGAAAGTTGGTGCTGGGCACTGACAGCCTCACCCACTCCGGCAGGGTCCTACTGCTCTGTGCCCTGCTTTTCCACTGCCTCCTGCTCAGAGTGACAGGAAAACAGAAAAGGATGCAAGGGCTTGTTTCTTTGAACTCCTCTGCATGGAGTTGAGGGAACAGTTTGTGAGGCAGGTTCAGATTTGGGGGTTTGAACATCAGGGCAGTTTCAGTCCTGCTTTTGGTTTGTGTAGTCAGAAGGAAATAATGGATAAAGCTTGTTTGGACTGAGAAGGAAATGACCCAGACCATTGCACATATTTAAGATATTTGGATGAATTAAACCAAACAAGTCAGATGCCTCATCTGCTGCTTCTCCTCTAAAAGATAATGACACAAGAAAAGCTAACACAAATCCAGCATCAGGGCTTGGTAACAAAACTGTTGGAGTTAGGGCAAAATGAGGGCAAAAAAGTCTCCCTTGCTCAGCGTGAACTGAATTTCACATCCAAAGTATTCTCACCTCTGGCAATGCTAGTGAAACATAACCATTCCTCTTCTTGTTACATGTCACGTAACAAAAAGGTGCAGAGGCTGTGAAATGGCTTCTGATCCGATGTCAGAGAGGGCGACAGAGGAAGCAAAGGGGGGAGCCGAGCATGACTTGCATCCCCTCATGCTTTCTCAAGCAGTCCATGAGGCCTGGCCTATCGTCTGTGTCACAGGCTCTACTGCTGGGTTAGCATGAGTTTTTCAGGAGGCAAATGAACGCCTTTTTGGAGGCATGGAGTAGGAAAAAGGAGCACACGACTTCCTTTGCTTTAGACTCAGTGCATTTCACTACTGTAGCCCTTACTGTCAGGTTATTTGATACAACATTGTGTGGCACCACAGGGACGTGTGGCACTTATCTCCAGCCAAAGAGCAGAATTCTGAAGGTCTCCTGTGGCCCTCTCTGTGGGTAGAGATAAATTTTGGCTGGTCCATGTGTAATTGAGGGGTTCAAAGGAGTATTTCTTCTTCCTTTTGTATTTTTTTTTTTCCTGAAACAACTTCTGCTCCTGCTAGGGCATGTAGTCATGGCTTCTCTCTCTTCCCTTAAGGAGTGAAAGTTCATTATTAGTCTTTTCCTTCCTTTCTTCCTGCTACACTCACACTTTGAGAAGCTGGAGGCAGCAAGTCCTGCACTCTCCTCCTTCTCTGATTTAACCTAGTCATTCTGTGGAGCAGGCCACACTGCTTGCTGTCAAATAAAGCTGGGGTGCTCTTAAAAACTAGACAGCCCTTTTCTCAAAGTTACAAAACTTTTTCCATTCCTTTCTCTCTATCTCTTAGTTCTCCCAGTTCTCGCTTCTTTTTTGCCTGTGCTTTCTGAAGTCTCCTGTATCACGCATTTGAGATACTGCTGGCTGCAGCTCATCTGAAGCACAGGTTTTGGTCTCTCAGACCATGTTCTCTGGACTAGTTAAGATGTCCAGAGGGCCTCATGGGATTTTCGTAATTGCTATCTGCATCCAGACAGCTGGACTTCATTTTATTTGCATTTAATAATAAGCTGCTTTTCTTTAGCTGGAAGTTGCAAATTATCAAAACCCATCAAATCCTATCCATTGAAACTAAATATATAGTCCCCAATCAGACCCAGGTTGACTGGCTGCCAAATGGTCTCAGGGCAGGACTAGGACAACTGCTGTATATACAGGGGTGGGAGTTTCTTTGATGTGTTTCACTAGGGGCAATGCAAGACATTTCTGATATAATGTGATTGTTCAGAGAAATGCCTAAGCTGCCTTGGCCCTATGTATTCATCTTTAATTATTAAAATAGGACAGATAATTCATAACCCTTGAGGTCTTTATTTTATTTTTTGACATTGATATTCAATGTATGCTTGGCCAAGGGGGAGAAAGGTAGATTCCAAGAGCAAGAGAACAAAGCAAGAGGAGAAGAAAGAGGCTGAAGAAAAGAAAAAGAGAAGAAAGATAGTCAAATAAAAAGCATATTGGAAATGAGAGAGAATGAGGAGTAAGTGGGGCAGAAAAGCAGAATAGCCTAATGGTTAATTGTACATCTTTTCTTGTCAGAGACTGTTCTATGCTGAACGTTGCCATGTTGTTGCTTTTTACCACATACAACTCAGTGCGTCAGTATCAGTGGTCTGTCCACTTCTGGTTTTTGGGAAGGGGTCTCACATGATCCCATGGAGGTGGGCACTCTGCAGGGAGGATGGGGGATGGTCATATGCACCTTCCAGTGCATATGCTTTTCCATCAACTCACCAGCAGAGACAATTGTCAAACAACAGCTTCTTCCAGGAGATATTTTCAGTGTTTGGAGGACAAGGTTCAAGAGCGGTGAGGGACGGAGAGGAGAAAATAAAGGAGAGGAAAGAAATATAAATAAGGAAGAGAGACTCAATTAAAAAAGACGCTGCAATAAAGTCAGAGGGAATTAAGACAGACAGACCACTGGATAACAGCAGATTGCAGCAAGTTGAGAGGCAGTAATGTCACTGTCCTCTTGCTCGGTCACTGTCAGTCAGTGTAAATGCTGCTGTACATTCACAGCCAAAGGGGCTTAGCAAAGCTAATGAGCAGGGAAACAATGAGGAATGGGGTAAGAATTTCTCTGTGAAAACTCTGGCTGAGAGGGGATGTTGCTCTGCAAAAGGATTTGCAAGGCATAACAGCACTACTAGTGCAATAAATAAGCAGAGCAAGGGCGAGAGCGGAGAGAGGAAAGGGAAAATAACAAGAAGTCAGGCTATAGTAAAGAAATGTGAGAGCCTGCTGTATTTCCGCTGTCTGAATCTGCTTGGTCCTGGTAATTAGAAAGAACAGACTGAGAGTGTTTGTCAGAGTTGCAAGTTTAATGACTTAAAATTACAGCAGCCTAACATCCATTAAGCTGAAACATTTGTTTTGGAAGTGTCATTTTTCATGAGGGAACACTGTGAGAGCACTGCCCAGTCTTCTGCTGGCAGAGCTTTCTGGTGGCAATGCACGATTGGCACGTCCAGGAGCCACAGGGCAGCAACAAGGGGTTTTGGCTGAGCTGGATTTGGGAAACTTAGGGCTGAGAGAGAGGGGGTGCTGCTGGGTAGGAGAGCAGCACTGGCAGGATTATGTTCAAGCACACCACATCCCTTCCCTCCCTCATGTCATTTTTGTTTCTAAGCATTCACATCCCCTTGCATTTTTCCTTTAGGGGAGATGAAAGTTCTGCTTTGTTTCCCAGTCTGAGGTGGTAGCACCCACTCTGCCATGTCTAGAGCACAGTATGAAGACATACTCTGAGCAAAGGCAGGTCTGCTTTTGTTCCTGCCAGGGCTTGCATTCGTTTCTGAGTTCAGAGGACTTATGGGGTCATCATAAAATGAATTGGATTGAAGGGGACCTTAAAGATCATCTAGTTTCAATGTCCCTGCCATGGGTGGGGACACCTTTTACTAGACCAGGTTGCTCAAAGCCCCATCCAACCTGGCATTGAACATTTCCAGGGATAAGGCATCCACATCTTCACTGGCCAGAAGTTAACTATCACTGCTGTCCTCCAAGTTCCCAGTTAAATGGCCATGTGTTTTCTCTCTGCTTTTGTTTCCCCCACAGTAATATGACAGCAGCAGGGTTTCTTTGTGTCACAGAAAGGCTCATTCGTGGGCATGCATGTTAGTGAAGATCACTGTAACAAAAGCAGAAAAGCAAAGTATTCTCTTTCAAATATATCTCTGTACTTTGAGTGATGCTACTTCTAGCGGAGCTACAATTGGAGATGAGGGAAGGGAGTGAATTGTTACAATTGAAAACCAAGCCTCTTCTAACTAATGGAATGCATCAGAAATTCAGAAAGCTACAAAAAAAATGCCTTACTTAAGAGCCCATGACCTGTCAGCATGAACTTGCAGAGCATTTGGGCATTTCAGCAAGGATGACTCTCTGCAATGGATGTGGAAGGACACCAGGTAAACGTGTTAGAAGCAAGTTTAGTGTTTTAAAGAATTGTGGTTTCGAGGCTTCACTTATCACACTGTTGCTGGGTACAGATGATGTACAAACTGTTTTAATAGGTGGTTTTTATAAATTTCCTGCTGAGTACTTCTTCTGATACTTGATAATGGTCCCCAAATGTATACTAGTGTCAATGTTTTAATACCAGCAACTACAATAGTTCACACACATCTTTTATTACTTGATTATCTGTTTCCGAAATACATTTCAGACTGTCGAAACTATGGATTCCAGGATTGAAACCTGAGCCAAACCCATGAACCCATGAAACAATTTGAGTTACAGCAATTTTGTCTCAATCTAATGACTGGTGTATCCATGACCCAGGCCAGTAAGCAGGGATACCAGGTTCAGTGAACCTGGACAGAATAGATTTATGCCACTAACCCAATGAGAGGGCAGCAACCAAAAGGTTTGTGTGAATTCACCCCCTAGTGAGTTCACAGCAAAATTCAGTGCCAGCTCTGAACTTTTCTGGCACAAACTCAGGATTCCTCAGGTCTGTCTGTTGCTGCTTAGAGTATGCTGGTACCTTGCAAATTTTGCTGTGCACACCAAGGGTTCGTGTCACTTCCCTGCTATTTGATGTCTTTATGTGGGGACCTGTTACAGCAAACGACTCCTGGCAGTGCCTTAGAATGGGAAACAACAGTGTGAGTGAAAGTTTTTGGGATAGCAGTACAGGAACTGAGGATTGGCCAGAATAGCCAACAAACCCTCCTGTTTGTCATCCCTCAGAAACATTGACTGGCTGAAAGATGGCTTCTGAATTTCAGCCAAAGTACGCCAAGCCATTGAGCCCTTTGGGACCAGGTCTCTGGCATCCAAGTTCGCCAGTCATGCCAAACAGAGGATTTTCCTTATTTTTTTGCTCTTTAGTCACCTTCCTGCTGAAGGTTGGCTGGGTTTGGAGCAGATACTGTGAAGCCTACGTTTGTATCCTGTGTATTCTCCTCTCTGTACCATCTGTTCACAGACTGGATTACAGTTGCGCCAGTTAAAAAGCAGATTGCCTTGGCCCAAGGTCAGGATCACAGCCCTGGTGCCCTGCCTGCCTCCCGTGAATTTACACTCCACGCAGAGCTCGCTGCCTGTCTGCTGCACTCCCTGAAACTCCCACCTGCTGTCATGGAGGGATGCTCAGGCCCTTTCCTCCTACACCATGCTCACCCTCTCTCTCCCATCTGCCCTCCTGTCCTTTGTCCTCCTGTGTGGCCTCCATTTGGCTCAGTTTAAAGGCCGGGGAAAGGTAAAGGCACTGGCTGTCAGCCTTGCTTTGCCTTCAGCAACACGGCTCAGACCTGTCAGCACACCAGCCTGAGTCAGCCCAGCTCCAAGGAGCCCTTGGTGCCATATCGCTGTGGGGACTTCTGAGGGACACTTGGATCCTGCTGCACTAACTCTTCTGGGCTTAACTCATTGCAAGGGATGATGAGGAGGTGCTGGGAGTTAGCATATCAATCCCTTCAGCCTACATTTTGCCTGAGTGGCAGTAGCAGAGAAGGACTGCAATGGTACTGCACTGCTGTACTCCACAAGCACAGACATATCCTATATGAGAAAATGAAGGCAGTGGTTTTGTACACCAGAGTCCAGCAGTATCCAGAGGGTTCTCATGAATAGCAGGTGAATTCCTGATTAATATTCATCAGAGGAGAGAAACAGAGCAGCTGCCAGGTTTACCCTTGGCCTCAGGACAACTTGCAGCTCCTTGCTCACTGGCTCTGTGAGTAACTCAGACCATATAGCTCTCTAGCCATCCCATTAGGAGAGTGTAGGACTCCCCAGTCGTGGACTACCCATGCTCAGCATGCTGCTTCTTTCCCCCGAACTCAAGTCTTCTTCTGACTCCCCAGGTTTGCCAGCATAGATTCACATGAACCATGGGGCTGTGCTTGAGACTAAATAGGCACCCAGTGCATCGATTTGCCCCTTCCTTTTGCTTCTGAACTGATTGTGTAGTCAGCTGCTGTTTGATTCTTCTCTGCTCTTGTTCTAACTCAAACCCTCTTCAATGTGCCCTCTGTGTTTTATGGGCAGTGCAGTGCCTCAATCAGCTTCTTTGTAGAAAATGGCAGGACTCTCTCCTGGTGCTCCCTTTTTTTGTACCGCAGTCCCTTACTCAGCTTTCTTCTTCCAACTTTGTACCACACACAGTGTTCTGTCTGCCAGCACCCATCCTCATGAGTACACTGCATCTCAAAGGGCTTTGTCCTTGATGTCTGCTTTGAAGATGATCGCACTGCCGTATCCAGGTTCAACCACCTAAAGCAGCTTCTAGACATACTGTACTCTGACCCGTCTCACGCTGTCTCTGTTGTCTTCCATCAACAAGTGCTTGCAGCTCAGGCTGAATAGTGTTAAAAAGCTTCTTGTCTTTTCCTTTGAATTCTCTTCACTTCGGTCTTTTTATCACTCCGAATGATGAAAAAATCCTCCCAGTCATGTACTCGAGAAATATGGAGGATAGTTATTTTCTCCCTTGCATTCTCCCCAACATTCCTCCTCCAGGTATAGAAAATCCATCTCTTCTTCTCTCTCTCAACGGTGAGACCCTTTGTTCATGCCTTAGCCTTCCTTACTCTTGAGAGTTGTAACCTCTTCTGCCTCTCTTGCTTGAGCACCAGGTCGCTTCCTGGGGCATACTAAAAACCATCCCTTTTCCTCTGCCATGCAGAACACATTGCCTTTCTGTTTGCATTGCTCTGTCAGATCCCCTTTGAATTTCCTTGTCCTTGTCTTCATGACCTTAAACATGATGTTTCTAATCCAGCTTTCACATCCCCTCCAGTTCTCTACCTTTCTGTAAACTGCATTGTCCCATTCATCTCCCACACATATTTTTCAGATACTTCTAGCAACACAACCCCCTTCTGAGGCTGATCTTCATCTCTATTGTCTCTTTCTTTTCTAACTCTCTGAAGTGTTTACTTTCTCCATTGCTTCCTCAGTGTCAAATGAGTGAACCTTCCTGCCTTCTTTGCTCTGTGCCTTACCTCATCCATTTCTTTTGGCATTGAAGCATACTAGCTTTGTCCTCAGTTTTGCAGGGCTGGACTTGGTGACTTATACACCCACTCAGCTGTTCTATAATCCAGCCATCCCTGCAGAAATTTGAGCTCTTGTCATCTCAGTAGCCCATATTGCACACTGCAATGTGCCTTGTTTTGACAAGTAGCCTCAGAGAGAAGGTGGGGGTCTGGGTGGGAGGAGTGCCCCGGGTCTAGGTGGGGTATCCGTGCTGGGTATGGATGGATTAAGGAGACTTAATCAGTTGTGTAATAGCACTAAGAGGATTGCTGTATCTTCCCAAGCATGACTCAACTGAAGTGTTATTTTGGATGTAGGTGGACAGGTGATGTGACCTAAGAGGAAAAGGAGGAGACAGATTCCTCAGACATGTCTCCTTTATTTCCTTATTATTCTTTTTGGTTTGGTCTTGTTCTTGTTGCCAGAAACAGTACAGAACCTGCCTTCTGCAACAGAAACAATCCCCTTGACCTGACCTTCCTCTGTGGCTCCTCTGGAGCATGTTTTACAGCACTTTCCCTCTTACACGTTCTTGGTTATCAGTAGAAGTGACCAAAATGTGGGGTGAGAGGTAGCAGCTGGGGAAGCAGGGATGGAAGAGAGTCGTCAGCAGGTATGACAGAAGGGTCCTGGGAATGACAGACACAGAAACATCCCTCCCAGTATGGGGCTTGAGGAGGACATAGAGGGGAGGAAGAGACCTTTTTGGTATTAGGGAATGATGATTCTGGTCAGGGAGTGGGTTACTCCCTGTGCCAGCCTCCATTAGCAGTATAGATTCTGGAGGAAGATTAACTACTGCCTATGGTGCAGAGCCACTGCTTTCCTTTCCCTAACCTGGACAGATTAATGAGGGGCTCCCTCTGTGCAGCATATGGCCGTGTGCTTTTGCGATTCAGCACGGGACCAGGTCAGCTGCCTAGCTGGAGTTAAAGAGGTTTGGATCTCTGCTGAGTGATCAGGGGAGGGAAGGAGTGGGGCTATTAAAAGCCAATACTCTAATGAACCAGCAATGGCACCTAATCAATGTGTGAAAAATGGGTAATTCTTGCTAATGCCCTGTTAATGTTCTCATAATGATCTGTCAGGGAACTCTGGCTAATTATTGTCATGGCAATTTGGCACAAGTTTGCCCCGGATAATGTGGCCTGGGTGAATAGAAGCATGTATTGCTTCCCATGTCCCGGCACTCTGCTGGTCTCTCCACATCTTCCTGCTTTTCTTCTGCTATTTCCTTTTTCTGGTCACTCTTTTAATTAGGCAATTAGTTGATTGATTAGCTAATGTTTGTACAACACTTCGAACATGCACAGTGCTAATTCTGTCCTCTTTGTTATTCCTCCTTTGCATCTGTCTTTTTTCTACTTGCTTTTCTGATGTGTCTGAGGACCAGTTGTGTTCGTGATGCCAGCGAGCACTGGTGAGGTCATAGCTGAGAATCTGCAATGCAACTGCCCCCCCATTTTCTTTATCCTTAACACTGTCCCATGGCACATGCTTTCCTCTATCCCTGACTTTGGTGTGATATCCCATTGCCATCTACCACTGCTTGGTGCATCTAAATCCACTCTGCATTAATTTGAACTTCTCGGTGCATAATTCAGGCCTAACATGCTGCAGACAGCATGGAGCCTTTGCCAAGGTTCATGTACATCATGTGGATGTACATCAGTCTCAAAATTCCCTGCAGTTAATGGGCAACGTTGGACCGTTGATCCTGTTTTACTTGCCCATGGGTTGTTGACTTCAGGCTGTGTTTTTCCTTAATGTAATGGGATGAAGCTTAGAGAGAGGAAAGAACACGGTGTGCTCTGCTCATCCCTCTTGCCTTTGAAAGTCATGTCTTTTCCCTGCTGTGCTAAATCAGGAATATTGGTGACTTACATTTAAGCTCTTGCTACATAAGCTTACAGCTAGCTGGAAAGGAAGCGAGTGGGAGGGCAAGTGGAGAGCGACCTATTTGCACATTAATGAACGATACGCCCCATTGTATTATGTAAAGGCCTGGTTTTGCATGTGTTTGCATGGCTCTTCAAAAGGGGAAACCCAGTCACTGGCAACCCTCAAGGGAAACATATGGCTATAGAATGGCAGTACAGTTATAGAGAAGCCTTTCACTCATAGCTGACATTTCCATAGCACTCCTTAGTGTCATCCAGGAGGGTCCCAAACCACTTAGCTCACTGCTGAAACACAGCCAACTCTGAGGTGGAACAAAGTCACCATTCTTGTAGTGGAATTCCTGTACAGTAACCTCAGCTCTGCAGGCTAGTACCAGGCTTAGGCAAGCATTGCCAATGCTTGGTGATTTCTGTGGGATTTCTTAAGGATTGGCCAGGGGCCTTGTTTACGTCCAGCCTGAAAAACACTACCTCCCACAACTGTATGCTCTCTAAAAAGGTTACACACAGTCAATTCTTAGCTTCTTCACCACTGCGAAAGCCCAAAGCCATTGCCTGCTTCTAATGAGGGAGTAGGACAGTTCCTAGCACCACAGCTCCTGCTCTGAGTGATGGCATTGCCGGTTATTTCCATTTGCTCCCACAACAACTTTGCAATCCCCTAGAGACCTGGAGAAGTCTCTTAGCATTAGCAGCTGCAACTTGTTTTCCTCTCCTCTGACCCACCCTAGCTCTTGAGAATAACTCGCTCTGATCTTCATCCTTCTTCGTGTTTACTTGCTATATCACTTTTGTAAAGTGTAGATGCTTTTGTACTTTGGAAGCAAATGCAAAATGTAAATCTACTGAGATTTGGATAAATCCTGCCTGAATGTACCATGGCAATAGTCAGTATGTCTGTTTCCAAAAGGCACTCCTCCTGTAATTGACCCAGAGGTGACTCACATTTATTTTGCTATCACTCAGCTCAAGTTTGTGAATCTGGCTCAGGAATACATTTTGTCCATTTTTTTTCCAGGAAAGAATCATGGCAAGAGATGGAGATATTGCTTTTGTTTCACCACTCTGAATCCCTCTGTGTTTTGTTCTAACCCTTTTAGAGCTTGTTTTCTTACTGAGCTGTGCTCCCTTCCGTGTTTCCAGAGGAAGGAAAACAAGTACCCGTATTTCTACTGTGTGAGTGGCTCAAACAACAATATGAAAAAAGAAAGCACAACAAACAGAAAAATACTCTGGTACAAGATTAGACTGGTTAGATTTAGTACTGAAATGCATAAGCCAGAGGGCATAGCCATATGTCTCATCTCTTTACTGATGATTCTCTTATTTCCCCATCTTGCTCTCCCTCCTGTACCCATTCAGACACACTGGCCAGCATGGGGATCAGCACAGCTTTCCCCTTAGAAATGAGTTTCCAATTATAGGCCTTGCAGGTACTCATTCGGATGAGAGATTATAGTCACTTCTCCCTGCTGCTCACCCCCTCCCATAATTTACCTGCTCCTATCTATGTGTGTACAAGTTTGATGTGATGCTTCCTTTACTTGCATGTCTCCCAATACGGAGAGACGGAATAGGCAAAACTCCCTGCCTTTAAAAAGAGACAGAAAAAAGAGGGCTATAGTGGGCAGTTACAGATTTGTGAATATTATGGAGAAGGTTTCACTGAGTAGCCAGTAGTGCCAGAACCAGTAACAGACTCAGAATGAACTGGAATTACTTTTTACAGACATGGGTTACAGTGTAGAACTTCTGCTCATAGGCCATAGCTACCAGAACCAGATTCTGAAGGTCTTCTAAAAGTTGCTGGAGGACATGAGCATGATAGCACCTTCATTTCTGGTGCCCCTCAGAGATAAGTGTTAGGGTGGCTGCTGGCTGGGTCAGGTTTGAGAAAGCAGGGCTAATCCTCTCCTCTCTTGTCACACTTGATTTTCCCCTAGGTGGTTAAATGGATGTGTTTTGTGAGCAAGGTATTGTTCTGGGGTTGAGGCTCAGTACTAGGACACTGCTTTGCCTTGTCCAATTCACTGCCTTGTTTACAAGTTTCCAGACTGTAAAATGAGAATTATAGTACCAATTAATGTCTGAAATTCTTCTACAAATGACACATCTGATTAATGTCCTTTAATGCAATACTTTCTAGCCCCACTCCTTAGTGTTTTTCAAGTGCTTTGAAAGCTGTTCCTTCTTTAAACAGTTTCTATTTTATAAAATCGTTCTCACCTCAAATTTTGTTCAGGACTCTAAACATCTGCATTGCCTGTGTGTGCTTTTCTCACTCTTATTTTTAAGAAAAGCTCCAGAGCTGACCAGCTACAGTATTCCAGCTGAAAGTATGACTTGATGTATGCAGTGGCATTAATACTTTTCTCAGTGGGTGAGATTCACCCACCCCTGAGAGAAATGACTCACACAAGATCTAGGCATCACTTAAATCCAACGTAAGCTGTATTTTGTTGGCTTAGATGTGATTTTGCTGGGGCTTTGGCCTTGCACTGAGCCTCTACACAGGAGCGATTTTTCACCAAGTATTATTTTTACATCTTAATGTTCCATTTACCTTTTGGCTGCTATTGAGGTACCTCAGAGAAAAGTCGTTATTGATCTGCCTACAGGAAGTATAGGTTTCTTCTTGTCTGACCATACTTAATTTTACGACCCAGTAAGATACCTGAGTATAGTTTATTTTTCCCAATACATATTGCCTGTGTCAAGGCTGAACTCATTCTCTGGTCTGTTGGGCTGCTGTGTATTGCCTTAGAACTCTAAGGGTACTCTGGCCCTCATAGTCCAGATCTGATGATTTTGCATTATCAGTAAATGTTGTTCTCTCACAATTTCATTCTCCTTCTCAGTGCATTAGATGATGTACTGCATATGCAGGTCACAGCAAACTCCTCAACAGCACTCCTGCTGTTAGGTGGTCATCATATTAAGAGAGGGTCCATTATTCTTTCATTTCTGCTTTTTGTCTTGTAGAGACTTGTTTTCCATGAGAAAACTTTGCATTTCTAACCCAGGAGTCTTTTGATTCTGTAGTGGGCTTTTTTTATTAAATAGTTGGTCAAAGACTTCTTGAAAAGCAATCTATAAAAATATCCATGTGTGCCCATCTTTTGCTGGAGGATATACCTTAAAAATGAAAAACATACAGAAAAGAATGAAAAGAAACCAGTTGTATGCAGACCTGTTAAAGATGGGGCTCAGTTGGAGCATAAATACCTCTAACAACCCCTGTGGCAAAGACTGCAAAACCAAAACAGGACAACCCTGGCAGCTCTTCTGCAATGCCCTTAGCTGAGCCTCACATACTCCAGCTGACCCACTGACTTTCCTGTTGCTGAAAAAGGTCCATAATAATGAGCATCTCTGAAGCAAAGGACAAGGAGAATTATTATCAGTTCTTGTTTTACAGTAATGCCAGCCCTCAAGGCTTGTTGTCTCAGTGATGTTTTAGCATACAGCAGATTTCAAGCTGCAAGTTATTTGTGTTCAAGCTTGGCAAAACTATGAGCATGGGGGCAAGTTTGCCTTCCTTTGTTCCTTCAAGAAACATTTTTTATTTCTTCTCCTTTAGTGCCGCATGATTAAACAGGCCTCCCTTCAGGTGAAGGTGAAATCCCAGGGCAGCTGACACTGGTACGCCTGTGAAGGACACCCACTAAAGTGCTGTCGGGATGGTTTTGTTTTCATTCTATTTATTATTGTCCTTGAGGGCTCCAGAAGAACAAAATGTATTTTCCAAAGTCATGCGTGAGCCTGAGTAGCAGCTCTTAGCAGGACGTAGCCAGATACTGTACATCAGTTAGAACAGATGGAGACGAGAGGGTATTTGGGGATGTGGAATGAGGCAGTCCTCTGGCTTGCATTCCTCTTGTGCTCTGTTCCACCCCCATCATCTTTGTGCAGTCCATGAACCACAGCCTTGGTGGAAAACTGGAAATACTTCTTCCTGGAGAAGAGATTTCCTGAATGAGGTGAAAAGCCATCTCCCTTTTCACTTTCCCCTGTTTTGCATTCCTCCTCCTCTGCCTTGTCTCCCTCAAACACACACTCACATGGATGTATGCACACAGGCACGCATGCAGGTACACACTCCTCTCCTTGGAGTAGTTGTCCTTTCAAATCAAGTGTTGATGTCTGTGGAAAGCTCTTGGCACAACAGAGGAACGCAGATCCTGTCTGTAGGAATATCTTACAAAAGAAGCCACAAAGACAAGCCTCTGAGTAACAGTGAGTGAAAGTGAGAGAAAGCTGTCTTTTTATATATAATTGAATCCCTCAGCACCCTTAAGTGACACCTTTCTTGCTTACACATACAGGAAATATACTGCACAAATGCTATTAAGCTGGAGCTAAACTAATTTAGCTGGTGGAGTGGGTGGACAGAATCCTTCTTCCTTTAAGAAATTGTGTATTACTGATTGCCTGATAAATGTGTACTAAACCTCCACTTTTTAAAGAGAATGCAAGGATTGACAAGATGTCCAGACTCGCAGCTGGATCAGAAAGGGACAGCTGTTCCACAACAGACAATTACCTTACACCGGAGAAGCGTTTACACAGCTACTTCCCTGTCACACTGCAGGAGCCAGCTCCTGGCAGCAGAGCACAATTATACTGCAGGAAGCTGCTGAGTGCCAGCAGCTCTGAGACATCGGCCCTTGCAAAATTCTTGCAGGACCTTTAGTGAAGGAAGTGGTCAGGCCCTTGTGCTTAGCGTTCATCCATAAAACTGACTGCTGTGTTTCTGCACCTGCCGGACAGCACATCGATCTTATTAGATCTAGTCCTTGCTTAAATCCATCAGGTTTCCATATGCAGTGGCAGACAGGCAAAGCCTGAAATTTGTCACAAACATCAGTAAAGGCAGGCAGGTGGTTGGGGCTGGTGAGTGCTGCCATTATGGCTGCCGAGAGCAGTAAGAATGAGTTGCTGGGCTTTTGCCAGAAAGGCCAGTGATTGAATCCTGTCGTAACACGCAGTGGGTTGACTCTTGTGAAGAGCAGGTGAATAAGATTCAATTCTCACCATCTCTCTGGCTAGCAGACTGCCGAGCATTGCTTATTCACGTGTAGAAAATCAGTGATATTCTCGTAGGTTTTGGTAACTTGCCTTAGGGACCTAGCTCTGACAAGACCTTGTGGGGAACTGGTTGTGGTGTTGACAGCTAGAAGTAAGGTGATGCCTCTGTCCATTAGTATGAATTCATTTTAACATTATTTACTTCTTTTGGAAGATTCTAAGGTCCTAACCTCAGTTATTTATGGTTTTTGCAATTAAAAAAATATGGTTTGTCAATAGAGAGTGACCTGATACAATGTCAGTTACTTCTTGGTTACCCTGACCATGGATGCTGGGCATCTTGCTTGAGGAACATTAGCCGCTCATCAGAGAGCTAGGATTTCTGCACTTTTTCCATGAAGACCTCTTGATTTGCTTCCCCAAAGCAAGAAACTTGGGATGGTGTTACCCAGCTCCCTTCCAACAGCCACACTGTGTTGAGTAGAGAAACCAGCAACTTAGCTTGTTAAAATCTGCTCTTAGAGAGAGTGATTTTCATCTTGAATTAGTGTCAGATGAGCCCATGCTTAGAGGAGGAAGACATATTTCATGGTGGGGAATCTCCAAAGGGCCTTTGCCCCATCTGTACTTTGCAAGGAAGTCGATGTGAGGCTGGTGCTTTCGTACACCAGTTGTAGGGATCTCTTTTCTGATAGTTGTTAGTCAGTGAGCTGTCTTAAGCAGATGTGTGGCCTTCATTGCCCTAGTATATGAGTACCTCTCAATCTTTTTAATGCATTGTCAGAGCACCTCAGGCGTGCAAGGAAGTAAAATTACTCTATTTCACAGATGGGGAACAGGGAAATTGATGGTTAAACCCTCAGAAGGATAATAGGTACCAAAGTCTTGCCCAACTGCTACTCTTGGCTCTTAAATTCAAGTCTACTTCTTCATTGATGCCCATTTCTATGTAGAGAAATATGTATACATTTCTAGTGTTTACCAGCATTTATAACCATGTACTTGCAGTTGTATTTCTGTCCAAGCCCTGAAGAATCTCATTCCTTCTAAAACTAAGCAACAGAGCCACTCAGTGTTAGAGCAGAGTCTGGGGGGGCAGAGGTAGCAGTGTGTTTATCCACAAGCTGTGAGTAGTCCTTCCTTTCTCTGTCCCAGTTAAGTTTTTATTAGTTCATGGCAGCTTCAACAGGAAGAAACTAGTATCTTGTGAACACTAGTGAAGATTATGGGCATTCCTCTGGGAAGTGGAAAAGGATGAACCGAACCTTCTCAGAAAGTGAAGAGAATTAGACCTAGCTCCTTGATGAGTTTCTGATCTGCTGGGCTGTAATATGAAAAAGGGGTTGGTAGCAATCACTTCTTTCTTCATTCCTTTTTTTTTTTTTTCTTTGAAAACTGTGGTGTTTCCAGAAGAGAGCAGATATATTTTCCTGACTATTTAGTCAGAGACAGGCAGCATTTACCAGGTTGATTGTTGATATAGTCAGTATTCCTCTTCATGTAACTCATCCCATTTCCTTCATTAACACCCCTGCAGCGTCCTTTCCCAGATAGGTAATGCAGTTACTACTGCAGAGCTCCTTCAGAAGAGATTATGTCCAGGGACTGGCTCTGCTCCGACAGGTAGCAAGAGTAGATTCACAGTTTAGGAGGCTCTGGGAAAAGTGGTGAAGCAATTTGTAATTTTAATGGTTGACAGATGAGGCAGATCAGTGACAGGGGCACCACGGAATAGCTTCTACACCAGGTGATTATCATTCTGTCCACCCGATCTCCTTGGTTCCCTCAACATCAGAGAACTCAAAAAGGTGTAAGAGAAGAAGGCAGAAAATTTGATGTGAGAGTCTGAGCTAATGGAACTGGCTAAAAATAAAAGTGAGGTCTTTATAGACTATGAAGAAGATGAAGAAGAAGGAGAAGCTGTTGAGAAGGGATTTAATTGAGTGTAAAATCCTAAATTGTATAGATAATACCAAGGCATGTTACTGTTCACAGGCTGGCTCTTGGAGAAGACAGGCAGCTGCAAAGCGAATGAGTGCAGCTCAGCTTATGTTTCAGGGCTTATTCACACAAAACCTGCAGGTACCTGGGAGAGAAGCAAGAGGAAGGAGCTTCAGTACAGCAGGGGTAAAAGGACATCTCAAGGGGAAGAGAGAACCAGGAATATCTGGACTGGATAGCTGAGGAGACAGATGGTGTAGCATCAAGCAAATTACTTGGTTACAAGCAAGGAGCGTCCTGGCCTGTACCTGTGGAAGTAAAGGTGTAGCACAGGTAGGATAATCTGTGTTGTTTGAAGCTCAGTAAAGCTGCAGTGTTAAGTGCTTGCTGCAACTCTGGTTACAGTGTTGCATGATCCACACTGTGAATTGTACCACTTAAAGGAAGTGGTATTTTCAGAGTAGAAAATCTGATCTGCCCAATGCTCCTGAAGAACCCCAGGGAGGAGCTGCCCTCTTCCCACTTAAAGCTGGTGAAACAGGCACTGGGACCAAGTGTGAGTGGCTGGGAAGTTTGCTTGAAAACCACAGGATGCCAGAAGTTGTATGCAAGGCAATTTGTTCCCCATTCTGGTGCTGTGTTAACCATAGCTCTGGCAGATGTCCAAAAGTAGGGTGGAAAGAAACAAGTATGTTAACTCTCCATGCAGGGGAGCCTCTGGTAGAAGACCAACAACCTGATCTCAGATTTGCCCTACTAACTTCCTTACAGTGAGGACTTGGCTACCAGGAACAAGAGATGTGTGATACAGGGGTGGGACAGCCAGCTACCACTCCAGCCTCACACCTGGATCTCTCACAACTTTGGACGTACTCTCTTTGCACGCTTCTTCCTCTGTACTTTGATCTCAAAGTAGGAACACTCCAAACTTTGGGATTAGAAAAACTGAAACTTCAAGGCAGGTTGAGCTTTGTTCTTTGGTATCATCCAGCCTGCATTTGTGGTTTGGCTGATGTGGAAGTTTGGGGCAGGGTCTCAGTCTGCTGTAGCTCACATGAGCAGGGAAGAAAAAGGGGGGAAAAGAATAAGGAAGAGAGCACTGCAATGCCAGTATTATACTGGATTTTATTTGGTGTTTTGTTTTAAGTGAAGCCCGAGCATGGTGAGTATGTTCTTAGAAAGGAATCTCCATCTTCTTTAACTTTCTGTTTTCTATGTTTGCAGAAAGAAACTTGGAAGTATCACCTCAAATAACTGAAATTCTTAGAAACCTTTGTTGCTTTCTCCTCCTTCTTCCCACCTTCTGCAATTATATTTTTGGTAGTTTAAGCTGGCAGTATTGCTGATAACATTTTTAACATGGTCCCCGCTCTGAAGGTTACACTAAATAAGGCAAATATCATTAAAACCAGGGTAGCGCTTCAAAGGGAAGATTTTCAGTATTAGCAGTGAGAGTGGGGAGGGGAGAGGACTATATGGGGACTCCAAGTGAGGAGGGAACATATTAAATAAGTGAAATCTATGAAATTAGTGCAGTGCCATCTCTTTGCAGTGATTAGAACAGAATTAGTTTTGCAAGGGGAGAATAGAGTTGGTTTCCTGTATCACTGGAAAATTATTTCCAAAAATGTGCTGCAATGTGTGAGGATTTACTGAATTCTTCATTTAAAAATGAATAATAATAAGAATTTAGCTAATGAGAAATGTAGACATACAAACAAAACTATCCTCAAAAGCTGTTTAGCTTTTCCATATCTCCTGAGAATTAAATTCTGCTTTCAGTCTGATTTTACCTGCTATTGCTCTAAGCTAAACTTTTCATTTATATGAAAAGAACTGGAGCCAGGAGGATTATAGGACCCTCTGCTTTTGATTTTTAATAAAAAGCGAACATTTACTTCTGAACAGTAGCAGTGAGAAAGGGAATTAAATCTGAGGAGAGCAGGCTGACCTTTGGGAGTGCAGGCGTGTTCGCACGCAGAGATTCCCTTGGTGTCTCTCTGTTGCCTGCTCCTTTTGCTGATACATGCACTGCTCTGTGTGCATGCAAAGGTGCATTTTACGTGCTTGTGCTGCTGTAAGCTCTCACACTCGTGGTTTCTCCCGGATGATCCCCTGTGAAGATGCCCAAGTGCCTGTTGCACTATTTTTTCTTCCCACCGTGTTACATGCACAGACCTCCACCTCCTTTTCTTACAGCAAATGTTCTCTTAATACCATCTGTAGGGTTGTACTCAACTATTCAGAAATACGTACAGGATCTGCAAAAGGGGTTTTTTTAAGCTATTGAAAGGCAGAATATATTTGAGTTCTGTCTTTTTCCTTTGTGCTTTGTTAGTGTGCCTTTACAGGCTTCCATTTGAAACCACAGCAGCTAGAAACTTAATGTTCATACTTGAAAGAAAAGCGTGGAAGGCTTCTGGTTGATCATCCAACTTTAGAAGCTGGGACTTTTGGGAAAAGCCCTACCCGTGTAGTCACAGAGCACTGATAAAATTGCCAATATAGGCAATATCAGTGGAAAGCAAGATTACAGGAGAGGTGACTCAGCACTGACATAGTGTTCTCTAATGTTGCTCAGGGCAGGGTTTCCTGACCCAGCAGCAGGAAGAGGGAAACAGCCTTTCCCTTTTCACTGGGTATTTATGCTCCTAAGACAGCTATCAATGTGCCAGGGTAGTAATGGAGGATTTCCCAAGAAAGAATAATACTGGCGGGGCCGAAGGAGCAGATGTACATTATTTGTATTGGCAGAAGCTGAAAAACAGCCCAGCCCCAGCCCCACACTTAGAGAAGCACACTTATAATTAAAACCCAACAGATTTATTGCCTTGACTCATTCTGGTATTTATCAAATTATAGCTGGGTGGCACAGAACTATATGGCATGATTTACAGTGGTGGTGTGGAAAGGCACGGCAGTGATTCCCTCCCAGGAGAACAGAGGGAGTTTTGTTTCTATTGTGAGAGGACCAGACATGGTGGGAGAACCTGGGTAATTAAGTGCTTTGTCAAAGCCAACCTCTTCCCTCCTCTGTGTGTGTTTGCACAGATCTAATCACTCTCATCACATGAGACACTCTAATCATTCTGACATTACGTATGGGGGAGCAGACATCTAAAGAGAAGGAGCTGCTTTCTTCACCACCAGCACCATCATGATTGTCTAGCTGTGTTTTTTTAACCCCCTGATGAAACACAACACACAGGAAATTGAGAGCAGGGATAATGAATGCGGAAACAGGTTATATATGTTGGCCTCAAGTAGAAAGCAGGTTTTGCCAAACTTTATAACTCTTGTGTTCATTTAAGCAAATCAATTTCAGTTTGCATGCAGTGATCAGTAGTATATAATTTTTGCATTTGGAGAACAACAGGGGAGACCCAATGAAGGCAATATAAGACCAGTAAATTGCAGACCCGGCAAAGACACTGTGTTAGTCTCATCATGGATGCAGCACTTGTCTCAAAATGTAATGGCACAGAGTGAGTTCAAATCCCACCGGGTGTTCTGTTTTTATTAGAAATACTTCATATCTCTTATTCTCGGTGTCAAATGGATCGCTATGCTTTCAGCACTTAATTATCTTTATCATCCAAAAATACTCTGCCTCTAATGAAAATATTTAAACAGCTCTTCCAGGAGCAAAACATAATGTGAGACCCTGTTGCTCAGAATGGCCTCAGTTCCTGAGGATGTCAGAGTGGGCATGGAAAGGGCTGTTGCCTCACAGATGACATCCTCACACAACACAGCACTGGGATTTGTAGGGGCCAGCAGAACTGGACAGGAACTGGGGGATGGGCTCCCTTTCCATGAAGCTTAGCTTCCACTACACCCATTTTATGTAACTTCACCAGCTGGCGTAACCCAACACAACGTTAGAGCCTTTATGCTCTGATTTGTTACCCTCCATGTTTTCGTGGTGTTCCTTGTATTTCCTGTTATGAGGGAGCAGTAAGCAAGGCCTCCTACGACTAATCTAAGGCTTGCAGTTTCTTCTAGACTACAAGTGAAGTTTGTATTATCTTGTGACTAAACTGTGTTCTTGCTTCCATTATAGCGAGGGCAAATTCTGCTGATGTTGCTCATGTTTTGCTGACGTTTCTACCCATTTGTTTCCACCCCTGCAAAGTTTTCATCCATACTAGTTTTGCATATCAAAAGCTGACTACATCAGGTCTATTATATATAGTGGGTGGAATGTAATTGTCAAAAGCATCTAAGTGGCTGAGGAGGTTTTGTCTATAGCAGAATCACATGTGTGACTGAAGCCTGGGTAGTCCTACCTGACCTAATTTGAACTTCAGAACTAGTCACAGAACTGAGATGTCAGCACAGAAGATGTTGGCATGGGCTGTGAATGAGACTGTGGAGTGTCCAGAATGGCTAATTTTCTTTGAAGTCTGTGTCACTGTGCTTTAATGCTGCTGTTGTCAGTGAGCCCAGCTACTTTAATACCTTTGTGGCCATGTCAGATAAATTGTAGTCCTGTCTCCCATCGCGGTGTGTATGCACTGCTTGTGTGGATACTTGAATGCTGCAAGGGAAGCAAGAAAATCTGGAGCCCAAACATAGCAAGGTGCTTTATAATTATGGTCTTGTGGTGTATTTGTACAGATGAGAGAGTTTATTTATTGTGGTGAATGTGAGCTTTGATATTGCTAATGCTCAATAAGAGTTCATGCTTCACTTTCCAAATGGAAGCTTCCTCTCTTTGTTAAGAGCAGCACACATGGTAAAATGAGTTATTTCTTATAGCATAGTGTACAGTAACTGCTGCCTCCATTCACTTCTGGGCATGGAGAATACCATGGATTCTGCTGCCTTGCCTTGAGAGTGCTATTGTTTATTGTCACAAAATACAGAGAAAAGGGCATCTTAAGAGCACTTTTTTTTGAACGATTTCACTCCTACCACTGTATTGCTAATACTGTTTTGTTGTTTCTAAATAGTGTGGCTTTCATTTTGCTTGACAGCATTTATTTTCAAGGATTTCATTCTGCTTATTACATTATTATATTCTGATTCTCAGATAATGCACAAGCATTTTCATCAAATCATAACATAGAGGCATTATTGATACCATTCTGCGTCTAACTGGGGATCAGATTCATTCAAAATTTGTGAAAGCCACCTAATGAATGTGAGCAGAGTTTCAGCCCAGTGACAGACGGATGACTAAATACAGTCAGCTTATGCTTGGTTTTGCCTTTTTGCCTTTTTTTTTTTGTTGCTGCAAGCATTAAACATGGCAGTAACAAAGTTCTGCCAATCCTTGGTGCTAGAAAAGACTGGTCAAAATGAGAATCAAACTTGGCAAAATATCCATATTTAAATATTTTATTTCTGCGGTTTTGGAAACTTTCAGTATTCTCCAGAGTGATTTGCTAGAAATGATTTGGCAAATTTTGAAATGTTTCAACACTTTGTAGAGCATCATTGAGGTTTCTTGTCTGTCTGACATGAACTGGCAGAAAGGGCTATATTTACAGCTACCACTGAAAAATGCCAATTAAGTAGTGTGCTACTAGTTGAATAATTAAAATGTCAGACAGCATACTCATTAAGTGTTCTCAACAGCTGGCCCAAGTGGTTGTGTTAGGTGTTTGAACACTTTTTGTGCTTGTTCATGAGGCTTTTTTTACAAGATCTGTACTGTTTCTGTGGAAAATCTGCTTTTATCACTGGGACAAGTATGCTCTCGGTGTGGCCTATGTGTGTGAGCAGGGCATTCAGTTAGGCTGAGGTCACTTTTGTAATTTCCTCTCGATGTAGATGTTTAGCCTAGTGATAAGATAATAAACACCAACGCCAGCAGTGACAGCAAACCCCTTTAACTAATCTTGTTGACCCTCGTGCTTTAATTTGTAGTTGCGAGTGAGTAACATAGCTGTACTGTCACTTCTCAGTTTTGGCTTGGGAAGGACAGAATTCGCTGGGGAGTTGAGTGGGTGGTGACATTTCCACCTGTGGCTAAAACAGCCGGAGCTTGGAGTTGATCATCCCCTGCTACTCTCTGTGGAGTGCCTATAGTGGAGTGCCAGGCTATCTTTGGGCAGCCTCCTGTGTTACCGTGCTGCAGCTTCTGGCACAGGGATGATAAATGTTCCACGCCAGCAATGAGATCCATATGGTCCATGTACCATACAGCCTCAGCCAGACGGTTTTCTTGGGCTACAAGCACTAAGCTCCTATGGCTGTCCAAACGCCAGTAATTTCCCTCCTGCAGTCTTGTCCTTGCTCTGTTTCTGTCTATGCTATTCCCTCACCATGCTTCTCTCTCTTCCCCCTCCACAGGCTGCCCCACTGTTACCTACAGCCCAAAGTTTCTGCTGCGTCTTCATTTCCTCCTTGTAGATCAATTCAGCCTGTCCTGCCCAATTTGCGCTGCTGACTGGCCTTGGCAGCCTCCGTCCTTGTCACTGCCTTGCTGAATTAAAAATTAAACCATGTCGGATGAGAGCAGCGAGAGGCTTTCTGCAGGTCATCAACTGAGTCTATTGACAGTTTCTCATCCTGCTACCTCAAGTGCCAACTAACAACAGCAAAGGAAACTGGGCCACTTCAGGTGAAATCCTGCTAGAGTGTGACATCAGAGGTGTTTTGGGGGATTTTTCCTACGTGTAGGAGGATAGCAGGGCATAGGCAGACATCAGTATGCCAACATGATTCGTGTATGCACTCCTGAGTCCTTTTGAACACAGGTTTTCTCTGATCTCAAATGTTTCGGCTGCTGCAGTTTAAATTAGCTGAAAAACGGTCTTCAGTTTTGCTTCTTTGGACACAAATCCTACTGTCTGTCCCTAGCAGCTTACTACAAAGACAGGATGCTGCACGGTGAGCACTGGTTTTGGTCCATATATTTGATTTCAGAGTTGATGAGACTACAGAAATATTGCAAGACTTTCCACTGCAGGAACTCAGGGGCCACTTCAGGAATTTGAGGAATTTGGTTAAGGTAGGAAAGTGTCTGGCTGATGGTGTGGCGAAGGGTTGCAAAGCTGAGTCAGACTGGGAATCAGTTTTATAAAATAAAGTTGTGATACGTTGTCATGAACTATTTTGTTAGTGCTCCATTCCCACACCATACATATTTTACACGAGCCCTCCAGTGCTGCTCTGACAATCAAATCACCTCCCCAGGAAAGGGGACCTTGCAGGCCATGAGTCTCTGGAACACTTGCGTGCTCCTGCAAGTACCAAGCCTGCTGCCCTTCCTGTAAAGTGGGGACATTGGGTTTTTCACCAGACTAGGAGAAACATTTCCCCATTAAGGTGAGAAACTTGCGATGCAGGAGTTGAATGTCCTCTGATACACTGGCTTCTAAAAATGAAAGAGGAAAAGAAACAGGCAGAGGGACCAGTTTGAGGAGATAAAGATGTTTTACATGATGATTTACAGGTTGACCTTAAGATGTTGTTACCAGTGCATCTGAGGAAAGATCAGGTACTTCTAGATGGACCAAGGATTTTCTTTTCCCTTATCATAGGGTTAAATTAAATGCTCTTCCCCAGCTACGCCTTTTCCTCAGGTCTGCTGGCTGATAAAAGGAAGATCTGTGTTCTCATCCAAGGAGACAGGTAATCCTCAAGGAGAATGCAGTGGGATAGATTTTAGGGCAGTAGAAAAAAGGTGCTGCTTGCCCTGGTGAGGAGGAGAGGGGCTGTGTCCCAGCCCTTTCTCCATGGCACAAGAGCACAATCAGGAGTCAGGCTAAGGTATGCTGTTCAGCCACTGCCTCTCCCTTTCCTGGGCCTTGGGGGGAACCTGCTTTGAAAAGATGCAAATTCTTTTCAGCACCTCGTGGGAACGGCATCTCAGTGAGAAGAATGAGTAATGGGGAGGGTACTGAGGTTGGGCGGAAAGATCGCCAGCTAAGGGACAGTGACAGCAGCTCCTGTGATGGTCTGTGTTCAAAGTAATGCACCTCAGCATGGTTTTACCTCATCCCTAGGAGACCCCTCTGAGGAAAGCACCTCATTTTGGGTTCTGCTTCTGTCCAGTCTTTCTTTCAGCATTTTCTCCCAACCAAAGCCATGTTGGGAAATTATTAACCTGAGAGGCAGGGTGAGCTCTTTGCAGTGGTGCTGTGGCCTACCTAAACTGTGGTTAGGTGGAGCTTTCCTGCTGGCAAAACAGTCCCTCTTCTAGAGCTGTCCTGGCTCCTTTAGGAGTGTTAGGAGAAAAAGGTAGCATATGTTGATTTTAGTCAAGCAAGTGAAGAGTGCTGTCCTTGAGCAGAGCGGGGGAGAGACTGAATGTGCAGAAAACTCGGCATTCTTGCATAGTCACTTCTCTGAGCAGAGCAGCATTTTGAGGATGCAGAGCTTTGCTTGGTGTGGAAGGAACTAAGCTTTCATGCTGCTGCCTCAGCGTTTGTGCCGAGCAGGTTTCTTTTCCTTTTTTATTTTTTTTTTCCCTGAGTGCTTCATGAGATATTAGTGACTCTTTAATTATATTGGGAGCTCCATGAACTATTTTGATGTGTTGTCTCTCTGGCTTTGGCACATATTCTGGGCTGATGACACATGGTCACTGATGTCTGTCTCTGTCTTACTCTGTCACCATGGAATTTCAAATGTCGCCCTTGGATCTGACACTTTGGGGACCGGCCAGACTTTAAAAAAATCCTCCTGCCTTCAGATACCAGTGCAGGTAATAAAAGGGATTTATCAGCCTGCACTTTTCTGTGCCTGCGCCTGTGGGGAATGTGCAAGGAAAATTCATACCCAGTTCTCATGAGACCTGCTTGCCTCTTTTTCCTTCAAAACATCATGCAGCAACTTTATTTTCTTTAGGATTTTTCCCCCCCACAAACTGTACCTCAAGTGCTTACAGAGCAAAACAATTCACAACAGTGGGTAAATTAGTATATTAGAGCCTCCAGTCAAAGAGCCAAAAACAGAGCAATGAGGAGAGGGGGGCCATGAACAGCCTGGAGCTAGGGAGAGGATGAGGTGTGAGCTGAGTCGGGAAGCAGCAGATATGGCTGAGCTGGCAGCAGGGCTGTTGCACACAGCGGGAGCTGAGGACTCCTGGGCAGAGACACGTCATTCCATCGAGGGAGAAAGAAGAGCTTGGTGTGGGGCAAGGGCAACAGAACTGGGGAACTCATCTGGAACAAACACTTAAGGGAAGACTTAAAAGCAGGGTGCTGGTGGCTTTGAGAAGTGCACACTGTTAAGGAGTAAGGGGTTGTTGGGACAGCTCGAGCTGCAGAACAGCAGTGTATGATTTCTGATAGGGAGAGATGGAAGTAGACCCCTACAGATACACGTAAAGGAAAGTTTAAAGGGAAGAAAAGACAGTTCTTCCCCACAGCAGCAAGACAGAAAAGCTTTGGAGCAACTGCCTTCATTGGCCAAGCAGGGGTGAGTTTTGACCCACTGTATTTCAAGTACCCTTAGGTGGGGACTGATCTAATGCTGTCCCCCACTGGGCCACTCATGCCAGGGTTTGCCACAAGCACTCCCAAGCATGCAGTGGTTTGGCCGGTTGAGGGGGATTTGGGATTTCACAAACCGGGACACACATAGGTGTGGCAGACAGCCACTAGCCAGTTGTTTTCTTTTACCTCTCTTTGCTAAATTGGTGTGATCAAAACATACCCAGGACCTGGGAGTCTAAATAATGGCCTTGTGCTCCCGGTGTGGAGCTTGGTAATATTTACTGAGCCCGACAACTTCATTCTCCTGCGTGCTGCCTGCATTAATGGCGGGTGCAGGGAGGGAGGGCAGGGATGAAGGATAGCTGAGAGGGGTCCGGGCGACACAGCTAACGGATGGCCTTATTAGAGACACTTTCCTGGGGCCTAAGTGGAGCTTTTTTGTCTGAGTCGGCAAGAAGTGGGTCATTTTGCTGGGTTGTCAGGCCCCAGCTCTCACTGGAGAGAGGAGGCTGTGACTGCAGCAGCCTGCTGGCTTCTCACTCCTGTATTTGGCTGGGGATGAGGTGGTGCAGGGCTGAGAGGGGAGTCAGAGACACCATATCCATAACAGCCCTCAGGGATCCTTTCTTGGGAAAAATACTCAGATCCAAATTGCTCTCTTATCCTACCCTGCCAGTGAGCAGTATTTGGAGGTCAGTAGGGAGGTAATGTAGCTGATCCCCCCCGCCCAAGACACTCCCTTCTGCCCAATTTTCATTGCCATCTCTCTCTTCACTGTCTGCATATCTGGAGAGGCAGTGATGCCTGAGGTATGAGCTCGGGCTGCTGTCCCTCTCATCTGTCAGTGATTTTAGAGAACCTAGTGGCAGCTAGGTCTCATTGATCCTGCACTGTGCCTGATCCGCAGGGATCCAAGCCTGCTGCAGCCTTCCACAGGAAGTCCTGGCTCTGTCTTAAAATCTCACTGCTGATGGCTTTAGCTCTGCAAATACCTGCTTCTCTCTGTCGTATTGGACTGAAGGGGGGAACATCACATGTCTAGTCTGCCCTGCCTGTCCTCCCCATCAAACTGTGTTGATGGATCATCTGAAAAAATGCAGTTATCAGAAGCAAATGTGCTAGAATATGCCACAAGGGACTGCCCTGAGGCTACTCCCAACCCAGAAGGAAACAAAATCTCCTAAGAATTTACGGATCAGTATCTCCAGAGTTGAAGTTAGAAATAGTCCACAATGAGATGCACATTATTTTCAGCATTTTCCCAAAATGCAGCCAGTGATGCTTGTGATGGCCACCCATCCCAGGAACATAGATCAGCTGTCAGAGGCATTACTGGGTTTAACCAGTTATTCCTGGGGAGGAGCTGGTTAAAACTGAGTGAATACTTTGTCACAGAATGTGCTGAGTTGGAAAGGACCCACAAGGATCATAGAGTCCAACTCCTTGCCCTTCACAGGACCATCCCCAAGAGTCACACCATGTGCCTGAGAGCATTGTCCAAACACTTCCCGAACTCTGTCAGGCTTGGTGCTGTGACCACTTCCCTGGGGAGCCTGTTCCAGTGCACAGCCACCCTCTGGGTGAAAAACCTTTTTCTGATATCCAGTCTAAACCTCCCCAGACACAATTCAGGCCATTCCCTCAGATCCTGTCACTGGTCATCACAGAGAAAAAATCAGTGGCTGCCTCTCCTCTTCCCCTCATGAGGAAATTGTAAACTGTGGTCTTTCCTCAGTCTTCTCTTCTCCAGGTTGAACAAACCAAGTGACCTCAGCCACTCCTCATAAGGCTTCCCCTCCACACTCTTCACCATCCTCATGGTCCTCCTTTGGATGTTCTCTAACAGCTTTTTATATTCTTCTTACATTGTGGTGACCGAATCCTGTCCTAGAGGAGCTGAGAAATGGAGGGAATTATCTGGGGACTCCTTTTTTGCATTACCCTGACTTCCCACGTGAGCTGACATTATGTGAGGGGTAGCTGAAAAAGGATGTTGCAGCTGGAGTAAAATTTCTCACACAGAGAATTTCTGTTTCATGAAGTGGCATTTCTCTTAGATATATTTGGCTGCTACGTACACTGGAGAAAGGGTGGATGAGATACTTTTGAGGGAAAATGCAGATCCAGGTGAAATGCTAGCCTGAGAGACAGGAGTAAAGAGGAAAGTTCCTTACAAACAGAGGAGTTAAGAGCTTGTACTTCTTTTCTAATATGGTGGAGGTGAATGGAAAGCACCAGTACCTGACCTTCCCTGCTCTCCATCTTCAATAGCTTCGTTTTCTGAGACAAAAACATCTCATCATCATCTTCTGCAGAGTCTAAATTGTGCTAATCCTCAGAGTAAACTCTGCAGTTTACATTTCTGTGAATCAGGACAGAATGCAGAAGGCCAGTTTAATGTAGATTTATTTTCTCCTATCCCCTTTACGTACTAACAGAAATCGTATCAGATTCCGCATATGTGCTGATTGGGAGGGAGTATGGGCAGGGCTACACACCCAAAATTCAGCAGAGGTACTGATGGGTGCCTTTGGCACCGCTCCACCACTGGTTCAGCTTCTCTGTGATTTGCTGCACACAGGAACATCAGAGTTGCTGGTCTGGTTTAGACAAATATCTGGGCTCCAGTAATTGCAAAATAATTCAGAAAGGTGCAAGAAAGCCTGTACTACACTGGAACAGAATTACCTGTTCACAGGAGACATTTTCTTTCTGACTGAATGAGGTTAATGACCATCTTATGCCTGCCAGCACGAAGGTTTATAGTCCTTTATCAAACATAGATGATGACTCTGGACTCTGCAGTTGCTATAAATGCTTTGCTCCTTTTTTCCCTATTTTTAATTTTCTTTTTTTTTTTTTTCAATATGCAATGGTAATGTCCAAAAGTCCACTTTACATAAAGGTGAAAAGTCTTTGGGCAAAAAGAATGTGTGAGCACTTTTGTCATTAGCTCTATAACATGTCCCTAAAGCGGTTACAACTGGGAAGAATGGTTATTGTTTAAAAAAAGAAAAAAAATCCATTACTTGAGCCTCCAAACAATCAGCATCCTATTGCTGATTGCCGTATCCTTGTGGCAGTAACAAATTAATGATTACCTTTAGATTAGGTCTTTACGGCGCGCGTGATGCTCCGAGAGCGCGGCTAAATTGGGTTGGATGCAGTCAGGATTGCTGAGTCTGTACTCCAGCCTCCTTGGGCTGCGATCTTGTCAGAGCTCATAAGCAGAGCCAGAGAATTTGATTAGGCGACCGGGCCTTTGGGGAGGGTGTTGGGGAAGAGGGAAGGGCTTAGGCTCTGTATGAGCAGAGTCTCTGACTCACCCTTGCCTGTAGATGGCTTTGCCCCACAGCCTGGGCCTGGGCACAAGGCTGGCAGGTGAACAAGCTGCCAGGATGCTGAGCCCCCCTCAAAGTGGGATGTGTGGGAAGTCCATCCCTGCCCCTCTCTGGGAAGTCCATCCCTGCCCCTGGCGAGCGCGGTCAGTCGTTCAGTGCCAAAGAGTGGCTGCAGGGACTGGCAGCCAGTGCTTCAAAGGGTGAACTGGAGCTCCTAAAAACTGACCAAAACTCCTGCCCCTGAATGCAGTGTGGTGCCAAATGCAGCATCTCAGGCACCGTAACAGCTGAACAGGGCGTGTCTGAATCCCCTGGGGCAAGACTTGAATCCCAAGTTTGTGGCCTTTCTCCCAGGCCAGCAAGGCTTCGCTTGGCAGCTCCACATCCAGGCGCTGATTGGATCTGGCCCTTTTCAGCTGTTGACACTGACATGGTCTCTCTTCTTGGCATTAGGGCCTCAATTAGCCTCTTCTATTTCTGATGCTCTGAATTTGCATGGTGAGAGCCGGGATTAAGGACAGGCAGACTTAACGCAGCTACTATTAATAAATAAGGAAGATTAGGAGCTTTGTCAGTAACTTAGTGCTTCCTCCTTCATTTAATTATTCAAAAATACCTCATGTTTAACCCTCCACCCTCTGAATGAAGTAAATAAAAAGAAGTGAGATTAATGAAGATAAAGTTTAACTTTCTATAGTGTGGTTCAGCTAAGAAAATTCTTTCTCTTGTAATTGACTGACGCTGGTGCTGCCTTCTGCAAGAATTAAAAAAAAATCTTCTGCTCCCTTTTTTACATAAATACATTTTTATATCAGGTTGGGAATATTTCTTTATGTGTTTGGGGACTGCTGTTACCTACTTACAAAGCACAAGTAGCAGCAGGGCAAATTTCTTTCCTATCAGCAGGCCACAGTTCATCTCTAGAGGGACCACATTTGGAATTAAACAAGGAGTGAAATTTTTATGGCCCACTTTTCCTTGCTGATACTGCTAGAAAGGAGGATGTTTAGTGGACTTTTTGAGATGATCTTTGGGTTGACATTTTCATCTCACTGGGAATTGTACTGACACCTTCTAACTCATTTCATAGGTGGTTGTCTAAGAGGTGTTAGTACCCAGGTACCAAGGATGCATTCCAGTTGCAGTGACGTCGAGGTAAAAAAGTGCTTCATCCCATTCCTATGCAGTTAAATTCCTTCGGGATGTGTATCTCAAAGTGTGACTACAACAGGTTCCAGATGTTTCATATCTGCTCATGCTCTATAAAGAATGATGACTAAATTGCAGTTTAGTGACCTTAGAGATATAAAAAGGGGGAGGGGGAGAGGTGGCTGGCTGGCAGAGAGCTTTACAGTAATGGGATCTTTGCCAGTATCATTCATGCTTGAGTCAAGGACTTTCATTTCCCAAAAAGAACTGGGGATTAGCACAGCCTCTGCAGCCTGCCCTGCAAAAACATGTCCTCTCCACATATGTTGGTTGTGTGTCGGTGTTCTGGGGTCACCTCTCCTTGTAGGGTTAATGAACATAGCAGAGGTGGAGCTGCTTGATGTCAAAAATCCTGAAGGAAAAGGTGGCACTTATTAAATCTAATATGATCTATTTGCCTTCCACGCTTCTGGCTAAGGTGGGCTCTGCAGTGCAGGCTGAAAAGCCCACACTCAGTGCTCCTTTCATCTCAAGCTTTAGGATTAACACCTGAAGAATTATTTTGTATTATTTGTTCTAGAATTGATGAGGTCTTTCTGTCTTATGGGGCCTTTGGATTCAGTGTCATTTCTGTCAGGGGTAGGCAGGAACTGCGATCGCTGTACATTGGCCTGGGGTTTTGTTGTTGTCTTTTGCTGACTGCTCTTGCTCCGTGTTCAGCATTTCGGGATAACGGAGGTGCTGCTTCCCGGCTCCCAGAGCTGTTCTCAGGAGCCCATATAATATCTGGGCTGTTTGTTTTTTCTTGTGACCTAGGATCAATAGGTTGTGCTGTTTCCAAGCAAGCTGCTGCTAAATGGCTTTCTGACTACATCTCTGGTTTTTGTTCCTAAGCAGGCCTGCAGATCTCTGGGCATGTAAAGGCACATTGGCTTTGAGGAAAGCCTGCTGTACGCTGCCTGTTTCAAAGCAATTTTCATCTAGGAGATTAGCAGAGCAGCACAGGGACATCTTAATGTACAGTTACAAATTCAGAGGTGGTTTTCCAGGGCATCTATTCTAGTTTCCAGGTTTAGAAGGTGCTTTCAACAAATAGTCTCTACTGTTCCCTTAACACCAACTGTTACTATGAATGTTCTGGCCAGTGAACATATTCAGTGTAATATGCCCAGAAAGGGACATGGCTCGAGTAAGCTAAATACATAATTTAAAAGATTATTTACTGGTTTCCTTGACCAGCATCTTGTACTGTCTTTTGTGTCATTCTTATCCTTGTAATGGATTATCTTTGTCTCCATAAAACATGATGGGGATGTATTTTTGCTGTTGAAAAAGTCTCCAGTGACAGGAAGGATGAACTCCAGATGAGCAATGTACTTTCGTCCTCATATTTTCTCAGCCTGTACAAAGTTCTGCTGTTTTTCTCCCTGGAGCTGTGAAAGTTTGGGATGCTGAGACCTATTCTCTATTTTGCCATGGCAAAATCTCCCCTCTCACTGAGGACTGTGGACCCTTTTTATATTTTTTGACAGTGCTTTGCCTTGCCACTGACCTGCAGAGCCTTAACACTGGTCTGTGAATTAAATGTCCTTTGCCCACAGATCAGGCCACTTTCAGAGACTCTGCTGGGAGGGGCTGGAGTTGAAACCACAGTGGACCAGTCATAAGTGTTTGTTAAGCTCAAGGTGAATGACTTATGCAGGGCCCAAATGAGCTTAGGATGATTTCTGTAAGCCTCAATTTAGATTATATGCCACTGTGAAGCTCCTCTTTGACCTTAACGCCCCCATTGTCCCCAAGAGATTAATCAAGCCTAGCTGGAGGTAGAAAAATTATAACATCTCTAGACATTTTTTCCTGTATTTGGAAAACACAGTCAGCATGTGGATGACAACTGTAAAAGTCATGTGGAAACTCACTTTTGGAATAACGTGAGAGTATAACAAAGAAAAAGCCTGGTAATGCTTTTTCATTTTCACAGAAGTGTGAGGATGATAGGACTTCTTGCTGTGAGCTTTCCTTCTGTTCAGGATGAAACTATTAAGAGAAGCCACACACACACACAAGCCCCTTAGCTCTGAAAGCTCCCTTGCTCTCTGTGTACTGCTGCTGTCTGAAAGTATCGTTTGTGTATTACTCCATTTCAAACGCATCTCCTTTTTGCTCTCTCTCTCTTTGTCTTTGGAAAACGTTAGAGCACTAAGCTGAGCAGGCTGATGGTGCCAGATATCCTTTGTACACCCACACAGAGACTCAGAAATAAACATCCCTGCTGCGACTTGGAAGCTTTCTCTTCTTAATAGCATGTGGGCACTCACACAGAGCAAGTGGCAAGAGGAGTCCTTAGCATGCTCTCCATACCTTTTGTTTGATGTGCAGGTTTGTGTACAGTAAATTAGGACCCATGCTTGGGGAGTGCATCTCTTTATATAAGAGGGTCATCCTGTAAGTGGGGCAGGTCAAAGAATCTTGTGTCCCATACTAAGCAGCTTTGACCCATGTAATGCACATCAGACTGTCGCTCTTAATTTGATAAACTAAATGCTAGATGGATAATCCTGCATTTCTTTTTCCCCTTCTCCTCTTTCTAAATATATCCATGTATCTCTGGCTCCTGACTGCGAACTTGTATCTACCTTGCTCCACAGATTAATCATAAATATGGATATAGATGACAGAAGGTTAAGGGCATGGCGGGAAGGCTAAGCAACTCTGCTCCATTTATCATTGCTACACTAGATGTTTGGGGGGTGCCTCACCTGTCCCAGCTTCTTTGACACTTTTCAAGCAGTGTCAAGAGCAAAGGTATTAGAACAAACAGGTCACAAAAGCAGTAATTTAAATCTTCCCTTACTGGTTATCTTTGTCTGAACAAATGGCTCTCAACCCTCTGTGCCTTTTTGAGTTAGAAGTTAAAAAAAAAAAAAAATCAGATAATTTTCAGTCAGATTGAGCAGATTTATGCTCAGGCACAGAGAGCCAGACCCTTTGATTGCTCTATGTCACCAGGATATGCAAGGTGTTTTGAAGGGGCTGATCAGTTGATGACAAATATTTGTAGACAATCATTCAAATTGAATTTAAGAGTTTTGGAAAATTACAAAGATGCGAGGTCATATTCTTTTTTGCATTGAGCAAACTGAATAAAATATGAATTAGAAGTAGTTAAAAAGCCACACCAATACTAATGAAAACATTGAGTTGAAGACGAACAAGAAGTCCCTCTGTCGTTCTGAGCAACATGGACAGGAGTGTTATGTGCCAGGTGCAGGTTCTGCTGACATGGAGCCTACAGTTTGGGGCAACATGCTTTAAGGAAGATATTAACAAGCAGGAGAGAGCCCAGAGGGGAGCAGCAGGCTTTCCAAGAGGCTGAGCAAACAGGACCTGCACAGGGAGGTTAAAAGAGCTAGAGCCATAAAAATTTACTTGCTCTAAATAGGGAAGGCAAAGAGAAACGTAAGAGTCTCTTTTTCCTACAAATTGTTCTTTTAAAGGTGGTATTGATCTGTTGTGCTGAAAATCCCCAAGATGAGAAGTAATAGCTTAAATACTAAGAAGACTTCCTAACTGTAAGACTAGGAGCGTACTGGAAGGGGTTAGCGTAGGTGGGAGGATGTGGAGCTTCTTTCATTAGAGCTTCTTCAAACCGTGTAGGTAGATATTCTACAGGAACGGATTTGAAGGAATATTTGAGCCTGTCTTGGTGCAGTGGGATGGACCAAATTATGTTCTTGAGGTGCTTTCTGGTTCCACCTTGCTGCAATTTCTGTGATTCGACACAGTCAAACCAATCTGACTTCTGTGTAAGCTGGGTGCCTTTTTTTCACCCTGCTAAAATTACTCTGGTCTGAAACAGATGAGATAACAGGAAAGGAGTAAATTTCATGTAAGCAAACTTTCCCAAATGCCTGTTGGATTTGTTTCTTTACGCAGTCTCTTTTAGGAGATTATTAAGGAACAAACTTGTCATTGGATATGAGATAAAGCTGTATCATAAATAAAGTAAGAAGAAAAGCAAAATTTAATGAATAAATAGAGCAGAAATGTATAGCTGGTTCTCAGCATGAAAAGATGCCACAGCTCAGCGGATGTGTCACCGAGCAGTATTATGTCTGGTGTTTAATATGGATTAATAACCCCAAAATGGGAAGAATACATAGAAGAAAAAATGTGTAGATAATACAGCAATGTTGAGGTTACCCAAGCCTATAAAAGAGTCTGAGGAGGTCTGACAATGAGCTCGCAGAGGCAATTTGCAAGCGTCATGAGAGTAAATGAAATGCAATGTGGCAAAGGCAAGGTGATGCACTCAGGAAACAACACATTAGAATTAGTCATGCTTGTTTCTGGGTTCTAAAATAATTGTAACTACTCAAAAGAAAAGAATGAGGGGAAAAAAAAAAGCACAACTGAGCAACTCGGTGAAAACATTTGTTCAGTCTGTAGTGATGGTGAAATAAAAGCATGCAAGATGAGAGAGTGCATTAAGAAAAGGGTAGAGAATAATAGATAAAATAATACAGTACCATTATATAAATTGATGGTACGTGCTCTCCTTGTACACTCTATTCACTTTGCTCACCCTGTCTCTCAAAAGAAAATAACAGAAATAGAAGAATGACCAGAAAAAGGGAACCAAAATGACTGGAGTCTTTTAATAGCTTCTTCATAAACAATGATTAAAAAGAGCAACACTGTTTTCTTGAGAAAAGACAAATAAGAAGCATTGTGGCAAAGATATAGAAATAGTCAACACAAAAAACAAATTCACTCAGCTGTTCCTATTTACTTTTCATTTTATTAGAAGAACAACAGGGGAAGCAATTACATGAAAAAAAAATCAAACTACTTTAAACCCCTGAAGAGGAAATACTCTTTTACAAAATGCCTAATTAACATATGGAACTTGTTACCACCAGATAAAATCAGAAACTCAGTAAGAGCTCCGTAAGATTCAAACCCAGCTCCTATTTGGATATTGGTAAGATTTACAGAGGAAATATGGATGATATGAAGATATTAAATAGGCGATATTAACCCAAGATATGAGGATGCAAGGGGTCTTGCATCTTCTCATTCTGGGGTAACAAAAAACAAATCAGCAGGTGGCTTGAGAGTAAAAGGCAGTCTTTCTTTGCACTACCTTTTTGCATGTGTGGCCAGTACTGGGCATTTGGAAGCTTTTCTCAGTAAAAGCCCTTTGCAAAGATGGGGTGTGGAAGGTGTCAGTCTCGTTGTATCTGTTTTTTGAATGGTGCTATTTGAACATTTTGACAATAAGACAGGTGCCTTTCACTCCTGATTCTGCCTCTGACCATTTTTAGGTGTTTTACATCCTCTCTTGTGCTTCACTTTACCTATCTGAAGATAGGCTGCACCAATGCAGCCTTGTGGTTTAGGAGACTTCTGAGGATTGATCAATGAGAATCCTGTTAGTGAGATACTTGGATGTGCTGAGATGAAGTGTGCTGTTGGTAGTGATGCCAGAATGATTTTTTTTTTTTTTGCATTTTCTTTTATACTCTTTTTGCATTTTCTTTTATACTCTTTACTGCATTTTCTTATATTCTCTTACATACTCTGTTATATAGTTTTATGTATTGTTAGTGCTTTTAGCCTACATACTGTAACTTTCCAAGTCTGATAACTTAGCTGAGACCCATGGCACCGTTAAACCAAGAAACCAAACAGTCTAAAAGTTCCAGACACGAAGGTCCTCTCCAAAACATATTTTTGTAAACTAAGATAGGCCCATCCAGGGGGAAGGTTCCTCGGAATGGGGGGTTCACTCGAGCCTCTCATTGGGGAATCTTTGATAAATATGTTAATTTTGCAAGGCCTATAAGTGTGTGTATTTTGGTGTGAGGGGGTGCATGCATTTTCGGGGCATTCCACCTGTAGGAAGTGCTGTACCCCAGGATCCTGAAATAAATACCCATGTAAAAACCCCTTTCCCCCATAAACCGTTTTGGTTTTAATTCTAAGACCAGGGAAAGGCATCAATAGCTGTTCAGTGAGAAGCCCTGGCAGTATGATAGGCTGCAGTATCACGATGTTCCTGCACTATTTCACGTGTGGCTGGCCCTTGAAAGAAGCAATTGCATCTCCTCCACCCAGGCATGAACTCCCCTTTCTCCTGCCACCCTGTGGTCACATGGCCATATCTGTAGTGCTCAGGACCCTGCTCACAAGTCAGGATTTCCTTTGCAAGACATTAAAACACACATTAAAAATGTGATGTCTTCTTGTGCCCGCTCTATTTTTGCTAGTCCCTATGTGCCAGTATCCTTGGTTCCCCAAACTTATGGTGATAACCACTTCTACCATCCATACTCAAACTGTTCCTGTGCCTGCAGCTCTGCCTTGCCTTCCCTGCCTGCATTAGTCTCAGTCCAGAGCAGTTCCTTGGTATGCATGTCTTCTGTCAAGTGCTGATTCAAATCCAGGTCCTGTGTTGTAATTCATGACTTGGGAATATACTAGGAAATACTGGTCTTGTTTTCCAGGAAAAACAAACACTATTGTTTGGGGTTTTTTTTCCCCTCATATGAGACTTGCACAGATTTCACTCCTTTAGCAGACTAGGGAGATGAAAGGATCAACTGCACACCTGAAATCTTGACAACTCCACCTCACCTAGATGTCAGCTGTGCAATATGCTGTGCCTGAGCCACAAGTACATGCATCCCTTTGTTTTGCACTGCAGCTGTGATTTCTCTACACAATGACACAAACATTTTTGTGAGGGTGTGTTCCCTTCATTCCCCAGTGTCCCATCTGGCAAGGCTTAGGGCTGCTATGGAGCACACATTTTCGATTCCCGTCAGGCAAGCTTGGCCTAAAAAACAATTAAAGTATTTGAATACATCGTTGTGGTTGAAATCTGCCCTAAGTATTAAAGAAATGTTTAGTCATCTCCTTCCTAGGACAAAATCCAAGCTAGCACTTAGTTGGTACTTTCCTAAGTGCTTTACAAATATCAATTAATCCTCAGGTATGAACACATCTCATGCTTTGTTTTTCACACCAGGAGTTGAACTCTCTGATCCTAAAAGCAAGAGCCTTTACTATCAGAGATAACTCTGCTATCCTGCATTTTAGAGCATCTTCAGCCTCATTCTCTCCCTGCTTCATGACCAGGGAAGGAAATTGCTGCATTATTGCCTTGTAGTGCCCTCTTAATACCCACCAAAAAACTGTGTGAGCAGTAAATCCCTGCCCCCACCCCCTTCCCCCTTTTCAGGTAGAGAAGCTGAGGGAGAATTTGTATTAGGACTGGACTTTACAGGTCCTTCTGTTCTCAGCTCTGTCCTAAGTTCAGCAGGACCCACTTTGCCTTTCAGTGATCACCAATCAGGATATGAAGGAAGTGAAGTACAAGAAGGAAAGGAGAGATGCCTCTCCCACTGCAGTGACAAGGAACTGATGGACTCCAGGGAGACGCTTTTCTTCCTGCCCATCAAAAAACACTGCCCCTCCCCTAGATAGGCTCCAACCAGCAGAGAGCAAATCATGATCTAGACTTTTTCCCAAAATCAATTAGACTCCTTCAGTGATAGAAGCAATTTGTGTGACTTTTAATCTTTTGCCGGCTCAGCCTGATCAGCACTTTTTGAAGAATGTGGAGCCAATGTCTCTGCTAATCCAGGTAAATCAGCCATATCTGGAGACAGACAGACAGAGAGGGAAGGAAAGGAAGCTATTAAAACCAAAGAAGGCCCGTTTCAGGACTAAAAGGCATCAGTGAGGTACCTGATTTATAGGAGGAGAGTTGCCTTTCAGTCATTTTTAATGGAATATTATTAAAGGAAAATCAGGAGCTGTGAAACCTTTTGTGTCTCATCTCCTAATGTATTTATTTCTGCAGCAGGGAACCCTGTTAACCCCACCAGGTAATGTATTCCTCGGCTGGCACGGGTGGCAAGGTTGTCCCCTAGAAATTTTATTATGGAGCAAACTCACTTAAATATTTGCACATGAAAAGACTACCTCAAGGTTTCAGAGGTCTTAAATTTGTTTCCAAGGAAAACTGTCTGGTAGAGCTACTGCATCTTCCTGCATGTGGGTATCAAATACCATAATTTTCATGTCTCCCTGGCTTTTTTTCCCTTTGTCAACACAAATGAGTGTAGATAGATGGATGACTAGATGGATGCTTGCCTAAGGCAATGTCGGGCTCTGGGCAAAGTTTGGGTCACGCTTCTGAATCGCTTTCCCGTAATTTTTCAAGCAGACTAATAGTTGAGATTGTCGTCATTGTAAGAAAGGCAAGTTCCACAAAGGAAATGACACACAAGCTTCAATCCCACAGACACTTTAAGCACCTATTTAATTTTCTGTGCTGTGAAGAGTCTTGCAGCAGTTGCTGAAAATTCTCACAGAGGACTGTATTGAAATGACAACCTCAAATTTGACTGATGTGAAAGACTTCTATCATGATACCAGGAAGGACTCTACAAGAGTGAAGATGGCTGTACTGGATGTGTCCTCCACTTTCTGCATTCCTACTTTCAGTCCATTCTTAACTCCTCAGTAATACTTTGTAGTATGTGCCAACATACTTAGAAAGTAGAAAAAACACTTTTTCATTGGATTTCCAGCTGTATGGTACTGTTGCATGGGAGGAGGTTCCTAGAGGTACCCACCATTTTGGCTGACATAATGGTCAAGGGAGCATGTGCAAAAGTAGAAGGATTTAGGTATTGCCTGAGATAATGAGCTATGTGCCTTCAAAACCTCTGTGGATATAGATCATGTACTTATCTTTATACTTTCCTGTAAGAATCACCCCCTAGGGTCACAGATTTCAGCCAGAACAGGAACACAGTGGGAAGTGTGTTTACATTCAGATGTTCCTACCTAAAAAAAGAAGAGAATCGGTAAAAACTCAGATTTGATTTTATAGGATCAAAAAAGAAAATGTTGCCTTGCTTTCCTTTTTATTGTACTAGGCCTTCCAAGCAGGCTTTGTGTAAACAGCATGAAAGTAGCTACAACAACCAAATTAGGCAAAATCTGATAGTAGCCTGATGAGGAGGGTGTAAGTTGCCTTCTGGCAGGGCCTCCCACAGCCTGCCTGCTGAATGAGATGTGGTGTGGCTGAGCAACGTGTGTCATCGCTCGTGCGTGGGCACACCAGCAGCAACCCTGCCACGGTGCTTCCCTGGGAGCTTCTGTTCAGCAAAGCAGTGAATGGCAACACACCGTAAAAGCTGCTGGAGAACCAAGACCTCAGGCAAGCCAAAATGCCAGGTTATGGTCTGTGGTCTTAGTATCACCGGTGTGAAGCTGAAGTGAAAGTAGCTGCTGTCACTTCTGAGTGTACCACTGATGCACCACTGCGCTCTCCTCCCAGAGGGTCCTTGCAGGTGTGGGTTCGGAGCAGGGTGTGTGTTGTGTGCGTTGGCAGAGAGCAGTTCCTCGTGGCACCTTGGTGATACCTCATACTGGTTCACAATCAGTGTTTGGGTGCAACCATGTTAGACGCAGGTCGGTTTAAATTCTTCTCAGGCTTTTTGCGTGTGCCCGTTGTGTGCTGAAATTGTGATGTATTAGGAGCATATGGTGAGCTCCAGATAGAGCTGCCCTGCCAAGGGTGTATTTCATCAAACAGTGATGCACAAGTCTCAACAGATAGCTGGGTTTGGTGCAGTCGTTTAAGGATCCCAGTTACATGGGCCACGAGAGCTCTCAGATACTCTGATATTCTGTTTTTGGACTTGGTATTTTTGCTGGGCAGCAGAGCTCTGGCCTAGCAGTTTTAATTCTAAGTTTCATAGTTTCATAGTTTCATAGGGCTTTGAAGAGATGTGCTCACAGAAAGGGCTACATTCAAACCAGTTGGAAAAGTGGATATTTTTCCCAAATGGCAAAGTGATGATCTTGCAAAAGTTTTCTTAGCAGATTTCAAAGAGTCAAAAGGTTCTCCATCTTTTTAGCCAGAAGAAATTCTTTTCCTTTTCTTTTGAGGAAAAAAAAGAGAGCAGATTCTTAATTCATTTAGAAACTGAAATTTCCATTTAAAAAGTATTTCAAAAGCCCAATTTGCAAGCAGATGCAGATCCATTCTTTCTAAAATCCAAAGATTGTGGCACATACTCATCTACAGTTGCAGTTGGCTTCCCAGCCTCTCTGTCCTACATCTCCCCCCAGGAGACAGCACGTGAGAGCCCAGTCCTGGTCCTTAATCCCAGCAAAGCTGAGCATGCTGCAGCTGGTCTCCAAAGACTGCTGCACCACCTAAAATGACTATGCACAAAATATGCACATATTCTGCGTACATTCTTAATATAATGTTTTCCTTACTTTAATACCCTCTCACAGTCTCCTCCTCCTTCCATGCTTTCCTCCAAGGGAACTTGAGCCTTTCTAATTTTAGGTTTTCATTTTGTTTTGGTAGATTACGTTTTTGTTTATTGCCTTCTGTCCCTCTGAGGCTCCCATACAAGACTTAGCTGCACCTGGCTTTTATTTGAAGAAAGTCCAAGCTTGTCTCTCTTCTGACCTCACTGGGTTCTCTTTTCTTGTGTGTGTTGTGGTATTTTGTTTGTTTGGTTTGGTTTTGTTGATGGTTTTTCGTAGCCAGGGATCCCTTGAGCTTCTAACATGCCTTTTGACCTGGGGCGATGGTCTGTCATCTCTGGTGTGTTTCTAGAGGCAGGAAAGAATAAGGATGCTGTGCAGTGATGTTTAATTAAAATCTGGAATGTGTACACTCAGAGGCACGTATTTCATTTGTGCACATATGTAGATGTGTGCATGTGTATGTGTCTTACTGCTAATTGCTCTGAGCCCCTTTCTTGCTTGCCTGTGCTGGCATTCGCTGTTCCCTGTTTGCTTCAAGGGAAAGAAAAAGCAGGAAGCACACCGAAATGTCACAGCTGAGAGGGTTTCTGTAATCCTCCAACATATGTTCAACATTAAAGCTCCTTCAGCAAGTCTGATGTGCTCACAGTCATCATGGGACCAGCAGTTAAAGCGCCCAGTGCTGCCAGGAAAACGTTATCCTGGCCCTAATTGAGAGCGACTTAACTAATGTTTCATTTCCTAATTAGTCCTTGTCAGCCGCTGGAAGGCCGTGGATGCTGCTGGTGGCACGGGGCCCATCGCTGCTGTAATTGAAGTTGTTCTGACAGTCTAGGGCTTTGGGGTGATCCATAAAGTAAGGCTGATGGTTTGGGACCAAATTGGGTGGAAATAGGAGAGAAGGTCGAGCATCAGCTCAGATGCATTGTAAGCATGCTCTGCCAAACCTGAATGGTCACGAATCAACTCTGAAATGACAGAGACAACAGAATAACAGTGAGGGAATGAGAACATCACTCCATGCTGTGCTCAGTGGGAGTGCAGGTGGTTGGAGAGAGCTAGCCAAAGGGGGCTGCTGGGACTAAACAGAGCAGGGGAAAAGAAGGTCCTTTGCTGGAGAGCAGCTAATGGACATGGACAGGCAAATCACAAGGAATGCTATGCTCATCTTCAGAGCACAGAGCAGCAAGAAGTACTTTGCCATGAACTTGAACCTCAGAGCAGTGAATAACAGTATTGTCCATAAGAGGTGTTGGTCTCTTCTTCATCCTTATCATTCCCTGGCATGAGTTTGGTGGGATGTACTCAGCCTCAGCTCCGTCATTTTTGAGCACCATGGCTGAGTTCTTGCCTTCCTTGTCACCTCTGGCTAATCCCTGCTGGGGCAGGGCATCCATGTGGCTTAAGTGTTGATGTGCCAGCAGCAGAACCAACTCAAAAGGCAGGAGAGCCCTCTTGCTGTGCTGGGCATGTGGGCACTTGGCACAGTGTCACACCAGCCTGGGACAAGGTGTTGGGCTAGTGATTGAGAAAGAAAGTGCTACAAGCCTCTTACAGATGAAGATAGGAGAGGATGAGGATCTGACTTTGAGATCACATTATAGCTAGAGAGAAATTATTCGTGGTTGCTCAGCAGAGAAGTTGTGGTAAACAGTGGACTGGGATGCATCTGGTGGAGGAACTTGGCTCGTCACACAAATCCCAGGAGTTGTGAAGGGGAGCATCTGGGTACCCCTGGACTTGGCAAACACAGCTGGCAGGCAGGCACTCAAAGGACAGGTGGGCAACAGGAAGCCTGCAGGAGGAAAACACAGACCGTATCAGCTCTGAGGTTCACAGGCAGTGCATGATCACTTTTCTGGCCTTCTCCAGCCAGCCAGCCAGCCCCATCTGTTCGCCTCTGGCCCTGGGAAGTGGGGCAGATGGGATAAAAGCATTTCCACCTTGGGACTCTGCTGACTGCTGGGCCTCGGGTCCCATGGCAGTGCTGGGTGCATGCTGGGCTGTCAGTTCTGCCTGTGCCTCAGGAAGTCATGACCCTCACAGTGGGGTCTGCAGCTCATGGGACATGTCACAAGAGGCAAATGCACAGTTTAGCAGGGAGACAACAATTCCCTTAGCCTAAGAAAAATTCCTGCCTCTCTTTGCTGACACCGACACAGTTTGTTTTTTTTCTCTAGGGCTCTAGTTTTCTCTTAGTCTCCACCCAGTGCCTTTCAATGAAGGACAAGCCATAGAAAACCTTATGTATTCCCAGGACACCTGTCTTCTGGGGGTGAAGGTGGGAGGTGGCTGGTGCTTGCTCTGTCAGGCAGGGAGTACCAGGGAAACATCCCCATACATATCTGGGCATACAAAGATTCCAGCTCACCCCAGTGCCCTCCAAGGCTGAATGAGTCTCACAGTCCCTTGGGTGAACTGATACAGTGTGCTGCTGCAGCTGCCCTGTAGGGTCCCTCACTGTCCCCAGGCCATGGTGGGATGGCTGTCTGGCCACTCCAGATCACACAGGCTCTTCCTAGAGTGCACAGGTGCCAGGATCTGGGTGTATGTGCAAGTATCATGGTGGTTAAAAAAAAGCTCTATGAAACTGAATAGACTCTCTCCTTAATTAACATGTTCAGTGGTCCTGGCTCTGAATGGACAAGCAAACATGGACTTCAAGCATAGCAGCTGAAAGGAGAGGGCTGGCACTTGGCACCAGCTGGTGTAATGGCAAAGTAGGAGAAGGGGAGTTGGAATGTGCTTGTCTATAGCCAATATACACATCTTAGAATCATAGAATAGCTTGGGTTGGAAGGGATCTTTTAAGGTCATCTAGTTTAACCCCCATGCAATGAGCAGGGAATGCAATAAACATTTTCTTTCAGAGGCTCTCTTGTTTCCTAACAACCTTGTAAAAAAAAAAAAAATAGGCTTTAGGATACATGTGAAGCCTCACTGTGTATGTAATTTCCATAGCAAGCCACCCACACTATATAGCTTGCTCCTGGCGCCTGCACAGGTGATTTCTCCCTTTGTACTGATCAAGTTGCTTGACCTTGGTGCCCTCTGTAAAGTTGTGAACTTGAAGGCAGCATAATAAATTCCCACCTCATCCCAGGTGCCTGTCATCCTGAAGCTCCCGCAGTAAGGTGAAGGGAGAAAGAGGGGGCTCGTGTCTCTTTACCAAAGCAGGCTGGCTCTCTAATGCCCCATTAGCATACCACACACAAGCATTCAGCTTTTAATTAGTTACGTGGTGTGATAATTAAGTAGTATTTCTCCACAATTTTCCTCTTGTGTGGAGCAGAGGGGAGGGGGATGGTGTCTGTTGGGGATGGGAGTTGAGGTTGTTTTCACGTTGTAAGTAATTGCAACCCCAAGGAGAAGCAGAAGCAAAATGCAAACTCTCTCTGGGAGAGCAGAGGAAGCCCCGTACTGGGCTCTCTGCTGTCCCTCCTCCCCTTCCCTCTGGCATGGGCCTACCCTCCTTCCTTCAGCAAAGTGCTCAGTGGATAATAACATATCCTCTGGAGCATCCTCCTCTCCATGTCAATGTATGCACCTTCAGATCCTGGTGGGCTGACAAAGAGCTATCCTCCTGCCTAGATTGACAGCTGTTAGGAAGAAGAGAAGAAACTGAAGCAGAAAGCTCTGGATAGGAAGAATCACAGGCTTTTCCGTTGCTGGGGAGCTGTACAGAGAGCAAAAGTGGATTAATTGAAAAGTGTTTCATGATGACATGGCAGAGCAGGGTGTTGGGAGCCCAGAGCTAGGAGAGGGGAAGTTCTGTACCATGAAGTTTGTGTCATGTTTGGTGCTGCAACATGTGTGGTAAGAAAAAACAGCTTTCCTACCGCCAGGAACAGCGAGGCCCCATGCCCAGCTGCAGCAGGGCAAGTGTGGCCTCCTCAGCTGGGAATCTCTTCCTGGAGAGCAGAACAGGTATAATTGATCCATGCAAAGCAGGGGAAGAGATAAAATAAAGCCTATTACCAAAGCGGCCTGTTGTTTCAGCAGCGTGCACACCATTGGGCTGCTTCTGACAGGGAAACAGATGGTAATTCTGCGAGCCCTGCACATCCTGGCACATGTGTAGATTCAAAGAGTTACTGCATCATGGAAGAGGCAGATGCAAGTTTGTTGGGATATGAAATAAAATACAATTTCATAATGAACTTGGCAGCTATGCCATTCCTTAATCAGTTCGGAATTATCTCCATTAAGCATCACCCCACTTCCCAACAGGAAACTCAAATGAAAATGAACCCTAAAATATGGTGGGTTTATCTGCTCTTAAACTAGGCAGAAGAAAAGATTCGGATACATCTTTTAAATAAGCTCCAGAAAAACCTTTGGAAAATTATCCAGTGGTTCTCACGCCAGTAAGGCAACATAAATCTCTTCTAGGCTCCAAGGAGACCACTGCCAAACCATGCCCTAGGGTTTTCATCTGCTAAGGTGATGTCCAGCACGTGACTTTGCTTCCTCGCCCTGGCACGTTAGGCACTCCTGCCTTATCTGGGAGGGAGGGATTTATGCTCTCAGAATGTCGAGCTGAGGAAGTGCTGAGACACAGGTATGTTTTCTCCTTGTAGGAAGCCTATCAGTGGACAGCAGTCTGTGCTCTAACGAGTCTTGCTAAACTTCTCGTTTTCACTCCAGTCTGTTTCTGGAGTGGGGACATCTTCTCCAGGGCAGCTCAAAATGAGAGTTTGTGGCAAGTGACACTGTTTTGACAGCTGTGTCTTTGCTGCCCTTGGGCAAAGCTGTCTGTGCATGCCAGTGGCCAACAGCTGCTCCAGAGGGTTCTTCTCTCTGCCACGGAGAGATGCTTTCTAGGAGACAGCTTAACAAAGATTAATTACAAAAGTGAAGTGTCAGGTTTCTTGTCACTGGCTTTTGGTCACTGTGTCCAAGAGGGTAGGGAGCACAGAGTATCCATGATACTCTCCACAGACAGGCAAGAGTTGCAGAGCTGTTACACATTGCTGAGCATAGGGTGCTGTAGTGGTTTTGGATGTGAGACCCTGTTAGGGCCCCCAGTGAGGTGGTTCGTGCCCGAACTGCTTTTTCTTCTCAATCTCTCATCTCAGGAAAAAATAACAAACGACTTCGTTGCTGCTTCAGGTTGTTTATTCTAAGTTATCAAGGGTTCAGGAACACAGTGTCTCCACTGCATCCAGGTGCCAAAAATGGCTGCAGGCACCCAGAGCAGGGAGTTTTTATAAGGTTTATCATCAAATAGAAAGATTCTACATATATTATTTTGTTTCTAAATCCAATAACTATCAATATTATTAACAGGTCTCTTCTAAACTAAATTCTCTCTACTAATTACTACATGGTAGGAACTGAGGTCACAGAAAAGGGAAGGAGAAGAGGGAAGAAGAAGGACAAGGGACCGACACCCTAAAATCTCCATCTTGGTCTCACAGTAATATATGAGGCAATTCCTAAAACTACAGACCTATTTTTCTGTGGCGCATCAAACATACAACTTTTCATTTCTTTGGTGTTTGCTGATCACCCAGAAGTGGGGGCAGTTTCTCCTAAGGGCTCATTGCGATGGCAAAGCCTTCTTGTGGAGCTCTGGGGATAAATTTGGTCCCCAGGAGAACAGGCAAAGCTGTTTGGCATTGCTGGTCTCCAACATTGGAGAAAAGGGTTGGGAAGTTCTGTTGGTAAAAAATGGGAAGGCTTTGCCGTGATAGAAGCTCACTGTCCTGTTGCTGGGCAACTCTGAGGGTGACACCAGTGCTTTGTACCCTTCCTACTCTCCCAGACCTGCCTCCTAGCCGGGCCATTACCCCTCATTCCTGCCCCACTTTCCCAGTCCCGGATCTATTTCACTCCAAGACTTTACCACTCCTGACTAAATGTGTTATATGAAAGTGTCCAATGGGAAAATCGTCTGCAATTACCAGAATACTTTTTCCATTGACGAAGCTCAGCTTGGAATTTGGAGTACAAGACATAAAAGACTGATAGAATAGAGCTTGATTGATAGCTGGCATGATTGCAAAACTACAGTACCTGCATCCAGCTAGCTAAAAATTGTACCACGGTGCCTATCAGCCAGCTTCTCTTGAAACATTTGATTAGAGCTTCTTTCAGCTACCCTTGGCTCTCCCCAGCTGCTAGGGAAAGGGCTTTTGTGTGAACAAACCTTACGTGATTTGAGCTGAAATCGTGTCCTAAATATTTGAAGTGACGTGAATTGAACACCCACATTTTTTTTTTGTGGTCCTGAAACTGGCTACTAGAACTGCTTTGCAAAATGATTGAGTGTTCAATAGCCAAGGCATAAAAGTTGCTTGCCCAAAGTAAAAGGACAGAAGTGCCACAAGATTATTTGCTGGAAAAGAGGATTTTTTTCTTTATTTTGGTTTTCATCTGGCTACTGCCACTGGCATTCAAGCATATCCCACACCCTGGCATCCCTGGGAAAGAAGGCAGCTGGTTTCTACACTGAGTTGGAACCTGGCTGCCCTTGTGTGTCATTGGGAAGCCCCATGGTGATGTCACACAGGCACTGAGGAACTGAGACACAGCACTCAGTAGCTCGAGCATCATTCCATGCTCACAAGACAGTGCTGGTGCCTTCACATGGCACATCACTGTGGCATCCATGTAGCATCTTGTTCCTTCCAATACAGCACTTCCTCGGGGAGCCTCTCCACTGGGCTTTCAGGCATGCAGTAGTGGGGCAGTGGGAATTGCCCTGTCCCCCAGAGGAGGTCATTAGCAGAATGAGAGTTGAACCCTATGCAGGTTGCTATATCCTGTCTTGCCCTTTCCCCTCTGGAGAGAGCTCTGGGCTGATGAGTGTGCAGCCGATGGGAATGTGAGTCACGTTCTGCTAAGCTGTGCACCTGTGTGAGAGTACTACCAAGTTTAAATGACAACGGGCAGGGACCTCCCACACAGAGCTGTCAGAGTAGCAGTTGTTTATTTATTCTCTTTTTTGATAATTGAGTTTAAATCAATGTGACACACACTAGTATATTTTCCAGTATAAATCAGCACCAAAATATAGTTCTTTCTTTATGTGTACAGGCTGGCATATCCCTCTGCTTGGCAGAGAGGGCTCCAGGGGCCTGACAATGAAACTTTCCTTGGGGGAACACACTTTTGCATTCACTCCCCATATTGTCTGTTGCCTCTGCAAGCACTTTTTCTTTTACTAATGAGAATAATAAGCTTTCATGTAGAGGCACTTGCAACATGTGTTTACTGCTGTGAAAGACTTTAGATAGAGGCTTACAGGAAAGCAAAATAGGGTATTGTCTAGGATATCTCCTTGAGAACAATGTCAGTTTAAGTAAGGGAACTCAGGATTGTTGAGTATACTTGAGCTTGGTTGTGGGATTCTTTTGATGGAAGCAGAAATGCAATAAAACCACTTAGAGGCTTTGAATCAAAATGCTGGCTACATTTGGCAGAAATCTGTGAATCAAATTATTCTGGTATTTGTAGCTATTAAGCAAAACCTGAATACATTTCTCAATGCTTGATTTCTCTGAGTATTTGAATGGGAAAGGAAGTAAGTGCCACTCCACTTCCATGGAAAAGAACTGCAGAGGAAGGAAAAGAATTTCACAAGCTGATTCAAAAGGCCGGTGTCCAGCCTGAGGCTCCCAATTCCTTTTCTGACTCCTCCTTTTCACAGTACTCATGAATTTCCATATCAAGACCCCAAACTGATGACATTACAGCATGACACTCATGCCATATAAGAGGAGAGCACAAGGATTTAGAAGGGAGAATGATGGATCTGCTTTTTTCCTTTTACAGCCCTCCATGGAACTCTTCCAAATGGAAAGATGCGGGGCCAGAAAGGGCTTGCCTGGCTGGTTTTCTTATGGTAAATAGGGCAAATCAACTGCAACCCACTGAGAGCAGCTTGGAGCAGATGAAGGGAAAACTTTAACAACTTCTAACAGCGTGTCATAACTGGAGCTATGTCAAGGAGAGCTTTCCTCAAGGATCTTTGGGATGATGCAATGGGCACAGCAGTGAGGGGAGAAGAAGGAAACCCTTTGGAATTTGGGCTGTGGCCTTGTGCCCTCTTGCCCACAGCAAGTAGTTTGTTCAGCACAGCTCACAAGCCTGCTGTGCTTTCTAGGCTCTCCAACTCCAGGAAGGTGCAGACAAATCAGAGGGAATCTGCTGAAGCACAGCTAGCGTGATTAAAGGGCTGAAGGATTGACTTATTAGGGAAGAAGATTAAAGGAACTAAATATGTCGAGGATGGCTAAGTAGCAACTTAAGACGGGACATGAATGATAACAATCTACCATCTTTTGCAGGATTCAAACAGCTGGGAGAGAGAAAGAAAAGGGAGGAATTGACAAGTCTGGTTCAAGGGGTGACCAGTAACTGGCTGAGCATGCAATAATTTTGGTCAAATAGCAAACAAAAATGTCCCGATCAAAATCCCAGATAGCTCATGGGTATCCAAAAGGAAATAATAGACACTGAACTGAGTTGCATTTTACAGAGATGTGTATGGTATGAGCTGAGCTCTGTGCTTGAGGAGTCTCCTATGTCTTGGATGTAGTCCATCAGCGCTCCAGTCCTCGCTGTCAGTAATTGTTCCTCCTCAGAGCATGGCTGCTAACACGTGCAAGGGTTAGAGTGAGAAGCCTGCACTGAGCACTCCATCCTCACTGTGGCCAGGTCTACGAGGAGTAGAAAACAGGAGCTGAGCTGATGATGTGGGGTGGGGAGGCTGCTCAAGAGCACCTCATGTTCCCTTCCTGTCTCGTTATGGGGATCTGAAGTACTTCAATGTTCCATTAGCTTTGCACCTTTAACTTAGGATTAGGAATCAAATCCTAACAATAGGATCAGGAATCAAAGACTTTACCTCCTCCTCCTTTCCTTCCTGCAACTTGCATGGCCATTGCACAGAGCATGTGCTGAGCTGCCAGAAATTCTGCGTGTTGAGAAATTTACTCTAAAGACAGCGTGAAATGGAGGTGTCAGAAAGCTTCGTGCTGCTAATTAAGCTGGTGTGCACGGAAACATAGCTGTTGTCAGGGTTTAATTCTGTATCATGCCTTAAAGCTCTGTTGATGCAGCTCTCTCCTCCTGCCCTGCAGCCTCCCAGATCTCCTCACCCAGCACTTCTCTTGACAGCTCTGCCCATGCCTTTGCTCCCCACCACTGCTGCATTTTATCCCCCTGTGTAGGTAAGCTTCCCCAAAAAAAGCCCCTAGCACATCCTCCAGGTTCTCTGCTCCCCTTTTGCTTAACACATGTCTCACAATGGTATTTCCCAACCTGCCCCTACAAGGATGACAGGCTGTCTCTTGGTAGGGTCCCTTTCTTAGTTGCTGGTAAACCTGAGGTGGGTCCATGGAGAAACTGAATATATATGTTTTGGAAAAGTGCCAAAGAGCTGGGCCTTGGCAGGGAAACACCTGGGCTAGACTGTGTCCCAAAACAAGGTCCCTCAGGCACAGTTTTCACTGGTGTCTGTGGAAGTCAGGTGTAAACAGACAGTATAATTTGCAGGAAGGAGGGAGATTGCTGTATTTCTGTCCTCAGTGGTAGGTGGCACAAGGCCCGGAGGAGGTGGTGTTCCTTGCAGTACACTTGAGTTGCCAGCCCCCAGCCCCTGTCAGGCAGGTAGGCTCCCTGGGAAGGATGAGGATGTGTCTCCTTTCTGTGCTGTGGAGGTGGGGCTTCTTCAGCCCTGTCTCTGTTCTGCTCTGCTCTGCTCTGCTCTGCTCACCTCTCCTCGCTGCGGTCGAGGCATGCGGATTTAGTGATGATCCAGCACAGGCTACATTGCAGAGGGCAGTGGTGGTTTGACCTCCTGGCATACTCTATAGGTCTTCATAGTCTGCCCTCCACAATGGGTTTACCAGAATGAGAAGGGCTGTAAGGGAGAGTTCCTACCACATAACCAGCACGAGCTGTACGTGCTGCCTCATTTCATGGGGCTGTACAGTCCCTCCGCTGAGTCCAGGGCCTGGGACACCTCCTGACACACAGGCAGAAATAACCAATATTGCCTCTAATTCCCTGTCACTGTTGGTTATCTACACAAACAACAGAGAGATGCTTGAGAGGTCAAGGCAGGCGGGAGGTAGTGCCAGCAGAATACAATATGGGGGTGTGTTCCCATACAATAAGTTCTGCACGATTTGAAGCCAGCCCCCCTCCTCCATGTGCACCCTCCTCCCTCTGCCTCCCCCCTCTTGCACAAAGGCTGTTTTGCAGAAAACACCGTGGGGAAAGCAGCTTTTGCTAAATGTTTTATAACGTGCCAGGGAACCTTTATCAAACATTTAATCCCAAACCTGGCTTTGAAGCAGGGAGGCATACAATTCCGTAATTAATTTTTTTTTTACCTTCTTTTGCTAATCGCTGATAAAAAGCTTAATTCTATTAACAACTCGACTTGACAAATTGCACCGTTCAACGGAAGCGTTTAGAAATTAATTACGCATTTTATTGCATTAGATCGGATAAACAGGGGAGTGCCGGCGGAGCAGGAGAGGAGCATCAGCGCAGGGCCCACGGTTGGGATGGTGGCCATCTTTTCCACCAGCTCCGAGTGAGCAGTGTACATGGCTGGAAAATCGCTGACGGGACTGTTTTCCTGTTTGTTTGTCCTGGTCTCTTTGCTGATTGCAAAAGTTCCACGTAGGAGAGTTTATTTTTGTAAAGGTGAATTGCAAAGCTATGGTGAAAATTCAGCTAAGCACAAATTTCTGTGCTGAACAGCCTCCAGGGGGGACAGCCAGGCTCAGTGAGTCTGAGGATAATGAGAATATGGGATATATGAGCACGCTGTGAGGTGCAGAACCAGTGAAATCTGTGTGGCACAAATGAACAGACTGGGGCAAGGGGAGGTCCAGTATGTCGTATGTGCATCTGGCAAGGGAAGCCCTGGGTTTTTAATATATGTGTGTGCATAGATGTAGATGCACGTGTATATCAGCATGCCTAGATACATGCACACACATGCATATGCATGTAGGTACAAATATCTTCGCAAATTCCCTGGTGTAAAATTCAAAAACCATTACTAGTTTGTTGAAGGTAGTCTAAAAAAATAGGGGACATCAGAAACTAAAATGGCATGTCAGTTTTACCTACCATTCTACCAGCCCACAGTGGATAGTATGGTTCAGAATTGCATTAGTGGGTTTAAAATGCAGTTTTCACTCTGGGTTGTTTTGAACCTTGCTGACATTTGGAAGAAGATTTGGGTTCATTTCTGTTAACCTGGAATGCATGAATGGCATATCTTCTTAATTCCAGCTTTGCTGCCTGTGTGCTGAGTTGTTTTTTTCTCAACTTTGTTTTTATTTCTTAGAGGCACATCAATAACCTTTCTCCTTGGCTGTAATCCATATCGTTGTGACCCTGATGAGTTTTAGTCTGATTCTGGAAAAGGCAAGGAGAAGAAAATGAACTTCATTTCTCACTTCAGCCTCGTTTTCCGTTCGTGGGCTGGATAAATGTGGGTGCCTGTAACCAGCTCTGTCAGCTGGTAAGCTTTTTCTCCAAGATGTGTGTGGACGAGGTTGCTTGTGTGCCGTGGGGCAGCTCCCACTTCCTCCCCACAGGCTCCATCTGCAGGGAGAGGACACACAGAGTGGGCAGCAAAGCCCAGAGATGCTTCAGGCCAGGTCAAGCCCTCCCTTTATTTCCTCCGTGAGTCTAGGCATGTTCTGCGGAGAGGGAGGCAGCAGGGACAGCGGCGTCCAGACTGCCCAGGAAAAGACCTGCTCCCACAGGGAGTCAGAGGGTGACTTGCCCACACAGCTGCAGGTGCTTGTTTTTAGAAAGCAGCCTGCTCCAGCCTGGTTCTTGGCCGTTTTTATTCCCTAGCAACCCCCAGTATACTGGCCTCTCCAGCCACATGCCCTGCGGCTGCGTCGCTCTGTCCTTCTCGTGCAGTCTGCAGCTGGTGGCCAGAGCTCGGGAGCAGCAGTCACAGGATGCTCTCCTGACATCTATTTTTACAGTGCTCTGCAAAGACAGTAACTGGGGACTCTGCCAGAGCTGCTCCTGGTAGCGGCGGGTGCAGAGGTGTGAGGAGATGGCCAAAGTGCTGGGGAACAGGGAGATCATTTATGCTTCCTTGGTGCACGTATCTCTTCAGATGGTGCATTTCCTTTACTTTGAAGGCATCGATTGTAATTCTTCTGTTACAGCTAAGTTTAGATTGCCATTCTCAGGCTTATTTTTCGCTTTCTAACCTTTATTAGGAGAAACTAATTTGTTTGCATAGTGAGATGTTCAAAACCAGGTAAGAGATGTCAAGAGCAGGAGGGATTTTTTTTCTTTTTTTTTCTTCCCCCCCTCTCAGAAAACGCAGAATGAGAAATACTCGTGCTTTGGAAAAATCATACATTGAGCTCATCATCTTTTACTGCATCTTAAGTCTTCTTGACTCAGGTGCTCTCAACAGCTTTGGCTTGCCAGAGCTCGTGATGTCAACACTCCTGCAAAGGTATTTTTCACAGGCAACAGCTGGGAACCAGAGGGGGGAACCAAAGAAGGGCATGGCCAGTGTTAGGTAGCTCTTGTTAGGGAGGGGAGTGTGTGGGGAGGGGAGACAAGGGGCTGTAGTAATCAAAGGCAGGCGGAGAGTAATCTAGTTGTGGGAGCATGAGAGAGGCAGAAACAGATATACAGATGGCGCACAGCAACTAAGAAAAGAAACATGATGAAGGAATGAAAGAAAAATAAATAAAAGTTAATAGAGCTAAGCAAAAATACTGAGAAGAAATATATAATGCTGCTGAAAGAGGGAACAGAATGAACTCAGAGACAGGCAACAGGGACACTGCTGAGAAAAAAAAATACTAACAATGAAAGATAGATCACAGCATGCTAGATGGCAAGAAATAAGCAGCAAGTTTATACAATTTCAAGGAAAACTATTGAGTCAAATTGTGTGGAGGGAAAAGGGAGGGAGAGGAAAGAAGGCAAGGTTGGGGAAAAGAAATTCAAAGGCTCCTTTGAAAAGAATAATTAAGTGACTAAGGCATCAGTGCCAAATTACTGTGGGACTCCAGGGGCTGAGGCATTCAGCAGTGAAACCTGTAGGGATTGCTGGGGAGGCAGGCTGAACCAAGAGGACCAGGAGACTGGTGGCAGACTGCAGCCCACCCTCCCCAGGCACTGCACAGCCTGCACTCCTCAAATGCTGCTGGTCTGGGTTCCTGCACAGCCCCGGGGACCCTCTCGGCAGCAGGTGAGGTTTAGGGAAGACATGTCTGGCAAAAATGGGGAGAGGAGAAATACATTTGCCTCAATAAGCCTTCTGGATGATGGGTCTGTGCTGCTTTTTAGGGTCTGTCTGCCCTTTCTGAGGTGCATACTCATGGCTTGCAAAGCCAAGCCCTCTCTTTAGGGCACAAGGCTAGCATTTACATGGGATAGGAGCTAAGGGGGAATATGCCATCGATGTCCAGTGAGGCAGGAGGAATTTATTAGTATTTAAAACTAAATCAATGCACTGCCTGAAAAAAATGATCCTTTGCCCTGAATATTAATGTCAATTTGGCATATGATAATTTAAATTTAATTTAGTTGTATAGGATTCCTTCTCAGCCCTATGCATGAATGGACAAGTAATTTTGCAACATGACTTCATCCAGCCTCTGTGCTTGTAAAGCCGTCAGAAGGCGTTCAGCCACAGGCCAGGATTTCCCCGTCTCCTCTCTCCCCTGGTCCCCCTGCTTTCCTTTACTGCCTTTGCAGTGCTAAGCTTGATGGAGCATGGCAATGACAAATGTGAAAACAGTAAGCAAAAAGATTTTCACCCTTGCAGAATGAGCCCTGGCAAAACCACTGCTGCATTCCTTGCTCAGGTTCCAGGAGCTATTAATAGAGGTCTGCGAAGGTTTATTAATTATACCGTTATATTGGGCCTTCTTCAATATGAACAGCGTGCACATTTTATTCCCATTTCCCCATGTCTTCCTGTCACCTGAATAGGCCTCTGCCTGTGCAAAAACTTTTTACAAGAGAAGGAAGCAGCATATCCAGGCAGGCCCCTGGCCACACGCGTATCCCACCCCAGCACACCCAAAAGACCTTTGCCCTGAGAACTCAGCCTCACTGACACTGCAGTTGTAGCTGGGCAAAACAGGAAAACTTGGTGTCCTCAGGATGCTGGGCAAATCAGACTTTCTTCTGAATTCTGTTCAGTGCCAATTGACAGCTCCCTGGAAAACCCACCAGGTGAAACAGATGTAGGAGTTCATCATTTACAGGCCTGACACCTAGAAGTGCGGCTTCCATTAACAGAAGTCAACATGACCTGACAGGACTTTGATCTCCTGCAAATAACACCAGGTTTCAGCAGGCCAGCGGTGGCTGTAGGGCTTTGTGGGCAGTTTACAAGGGACTCCTCGGGTCCCTTCACTGAAGAGCTTAGCCTTTAAGAGCATGATCCCGTAAATCGGTGCTTAGGCAACTAGCCCATGGGGTTTAATGGGATTACTTGCGTGAGCAAGGCTTTGTGAGACAGTCGTGAGGAGTGGTGGAAATGCATGGAGCTACAGGATTGCTGCCGAGCACGAGGGGGATGTGTACAGCCCTGGGAATGCATTTATTGCACCCACAGGGATGGGGTTGGTGCCACTTGGGAGGGGATATTGCCATTCGTTTTGCACGCTGCTGGAGTATGTTGAAGGCTGGATGAAGGCAAAAGTGACATGGGGTTGCAGCTGTTAGGGAGGATGCTAGAAAGATCATCAGATGTATTGGAGCTGAGGAAACCTGTGTGATGGGTGGAGAAGGGGACAAGGAAAGGTGCAGAGAGGCACAGCTGCGAGCAGTGCCAAGACCATGACTGATGGTTTCTGAGATGGCTGAGGCACCGCCAAAGTGGGCCGGAGGGAGATTCATAATTATTTTGTTCCAATTCAAAAGCAGATCTTAAATTGATGATATTTGCAGCCCTTCTGCTGTCCCTCTCTGCAAGCACGGTAGCTTGGGTAGAGCAAATACTCACAAAGAGGATATTGCTATTATGAGTATTTCTGTCAAAGGTGAATTTGAAATGGTCTGCTGGATGGGGAAATTAGCATTTTGTGCTTCCAGCTCTTGTCTGAGCCATAGGTTCTGTTTTTTGCTGGCCCTTAATTAGCTGAGTCAAGTTGGATAAATCACACAGTAATTTACCTACCAAAATCCTTGAGTGGCCCACCCACAAATAGGTGCCATCTCAGCCTGACTGGGTCACTTCCTGAGCCTCTCAGTGCATCATGCAGGCCATGAGCTATGCTGAGAAGCACTGGTGGTGCTGGTCTGCTTTCCACAGCCCCTCACATAAGCTCAGCCTCAATTCATACTCATGCTTGCACATCTTCCAGTCATACACGTGATTTGTGTTGTGCTGATTTTGTTAGTGATGCAGATGTTACAGTCCGGTGGTATGTAGGAGGGAATGGTGGATTTTACAGCTGACTGCAATATTCACAATGTGTTTAATGTGTGAGGAAAAGATTATTTGCTTCCAGAAAATACATCAATAATCCCAAATAACAAATAAGCATGAGAGACGGATATTTCCTTTGCTATCACAAAAATGCTGGCTTTCATCAGACGCTTTTATTTTCTCACTCACTTTGTAACTCATAAGTGGATTTGGTCAGCAGTACAGCTTCCTCCTGATTTCAGTGAGGAAAAAACCCCTAACGATAGCCCTGCAAGCTATTACCTCTTAAAGCACCATTTGACATGAGTTTCGAGAGCTGTTTAGCTCCAGGTTTTGCAGAGCCCTGTGATGTCTGTCCAGGAAACCCAGTAATGTTCTCCAGATGGCATTTTCCAGAGGATGGCATTTACTTGCCGTGGATGTAATTTCGGCATCCATGGGGATGGGCAGGGAGAAAGGACAACTTGGCATCCCCCTTTCCCTGGCAGCAAGCTGTGTTAAAGACATATCCCTCTGTGCTGCGTGCCAAAAGGCTGCCCCTTCACTATCCCTGGTACCTTTGTCATGCTGAAGGACATCCTACTTCCCCCCCTGCCCCGCTCTCCCTCCTCTTCATGCTGCCCAGTTTTCTGCCAGGTTAGGGCCCTGGCAGCACCCCAACAGCTGGTTGGCATTTTGAAGTCTACAGCATCATCTGCATTGGAAATGCTCGGGGGGCCTCACTGCTGCTAGGGGGGGAGAAGAAACCACAAGAGTCCCACCAAAAGCTGGACCTCAGTACAGCCACACTAGAGCTGCCAAACCTTCCTCCCCTTTTCCTCCCTTCAGCCGGGTGGCTGGCAGCCTTCTGGGATGCTGGCCAAGGCGGCTGTGGTGTTCTTGAAGCTGGTGGCTTGGGGTTCATGCTTCGAGGCTGAGCGTGGGCCCCGAAGGGATCTTGCAGGAAGCCAGATGCTGTGCTCATCTGTGCACTTGCCTCTCTGCCTGCGTGCGTGCGAGCTCACAGGGCTGGCACGTGTGCTCGGGCAGGGAGGAGAGGAGGAGTGAGAGGTGCTGGCTGTATTTCCAGAAGATTCTGGCACAGGCTGCCTCTTGAGGGCCTCCCTCAGCAATGTGGTGCCCAGCACCTGGTAGGCTTCCTTACAAAAGTCAGGTTCAAGACATCTAAAGCTGGACATGAAGCACGAGGGCTGGGAAAAGCAAACCAGGCAGCACATCCTCCTCTCTCGGAAAGCTGGGGCTTTCTCCTTCCCGTATGTAGAAGCTGGAGGGAAGCGATCCATGTAGATGAGCAATACGCGATGTGGAGGGATGTGTTTATCACCTGAGGTGTGCGGGCACCCCAGGCTCTCTGTGCTGGAATGCCTGGATTGGTCCATCTGCCTTCCCCAGGGATTAAATCCACTTGGTAGGGCTGGCATGCGGGGGTGGCTGGTTGGGCACACGCGGGGGGCTGTGTGGGGGGTGTGCCACCCTGTCCTCTGCACGTGTTTGCCAGCGTGTGAAGTGTGCACACATTCCCTGCCTCTAACTACGGGGATTGTTAATCCTGTTTATAGCCAGCAGCAAGATGGGCAGGGAGCCGCTTAACAAGAGCTGACACTTGAAAAAAATAAGGCTTTTGTCTCCATTGTACATTAAACAATTCATGAGGTTTGGAGTTGAATAAGACATTTAATGAACATTGGCCTGTTCGGGCTGCCTGCAGCTGGTCATTTCTCACCCGGGGCTGGTGCTTTTAAAGGCAGAAGAAGGAGATGTGGGCTTTGAGTTATAAAATTTTAACAAATAAATGGCATTTCCTACTTATCTTAAAAAGGAGAAATAGGGAGGAAAGCTAATAGCTGTGTTTCCAAGTATCTGGAACAATGGCAGGTTTGTAGACATGGTGAAAGCTCAGTTAAACTGAAGTGAGGATTCTCGATGAATAGCTTTATTTATTTATCACTGAAACTATTTGTTCAGTGGTACAGGAGTGGAGCCAGAATCCCTGTTTGTTTTGCAGCAGGCACCTTGTTAGTTCTCTTCTTAGATCTCACAGAAGCACGCAGGGTGGAGTAATGAAAAGGGAATGATTAGGGAACAGATCAGACCTTGTAAGGTTGGCTAATTGGGAGTCTGAAGAAGAGGAGTCTGCTGGGAGGACTGGGAGACCTTTCCTTTGGTTACCCGCATCAGTGTAATCTCTGTTTTGTTTTATGTAGGATCACTTCCCTTCACTTTAAAAGAATAAAGTAAAAAGGGATAAATATGTTTACACACTTCAAATGTTCAGAAATGTAACTTTATGGGGTCACTATTATCTTGCTGTGCTCCCACTTGATGCACTGCACCAGTTTCTATGGTACCAACAAGAAGCATCAAGATTTAGCTTTCACAGCTCTTCCTCTCTGTGGGGACATGGAATATGAAGTAGTAGGAAGGCGGATTCACTTCCCTCTTGGACTTAAGCACCAGCACTGGTGCACCCTTCCTGATGTCGCTTGTTGGCTTTTGATAGGTGGCTTTCGATTGAGCTCTCGGTGGGAGCTGTCCTCTCCTGGTCCACTTCTCTACCTGGAGCCCAGGTGTGACACCTGCCAGTGCCTCAGCAGAGAGGCCAAAGGCCAGATGGACCTGCAGGCACTGGGTGCTCCCTGACCTCTGCGTATGGTCTGTCCAGATTGGAACCCAGAGCTGAGGCAGCTGCAGGGAGGGGGTGTGCTGCCACTGCCAACCAAGTACCACAGCTGAATTTGCTTTTGGTCGTTCTTTGCTGCTGGCTTAGAGCACAGCTGTTGATTTCCCATACTGAAGGAAGCAGCGAGGTTGCCTTTCCCTCCCTGGTGCACGCAGACCCCCTGCTCCAGTGCCGGGGTGCAGGCTGGCAGCCCAAAACAGATGGTGCTGTTTTACGCTCAGCCTGCACCACTGCCCAAGGCAGAGCAGGCACATGCACTCCCGTCAGAGCATCCAGGAGAGGGTATCTCAGCATGATGCTCTTGCCCATCCATTCAAAGTAGAGAGCAGCTCAGCCTTGGGACACCAGCCCCACTGGTTCTCGGCAGCACAGTTCTGTTGGAAAGGAACTCAGCTTTGAAAATCCTGTTTATATTCCCAGTCCAGCTTTCACTACAGCAGCAGGGGACTTTTGTTTTGGCCTGCCTATAATACTGAGGCATTTTGCTCCAGAACAAAGAATCCTGTTATAGCAACAATCTCTATTAGTGCATATTAATGTGCTCAGTTTGTGTAATCTATTTTACCATGTAATTTATTTTAACATTTATTTTAACGCTTTCTACCTCTACACTGGATTAATAACAATCTCATCACCTATCAGTGGGAGGAAGCTATTTAGGATATTTAACCTTTTATGCTCTGGCATTTAGTTCCCTGTTTAGATTGTAGCCTTTAAGCACGACAGTCTTGTTTGTTTTTTCTTTCTTGTACAGCAGCTTGATCCAAACTGCAGCTCTATAAATAGCCATTACTACTAATGCATCTAATACGGTATGGAAAATTGATGTGAATTTAAAAGTGTTGTGAAGGAGAAAAATGCAGCATGATATGGGATCTTTAATGGTTTCAGGGATCATAATATTGGTTTTGCATTGTAGTTATGTTCCTCACTCCTGCAGGTCTTCATGTCCTTAAATCACATGCTCCTCAAATCAGAAGGGGTGTCAGCGGTGTCATGGTTTTGGTGGAGGAACACGGTCAAATGGTACAAAATGTCATTTTTTTTGGATGTCTTCTGACTCAAGTTGTTACTGCAGATCTGTGTGAACTTGCCTTTAAGATCTGACCAGGTCACGTCCCAAGGTGTTGCTTTTTCTTGGCTAGCCTCGGACACCATAATTTACAGATGCAGCTGTAAAATAATCAGCTTTACAGTTGCTTCCTTTCGCCAAAGAAATGGCTGCCCTCAAACACAGGGGAAAGAAAGTAGAGCAGGGGATTACATGGGAAGATGATATGCCGAGCACAAACATACATCAACAGCCTCAGGCTTTGACACCAAGTTATTGTGCTAATGCCATGCACGCTGGTACAGTGATTATTTGGAAAGGCAGTGTCTTTTATGAGTGGGTCAAAACCGTGTTTGTTTTTTCATCCTGTAAAAGTAGAGTTATAAGCCCAGTGTGACCCTTCCCTGCCATGAGATTTGTAACCCGTAAGGTTGATTCCCAGAGAGGCAGGGACTCTTTGAAGCACAGTTGTGTTGGTCAGTTGGATGGCCTTCGGTCCCATCACTTGGCTCTCAGAGCCGAGACCCTGGTACCTCAGCTGAGGGGGGCTGAAGCTGCCCTGCCACCAAGGGGCATTTGTTCATTCCAGTCAGAAGGAGACTTGCCCGGTGTCTGGGCCTTGGCCATGCGTAAACTGAACCCCAGAGCACCAAGGAGAGTGCTCAGTCATGAGTGGTGGATCAAAGCCAGCTCTTCCTGTACGGGACAGTGACAGCTGTACAGGCTACAGTCTGTATTCTGGTGTCAAGACTGGTGAGGTGACATGGCTGAACTGGTTTTCTGCTTCACTACAGGAATCTTGGAAAAACATTTAGGATTAAGCCAGCCTTCAGACGGGAGAATCACAACACCTTCCACTGCACCTGAAAGCATCAGGCAGCCTATCGCTCAACCCATCCTTGGGTGTGTATTTTCTCTGTCTCTCTCCTTTCACCCCACCATATGTAGCACATTGGATGTGCTGCCTCCCCCTCCTGTTTTCTGCCCCAAGGTTGTTGTGAGCTTGAGAGCGACGTCTGGTAACGCTCTTTATTGCACACAGTACAGAGAAATATGAGGATGGCAACCCTACAAGAGCAGATGGCTTCACATGCCTGGATCTGTTTCCTCAGACAAAGTAGGATACTGCAAACTGGTGTTCATTTCACTTGGTAACATCTCCTTGAAATATTGGTGGGTGTTGTACCGTTTGGAGAAGCAGGCAGGCTTTCACGGAGACTCACGTGGGCAGAGCAGAGTGAGGGCGTATAAGTGATGGGAATCCTGCACATTTCTGGAAGAGTGTCCCTTTCCAGAGGAGAGGACAGGGTAGCGAAAGAAAGAAGCTGTAAGGAGAGGGGAATCTCTGTGTACTCCCCTGCATGCCAATGCGTGCCCATCTCCAGCAAGGCTGGCTGAGACTACAGGGACTCACTGTTTGGGAGGAGTCAGCTGTGGAGTCAGTTTGGACGCCTCAGGCATGGGCTGCAAAGGCTCGGCTTCTCTTGTTTGGGGGGTGTACTAACACAGTAAATATGTTCTCCAGACAATCAGCATCCACATTCAGTGGAGACTACAACATGGCAGTGCTTGAAGCACAAGCAGGAGGAGGCCTCTGCATTTGCAGGGCAGTACCTGGAGGAGCAGGTGGGGGAAAGGTGGGGACATAAAAAGACAAGCAAAGAGCAAGGTCTGTGTGCAGAGAGAGAACTCACCAATGGGCAGGAAGGGAGGGACACTGGTGAACATGTGGGGGACAGAAAGGATTCATTAGAACAGGGAGGAAAGGAAGATTCAGAGGCCAAGGATGTCAGAGGCAGTAGTGTTTCCAGGGCCACAGTCCTGGAAGCCATCCCTCCTCATCCCTGCATCACCCTGCATGACAATGCTGTCCCCTTCTGTCAGAGAGCAGCCTCCATCATTTCAGCTTGCTAGCCCACCTGCTCCATGTTAACTCGCTTCTGATAATTACCATTTTTCAGAACTATTTTGACTGTTAAAAAATGCTTTTTTTAAAATATAAGCTGATTAAAAGAGACTACTCATTAGCATAAGCTCCTCGCTGTTCAGCCCTCTTCCTAATTAAAAGCACTCATCTGTGGAGACCTCGATTCTCCCCTGTCCTCTGGGCTAGCTTTTTGGACATTTTTCCCTGGCAGTTTGCTTTATTTTGCCTCATCTTCCTTTTTGTAGTTTCCTCTCCAGCAGATTTCTGGCAAGGGTGGAAGAGGATTCAGGCAGGTGGAGGCTTAGGTATTTAGTACCAGATGAAAACTGGAATGAATTTGTTGTTCCTTAAAGCATCATCTTCTGTTTATTGCTGCTGGCTTGAGAGCAGAGCAGCAGTGTGTTGGCTCCCAGGTTCTTGGAGATGCACCTCCCAGGGCAGCGATCTCCTCCGGTCTAAACAGCCTTAGGCTGGTGGCATATTTGGATGGCAGATCTGCAATGCAAATCCAGGGGTGCTGGTGGCTGCGCAGCAGGTGCTGATTGCTCTCTCATTCAGCACTAAGCCAAGGTCCCAGCAAGGGATCTTGCCTCTGTGTTGCAGGGAACGCAGCATTATGGCGAGCTGCAGAGGTCCCGACCCCAGAGCCACATGATGGCTCTCAGTTTGTGTAGCCCCAGTACTTTGGAAACTTTTAGCCCAAAGAACTCTCTTCTGTCTTCATTAATTAAATAAAGCAGCTTCCCTCATTCCCTCCCTCAGCATTGCCTGTTTCTAAGCAGCTGCCGTGTTTAGCCGTGAAGTGGCAGCAATTTTGAGGCCACTCAGGTCTGTCACCCAGAGGGGCTCTGGAAACCTGCAGCAGAACTGGAAGGCTCTGCAAATGATACTCAACACCTTCTAAGTGCTGGCCATTAAATAACTGAGGCAAGAATGGTGTTTAGGCTGTCCCAAAGCAGTCTGACACTGTAGCCAGCTTCATCAGTAGGAATTCAGATCTGTGGGATAGATCAGTTCCTTTCCGGTGCTCTGCAAGTGTTCAGAAAGAGGGGAACTTGCTGGCATGTATGGACCCAGCTCACCAGCATGTGTGGAAGGAGGAGATTTCTCCAGACAGTGTTGTTCAGAAGTCTGTTCATTGCTAATATCTTTTGATGCTGTGGAATGATGGCAGACCTAGAACTACTCCCATTTGCTTTCCTGAGAAGAATTTTGGTGGTTCACCTGTGAAACACAACAGATGACTGCCATCGGCAAAAGTCTGGTTTCTTCATTTGAGGAGGAAGAAACCAGCTGAGGTCATTCCTCAGCTACAGTCACATGTCACTTTGTGCCACTAAAGAGAAAGGAGTTAGAGACTGCTTGTCAGAACAGCTTGGACATAAGTTTTTGTCTAAGCAAACTCAGGACTGGCTGGCCAGGGACCTGTAACCCATCATGGGAATACTAGAAGACAGCAGACATTTTCCTCGTCCTTGTTTTCATTCTATCCTTGCTAAGGCTGGATTGGATTGGAGCTGTGACCAGGTTTGGCTCAATATCCTTTCTCGCCATGCTTTTTCAATGTCTTATGCTTAGCCCTGCAGGAGCTGACACTGCTGTGGAGAAGTGAGACTGGCGTCTAATTTGCGTCATGCCTCAGCAGCTATAGTATTACTGCAGGCTCTTTCTTCCTGGGGTTCCTCTACAAGCCAAAAAAGAACAGCTGATTTTCAGATCCGGAAGGGATTGGAGATGGCAGGGAGGTTAGATACTCTGGGGTTAATGGTCATCTCTTTCGCATCAACTCTCCGTTGGTAGAAGTCCATTGATTGTAATGAAGTGATGCCTGATTTACCATGACAGTTAGAAAAGCATCACTCTTAGTTTATTTATTTCCTTTAGCACTGAAAAGTGAAACCCCTCTGAACTGAAGGGGAGAATGCCACAGTCACGTGAGAGACTAATTCCAGCAAAAAGAGCTGTCCTTTCACACAGACTCACTATACTGCACACCCCAGCCCTTGCTCCAACATCCTCCTTCCCTGCTTTCTCACACCAGTCTGTAAATCCCCTGTTCAGTTGTACGTACTGGGGGTGGATGATGTTGTCTCTTGCTTATACCATGACACTTCAGAAATAACTTGACAGAAGTTTGTGGCACTGCAGCAGTCAGGCCCCAGGTTCAGCCAAACTATGGCTGTAAAATCCCATTTAAAAGGTCAGGAGCAATGTTCTTAGCACTCACTTTTCACCCTTCCATGTATCTGCTCTGCTTGCTTGACTGTCTTTTCAAAGTTGTCAGCCAGGCTAAGGTCTCACCTGAAATTCTGAAGTAACCCAAAGTGGACAGCCTGAATAGCTGCAAAGCTCAAGACAATGCCTTGGCTCTGGTGAAGGGCTAAAGTCACTCCTGGTCTCACTCAGTTGCTTCTACTACATTACATCAGGATGATTTTGGTTTAAGGTGGTGGCTCTGTCTTGTCAGTCAGTAATCCAGCCTCACCTTTGCAAAGCCAGATGCATGCTACTGTCCTGCTTTCATAGGCAGGAAAATTGAGGTGGGAAGTCCAGAGCGGGACCAGAGTCACTGAGCTCTCCAGGATGTCAAAGACTTGCTCTGGTATGTTCCATTTCACCAGCAGAACTCCCAGTGTCCTACAAAAATAGAATGAGTGTCATTATCCTCATTTTGTAGTTATAAAATTCAGCCATGTTGAATAGGATTGGGAAGGAGTTGCCAGGGCCAGCACAATGTGACCTCCAGAGCTGCCCTGATGCCTCCAGGAGCCAGACCCAGCAGGCATTACATCAGGCCTGGAGTACTCCCTGTCTCTGAAATCCTTTAGGAAGGTCATGTCACCTGTCCATCCTTTTTCATCATGCAATGGCCACACCACACTTACAGCTAAGAGAACATAAAACAGGAGGGAAAACTTTCATGGAGAAGAGCTAGACTTGCTTTTCCTCAGTCCCAGCAGCTCTCTCTGAATGGCAGATCTAGCATCCTTCTGAAAAGTGGGGACAGCATGTATGTGTTCACCTGTCTCTCCCCCACGAGTGGGGACAGCTGTGGGTGCTGGTTTTTAAGAGAGAGCATTGCTGTCACAAACAGGCATGCACAAACACTCTGTTCCCATCAGCCATGGCAGAAGCAGTGGCATCTTTATGGTAGATCTTGTGGGTGCAACCCTGACAAGAAAGTCAATTCCCCTGCTTCAGGGGGTAAGTGGGTCCTGCTGCTCGAAATCAAGCTGAATTCCAGCCTGAAGACAGCAGAGCCTTTAGGGAAAACAGTCAGGACTTTGCTCTTCAGTTTGGCCACAGGGTCTGTCTGTCTTGGTTTTGCTGTCAAAGCATGTTTCTTTGACCTTACAGAGGCTGAGCAGGAGGGTTAGTCCTAAGGACTTGGTTCCTAGTGGGTTTGCACATGTCTGAACTGGCCATCGTGGTGACAAGGTGCTCTGGAGAGAAAATGGGAGAATGGACAGGCAGTGCTTGTTTGGAAAGCTGCAGAGTTTTTTTTTTATAGATGAGGAGTTTTCAATTCAGGCCATAGGGTCTCAGTAGTTTCAAGTCTAATGAGAACTTGGCAGGCACTGCTGCTCTTTCTCATAGTAACGGCATTTCCTCAGACCCTCAGCATTTCCTTTAAGACCCGGGGTACTTACATAATCTAATATTAACTCTAGAATAGACAAGTGTTTGTAGATAGATAGCTCATCTAGAGAAGGATATTTATTATTTTCTATCCAGAGTCAGCAGTCCCAATGGGCATCCATGTATTAATCTTAGGGAGCTGTGATGGATGGAAAAGTAGGTTGCTCTCTGCAGTGAGGTAGTCTGTACTTGGGAAACTTCAGATGTTCCCAAACTGAAGGAGTTGAAAAGTAATGGGTGCTACAGGATAGCTGGGTGGGTAGGTAGATGCTCTTTATCACTTGGTTTAGGACAGATGGTTCATTTCTTCTTCCCTCATTTGCTAAATTCCTACATATTAGGAATAAGGAAATGAGATGGCCATAAGAGAGATAAAATTCAAAGTAATTTCCAGAGATGAATTTCAATTAGACCTGAACCATTTGGGTCTGTCCAAGAAAGCTCTTCTCTCTCATCCAAGGCATAATGAAATGCTTCTGTTTCTCCTGCCTCATGCAGTTTCTCTTCCCTTGCATTCAGCAAGGCTGTCTGCTTCCTCTGCTGCCAGGGGCTTCCTGCAGCTCTTACCCAGGTGACTTCTTATCCTCTGGTAACAGCTCCCTCTCTGGTCTGACTAGAGATGGGACTCCTATTAGGGATGGACAGTGTTAGGCAGTGAACAGAGAAGTCATCTGAAAGCAGGGAGAGAGTGACACTGATCCTCTACAAAAAGTGTGCTGCATTTGCTAGGACCGGCTCCCAGCATCACCTTTGTAAGAAGTCTGCCCCCTCTTTCAGGCATCTCAGTATTTTCCTTACTCTAGGAAGGGAATAAAACCCCAGACACAAACCAAAACAAAAAGCCTGACATCAGATCTAATTAATAATAATAGAAAAGGCAATTTCACAGCCCATTACCCCTCATAGCCAGGTGGGGGGTAGGAAGGTGAGGAGGAGGAGGGACTTGAAGCAACATGGGCGGGTATGTTTGTGGACCTTATAAAAGAGATGGGGCGATGGTGACTCACAGAGTTTCCCTGCCAGACGTATAGCTTTAGGCTCCATTAACCCAGAACCCAACAGAAGGTACCATAGCCAAGGGGAAAATCTTTAAAAATGCCGACAGCATCATTTTGCTTCATTAGCAGGGCTCCTGCGTGCCTCCTTCTCTCTTTGCTACCACTCTGACCCCCTCCCCTCCATGCCCCCTCCTTTCCCTCTCTTTCCGTTTCGTTTAACTGAAGGCAATTCATCTCGTTTTAATTAATTTTTACTTGCAGCGTTATCACCCCAAGTATAAAGGCAAAAAGTTGTTTTTTTTAATTACCAAGCTAACGGCATTAATTACCAGTACAGTAAATGCATCAACGCATGGGAGCCAAGTGGCGTTTGGAGGCACTGAGGCAGTGAGCGTCTGTGACAGCTGCAAAGGGTTTGGTGGCTTTTTTCCTTTGGTGTTTTTTTCTTTTTTTTTTTTTTTTCTAACAGCCTCATCACAGTAGAGCCTCACTTTGGCAAAAAAACAGACTGAGATTTTTTTAAAGCACAAATCAACTCCAGCTGCCCACTGGGATATGGCATCTGGAAGGGATGAAACAGAGCATCCTTAAACTATAGCGCTGGAAGGGACAGGAAAAGATCTTTGTCCCGAGATAGATGCCACTAGACCTCTTTCCATCTTGATGGATGTTTGTTACATCTCAGCATGCACAGGGAGTCTAAGTCCAATTGGTCAGGTAGTTCATGCAAGTGTCACCCTTGTTTCCTAAATGGATCCTTGTACATGAAATGTTTGCAGAGCTTTGATGAGCTGGGCAAGTGGAGACGACTGAAGGGAGCTGACTGTGGGCTCTGTCCAGCCACGGCACATGAACCCATCTCCAGGAGATGAAAGTGACCCTTTGCTTCAGGTCTCAGTGGACCCTGAGGAGTGACCAAAAAGCATAAACCCAAGTACTTTGTGTTAAAAAGAAGGGATTTGGTACAAGGGTTGCACTTTCTTCACATTCACGGTGATACAGAAAAGGCACATCAGGTGCCAAGGTGCTTTGTGAGGGAACTGGGCTTGGAGAAAGAGATGTCAACAGCACTGACATCAAGTGGTAGAAAGGCTCTTGGCTCTCCATCTTGGGCTATTAAGAGTCATCTTGTCTGTTTCCTTTTATTTTCTTCCAAGAGGAAGGTGTAGAATCAATTGAAGGGAGCAAGCTTGAATATGCCCATGTAGCACTGGTGCTTGGAACGTGGAGGTGGCTTTGCCTTTGCCCAGGCAATGAGTAAGCTTTGAAGGAAAGCAAGGATGGTACAGGAGAGGCACCTCTGCAGTCAAACAGGGCAAGGGGAGATGGTGCAGTATGTGAGGAGAATTGCTTCTGCCACTCTGTTATTCCCACTAAGTTAGGGATAAACCAGCAAGTGCTGAGGAGCAGGGGGGGAGCAGACCCCAAACTTAAGTTTTTATTTGTGCTTCCTGACCCATATTTTGCATTGGCCTGTTTCTGGCTCAGACTTTGCCTGCTCCTGCCATGGCAAAACCTCTCTGCTAAGTTGTAAAAGAAGTCTCATTCTAACCCTCTCTGAAAGGATTGGAAGAAGTGTCTTTGTATGGCCTTGCCTTTGAGTCAAAGCCTGAGTGTGAAAAGACAGGTATAAGGAGTGAAAATTACCCTAATAAAATGATGTCTATCATTTTCTTATTCCAACCAGAAATTCTGTTGGAACAGAACATCAAAAAAAGGAATTAAAAAAAAAGAGAAAAAAAAATAACTTAGTCAGAAACAACCTGAAGGGAAAAATTTGAAAATGAAATTGAAACCCAAAGAACCAGCAGGGAAAGTGCTTTTAAAAAAATCCCTTATTAAAGTCACAGAAGGTAGCACCATACCCCCACATGAAAAACAAAATAAAAACCTGGAAGCAAAAAGGTAAGAGAAACTTGTGCACTTAAGTACCAAGTTATGTTGGTTTATTCAAGTCAGATAAAGAATACTTTAAAAATTGGATATTTCATCCAAGTGATGCTAATAGAATAGAACATAAAATGGAGCAGTGAGATGTAAAATACAGATTAAGAAAAAATTTGAGGAACAAATAGCCAAAGATAACACAAGCAATAATAAATTCTTTACGTACCAAGAGTAGGCAGCCCCAGGGAGAGTCAGTTAAAGAGGTAATCAGGATGAATAGAGATTGCAGAAAAGACTTGGTCATTAGTGGAGGGGAGAAGAGAACCCTGAATACCCCAGCATGCATTTTGCAGAGAAAAAATGATGACACTGTCCTTGGGTAATGTGTGAGTAATAATGAAATTGTGTGCAAAATGGGGCTGTAACAGATCTCCATCTTATTGCAAAGGGATTCCTTGTTGGCGGGTCCCAATTTTGACTTGCAGTCCTCCACAGAAGAATTTGTATTCCTTGATCATCACCCCAGTACCACCACAGATTCTGGGGGAGGCAACTTGGAAAGAGCAGGTATGAAATGTGAACTTGTAGAACCAGCAGGCAGACTGCTACAAGAAGAAATCCCTTATTAGTTTCATAGGAGGTCATACCATATTCCCAAATTAAAATCAAAACCTGGAAACAAAAAGGAAATGGGAACAAGTGCAGTCAAATGCCAAATTTCATGGGCTTATTCACATTTAATTAAAAAAAAAAAAAAAAAAAAAAGGAAAAAAGGAAAAGAAGAAGAGATTACACCAGGGGCATAAAATGTCCTTTTTGGCTTGGTTTGGTTTTTGTTTTTTATGGGATTTTTGTTAAAGATCAAGTCTTCGTCTGTACTATTTTAATCAGTTCTGTTATTCCCCTTTAATTGTTGTTGTTAGTTCTGCCCACTCTGAAACATCCTTTTTTTTGTCACTCACATTAGACTTTGGGCTGATTCATTTTCTTCTGTACCATTTCCAAGATGAGGGGCATTGCTCTGTCCTGCTGTAGCCCAGGAGCCCAGCATGGCCTCTGCCCAGTACCCCAAGGTGCTCATCACTGGGTGTACGGGTTGCAAATCCAGTGGAGGAGCAGAAACCTGTCAGGAATCTGTTGAAAATTAGAATTTGGGGAGTTGATTCATGTTCATCAACATACTGTGAGACTTTGAAACAGTCTGCCTTCTCTACCTGTGCCTTTTTTCCTTTCCTAAAAGCGTTTTCATGAGCATCACTGGATTTCTGCCACACCTAACGTTACTTTCAGCTGTCCCTCCCCTCTGTCCCCTTCGGCTGTCCTCCCCTCCACCTCCAACCCATGCCTGTGATCTGCATCCCAGTCACCTTCCCAGTATTGTTCCACATCCTTCTCCCTTTTGCATTTATTTATTTATTTATCGTCCCCGGGGTTGGAAATGGGGAAAAAATAAAAATAAATATGCAAATGAAAGGGAAAAAAACTGAGAGAAATTTAATTAAAATGTGTGTGTTTCTTTCCCTTCGAGTGCTTTAGGGTGGAATAGCAAATTCTTAAAAAAGAGAGCACTCAGAATAAGGTTAAAGAGCTGAAAACTGATTACATGCAATTGAAAATGAAAGCAGGGAGGGGGTGGTGGAGATGTAGCATATTGAGATAGGTAAAAGGCTCAGGGAGACTTGCTGGTGAGGGGGCATTTTTCACTGTGAGTTACAGCCAAGCAGGCATTGCATATGAGGTCTGTAACGGGGTTTCAGACGTTTTGCATCAGGAGAGAGGCAGGGAGAAAAGCATTTTACTTTGAAGAGCAATATGAAGAGGGCACCTTGCAGATGAGAGCTGGGAAAAAAAGCAACAGTCAGGAAGGACAGAGGAGTGGGGGAGAGCCACCCACCTTCTCTTTGTATCTGTAGATCTGCCATACCCCGAGAGAGGACAGGAGTTCTAGAACGCTTGAGGGCAGGGAGGGGAGACAGAAATAAATAACTGGGTCTCATACCTTATGCAGGATCTGCGATCACCAGTTCTGAGATTGATCAAAGCCATAGCTGTAATGCATCTGTGTGAAGGAGGAGGCGACGTTGTAGGGCTGCGGTGTTGGGCTTCAGCTTATTAAAGATTCAAAGGTGAAAGCAGGTTCTGGGGAGGGGGTGGAAGTCCCCAGCCTTAGAGGTGTGTTTGGACAGCAGTGGTCTGGCTAGGTCCCGTTTCTGATTGACCCCTGGGTGTTCATAGGGTTGTGTAGGAGCCTCCCAAAATAACACGGCTCCCTTAGACTGAGCACAGGACCTTCAAGTGTAAACCCCATCCTCCCCATAGACCCGTTACGACAGCATCAGGGCCAGCAATAAATGTGTGTGCCAAGGGTGAGAATGTGTATATTATGTGGCCTCATTTACGAGCAGTGCTTTCCAGTGCATCTTCTCCATTCTGCTCTCATTCCAACATGGGAATCATTTCTTGGCAGCCTGTTCTTTTAATTAAGCACAGCCTTTGAAAGATCACATCCCGACTTGTGCCCTACCTTGGTTCCAGGCTGCCAAGGCCTCTTCATTACTCAGAGCCCATGGGACACCTCATGAATTTAATTTTTAAACCTGTGATGTGCTATGAGGTGTAGGCCTGTCCCTCTGCATGGCATGAATGGCCTGTTCCGGGCAGGTCTTCCTTGGGGCCATTGTTGCCTGCTGCAGGGAGTCCTCTCTCCAAGCTGAAGCAAACCCAAGCACTTCTTTTCCTGATTTTCTGGCATCCACATTGCACTGGCTGCAGGAGGCTCAGTTTTGGTGCTGTTCCTTCTGAGTCTTGGCTGGAAGAGGGGAGGAGGGCACTGGAGATAGCCACCACAGCAGTTTGAATAGTGTCTGGAAAAGCTTCCATATTAAATAGCAAACCCACCCAAGTTCCTGATTCTGACTTGTCCCCACACCGTCTGAGTCCTCAAGAAGCTCTCTTGGAAGGGACTTAATGGCAAAGACAACAGCTGCTTCCTGCTCTGGTATAGCAGAGATTGATGCCACAGCTTTTATAACCCACCAGCTGTAGCTCTCCCCTTCTGCCCACAGATATTAAGGGTCCAATTTGCCCTTTATTTCCCATGCCTTTTAGAGTGAAAGAGAGAAAAGAAGTCCTCTTGCTGTGATGTAGAGTGATTGCTGCCATCTGACATTCACATTTATCTGCTTGGTCTTTTCATTATCTCTCTCCCATTTGTTTCTGCCCGTTCTCAAGTGTTTGCTGATCCTCTTCCTTCCTCTGAGACTGGCTGTTGTTAAAACTCCTCTGCTTACCTGCTCTATATATCTTGACTTATCTACTTGGTTCACATCTCATTCATTGATTTTTTCATACCCAGCTGCTAAATGAGCAATGTTTGCACCTCTTCCACAAGCATCTTCTGCTTTGCTACTGCAAATTCCTTTGTAGTCCAACTAAAACAGTGTAGCTTCTCATTACAAACAGAAAAGCCAGCAGGCTTCCGATTTTTCTTACTTCTGCCTGTGCGCTGCTTGTTTTATTTCAGTCGAGAGGTCACACCACTGGTGACTCTTACCAGAGATGTTTCCCTAACTTTGAGCCCAATTTATCAGTCAGGATACAAGGCTCATTTTTTCCCAGGTGCCCCAGACCAGGAATAGCCTCTGGCTGTTACACGGCTTTTCAACAAACTGTGTCAAGAAGCAGCAAAATCCTGCCTCCGGGAACATGTTCCCTTTCTTAGTTTTATTCTGTATTGTTACCATCTCGTTTAGTGTCGCAATTACTTACAGATAGGCACAAGCTGCAAATTCATATCACAAATTCAGGGATGTTTGTGTCCTATGGTCTTAGCTGCCTCCATTTTTTTTTGTACCACTACAGCTATATAAATATGAGAGATAAGCAATAAGTACCTTTGTAGGAATATCTGTGTCCTCATATTGAAGGGTTATTCCATACCATTCAAAGCTGCTTTGGTAGTGTCAAAGTTAGTGTGTAAACATGAGTGCTATGCAAAAGTCCAGCTTAGGATTTTTATCCCATTTGTATCTGCAGAGGCATCAATCTCACATTTCCTTCCCATGAAATCAGTTCGATTTATGTTAACTTTGACATAAATTTTCATCTCCAACATAATTCTTCGGGCCTGATGTGTGGGGAAAGAGGGAGTAATGAAACCAAGAGACACAACACACAGCTCATGATATGCACAGAACTTCTGTAAGGTTGAGCTCTGTTTTGGAACAAGGTGTGAAGCTGTTGCAGATAAAATAAGAAATGGCCAGAATTTATGCTGAAAATTCAGATCTCCCTGTTGGTCTGCTGGGTGCTCACCACAGTTGAGTTTGGGAGTTTAGGGCTGTTGGCTTTTTAAAGTAGGAAAATGGTTTCATTGTCTTCTGCAAGTGAGCACTTGTGTTATTTCAGAAGTGGGAATGAGTTTGGCTCATGAGAGATGTCCTGTACTTGTAATTGTGGGAATCTTGTGGTTCGGGAGGTCTTCCTATATGCATCTACATCTGCCAGTCAAGCAAGAAGCATTGGGAGAACAGGCTTTCTTGAGACTATCTAGAAATCCAACATCTAATATTCATGAACTTGGAAAGGCACTGACATGTGAAGTAAAAAATTAGTCAAATCTTTCAAATATCAGGACTGGTCAGTAGAATAGGAGATCCAAGAGGAGTCAGTTTGTCCACGCTTGGATTTTGTCATGCTCTGCCCTCATTTGTTTGCAATGCAAGGCAAAGGACAAGTCTCCATGCCCAAGGCATGCAGGATTTTGCTGTCTCAGGTTTTGAGGGGCAGCTGGTGCCACCAGGACCCTCTGAAAGGTTCTAGACCAGACTGTCCATGGATAAAACATCTGGGTGGAGCAGTACGGTTGGGAACCCCCACAGAGGGCAGTGAAAACCCTGCCTGGGTCTGGGAGCTGTGAGGGTGAGAAAGGCTCCCGGGAAGTGAGTGACTGGGGAGCTGGGAACCTGCAGGGCTGCTGCTCCTAGCTCTGGTCCTCAGCCTGGCTTTCCCAGTTGCAAAAGGCTGGCAGCATGCACATGTCGCTCTTAATCTTCCCTTTGCCTCCCTATTTTTGCAGTTGTCAGAGCGCCGTATTATGCAAGTTGGAATTAAGCAATTAAGGCAATAATGTTTTCCTTGAAGAATTTGACAAGGCAGAAGGAACACAGACTACTTTTCAGACAAGCTTTTGGTTGCATATTTACCTAAAAACAACAGGAAGAAAGAAATGGTCAGTGGTACACATGCACACACACCAGCTTTGTGACCAAGCCGCCCTTCCCTCCCTGTGCATCCCTCCTCCTTACCTGTCCCGTAACACCACTGAGGTCTTGGGCCCTCAGAGGGGCTGCTCACTTGCCACCCTCAGCACAGAGGACTCTGAGGAAGGGTCTGGCACAGCCTGTGGTGAAATCACATCTTAAATAGATGTTTAAAGGTCTAGCTCAACACCATACTTCGTGCATAGGAGCAATGGCTTTTGTCACTGTCTCATGAATTGCACTTGCACAGCTTTGCAGGGCTGGTATGTGGGGATGAGGAGGGGGAAGGTTGCTATCAGTTGCTGGGAGACAAAAGTTCAGAGCTGCTCTCTGTCAGGGGTTTTTTGACTTTGCGACTTAGCCAGCATCTTGTGTGAGTTCTTCCCATCTTGTCTGCAGTTAGAGGTCCTCTTATTCTAAAAGAGACTTTCCAATCTTCCTTCGTTTAGATTCGCAGTGGATTTGTAAGAAACGAGAGGGTTATGCTATTGAATTGTTTCGCCAGTGATTTTTACATCATGGTCAAAGATGGGCTAAAGTGAGGCTGCAAGTCTCAGTTTTCCTAGAAACCAAGGTGCTGGGAAGCTATGGAGATCGATGCTCCTGGTGCCTACTGGTGCTTCTGCACCTTCCCTCTGTTCAGCAGATGAGGTAGTGCCTTTTAAGGCTTTAGATAAGATGTAAAATTTGCATTGAACCAGTGCTAAGGATCGGACCCAGGGGTACAAATACAAGATTCTGCAAAATGGCATCATTTGAAATAAGCTTCACCCTGTGCTTTTTCTAAAGTTGTGCTTTCTTTCCTTGAGATGTGGTTGATCACCCGTGCTTGGAACCTGCTTAGCTCTTGGCACATTTTCTGCATTTCCGACAGGCCTCAGTAGGGAAAGGAGCAGAGAATGGGGAGTTACTGATTTGTTGCCAGTTGAGATACATAGGGCCCAATGCACCACTGCTCCATTACACCCAGAGTCACACCGGCATAAAAAGATGAATCAGAGGCAGTGACTCAGGCTCCAGTGCTCTAAATAGTCAGCAGAAGTGGTAAACCTGGTCCCGAGTGGCACTAATGACTGAAAGAGAGCTAAGAAAGTGTGTGGCTTAATGGGGAGTATTCCCCAGCTCACACAGGCACGCAGGGCATCATTACCGGATAGAGATAATTGGGTGATTGTGTAACGGAGTGGTCACATACACTGATCTATAGTGGTGCATGGGAAGATTTGGTTCACTTTGAAACCTCTACCCAAGTTACATGAGCTGACATGAAGGCAGGCCCACTCAGAGCAGATTGCTGGAAGCTGAGAGGATGTTGTGGGGATGGATAACCCCTTTACTTTGAGCATACTTCACTGCTCGCTTTCAGGAAAAAGGATTATAGAGGCCCTTGTTCTAAGCCAGCAGGGCTCATCTTAAGCTAAGTTGCTAGGTAGGGGTGTAATGAGATAATTCAGACAGTCTGAGACCACTCTTTGCTTATGTAAAGTAGCATTCATGTGGAAGCAAAGTTGTCCCAGTCGGCACTGGTGTCAAAAGCTGCTCTTTATGTCTCCATTCCACCTGGTCATTTCCTAGGGAGGTCAGCTGAGCTATTCTGAGTAGCAGTTGTTTGGCCTGAATTAGTGCTCAAGGAAGCATTGGCTCAATCGATCCAGATAACTCTATCTAGCCTTTGTTTAAACAAAGGCCACACATTCCCACCACCTCTACATCATTTATCTGCTGTGTAGTTCAGCAGCCAAGCTGTGTTTGTGGAGGTAGGCAAAACAAACAAAAAGAAAAAAAAAATCCCTCAACAACTAAGGTAAATGCCCATTTCTGCTTTCATACAAGACAGTTAGCGGAAATATTTTGTGGCTGCTATCTAACCTTGGTCCCCTTCATTCCTTTGCCTTGCTTGCCCGTATAACTACCAAGACCTGGTTTTGACTGCTATTCCTCTTTTTATCCCTCTAGCTGAGGGTTGCACCACATTCCCCTCCCTTTCTCTGAATGTTTTAATGAGCTTGCATTTTCATGAAAGGCCAGATCTGATCGTGACTTGAATGGCAGCTGCCAAACAGAGCTCTTAGATTCAAACTCAGCAAGAAAATGGCTTTGCTTCCCCTCAGAGCAGCTTATGTACTTGAGAGGCTCAGTCATTATGAACAATTTCTATTAAGAGCTGAGTACCTTTTATGTTCCTTGGAGCAAAGGATGCTCTTGGGGTCTGCTCAGCACCACTGAGGATTGTGCCTTCTCTGTGTTTTGAACTAACATCAGCAGAGCTTAGACAAGCATGCTGGGAAGAACGTAACTAAAGTTGCCATTCTGGAAGGCTTTTTTTGTTAGTCTTGTTTTTTCTGCTGATTCGCTAGGGTATTCCCCCTCCCTTATTAATATATTTATTAAAAAAAAAAAGAAGTTGAGTTTTATACTTCTCCTGAAAAGCACATTCCATTTTCTGTATGCCTGGCAAACATTCTTTGTGTGCTGTGCTTCTCACTGGACTGGAAGCATTCAAAGGGGTAAACACCATCAAGGACCTGAGTTTTTTGGGTGGTTTTTTTTTTTGTTTCTTTTGGTTTTTGTTTTTTGTTTGTTTGTTTTGGTTTTTGTTTGTTGGTTTGTTTTTTGTTTGGTTTGGTTTGGTGTTTTTTTGGGTTTTTTTTGTTTGGTTTGGGTTTTTTTATTGTTGTTGTTGTTGGTTTTGGGGTTTTTTTTTTGAGGGGTGTCCAGGATGTGTAGTTGGAAGATGTGAAGTGTCATTAAGGTGCCCTGATCAGATTGGCTCAAGCCCTGGCAGCAGAGCAGCTCTCCCAGAAGAGGAAGAGAGGTCTCTTTTCACAACAGTAGAACCCACAGTGGATGGGTGGGACTTTTTCTGCCTCAGAGGACAGGGAAACTCAGTCCAGTTCTTCTGCAACTTCCTCAGCCACAGAACCTGGGCAATCACAGAGGTGAATTTGGGCAGTGTGCATTCCAGCAAACAGCTTTTGGAGAAGGCAGTATCAGGAAATGCTCCCAAGTACCACTATTGTCCTGGCAAGGTCCAGTGACCCCTCTGACTTCCAAAGAGCAGAGAATGATTAGGATGTGCTGCAGCCCAGAAGGAGAGATTAGTTTTTCTCCTTCACCCCATGCCTCAAGCCCCACAGCTGAACCTGTGGCTTATGGCTGCTGCACCTTTCAAAGTGAAAGGAAATAAAGCAGCTGAGAGGAAGAGGGGAACAAAGCCTACAAAGTTTATTTATCCTCTGCCTTTTTAGTATGTCATGGGTAGTGCTTTCAGAGAATTCACAGGGGCATGAGGTCTGGGTAAAGATAAGGTGTGTGTACAGAGGTATTTCCTGCCTAAGGTGTTCTATGAAGTCCTGTGTATTGGAAAAGGGAAGTCAGTTAGGCTACAAGAGATATCTTCAGTAAAAAATATGGTGCTAAAGCCATATGAGAGAAGCACTGTGGGTGAATACTCAAGGAAAGTATAATCTATGCTTCTTTTCGTTTGGGCTTCTCTTGGCATGAGCTTTTGGTCACTGTGGGAGGCAAGACACAAAGCTATACAGATTATTTGTTTAACCTGTACAACAGCTTTTCTGTTCTGTGCTATGTCAGGCTTTGTCTCCATGGCCCCCTGGGAAGCAAATGGATCTCTGATAGCTATTCACATCAATGGGGAAGCCATCAATGCCTTTTTTTTCTTTTTCAAGTTTAAAGTAATATCCAATCACATTTGAAACCACTGACACTTCAAATTCACAACCTGAGTTTTGGCTCTCTTATAACCCGCTATGTGCCAAGCATGTTTCTTCACTCTATCCATGCACAATTGTTTATTCACATTAAGGCAGTAAAATATAGATGAGGAAATCTTACAGATGAGAAGTTCTTACATACTCTTGTGTGGCTTTTTTTATTTGGCCACAGTAAATGATGATGCAAACTGGAAGACTTCAGATTTTGGTTCCTCACCTTTGATTTTAGCACATAATCTCTGCAGCTTCATCTAATCAGGCAGTGTAGGAAATCTCCCCTCTAGGCCATTTCTCACCTTGTATGAAGTATTTATATCACTCTCTGATCCATTTTATCACCATGCCAGAAACACTTAGGCCCTTGTTCTTACCATGTCCCTGGAATAGCATGGGTCATCATCCTATTACTCCTGAACTGTTTTGCAAGGAAGCAGCCAGAGCACAAGACCCTGAGTAACCTGCCCGAGCTGGTCAAGTCAGTAGCAGAGCTGAGCCCTGATCCCGAATCCCCAAGGCCTATCTTTGTGTTTCTCTCCTGTGCAAAATCCATGAGCCCCACAGCTTTTCCCAGCATTCACTAAAGCATGCCTGCTTTCAACAGTTCCTCCAGCATTTGAGCCCCACACGTCAGGAAAGGTGAGTGGCCCCATTCCTTCCCATTAACATGCAGGCACACACTGTTTGTCTCCCTCTGGGAACATGACAGGAAGAGTTTTAGTGTCAGGAAAAATAGTAATAATAATAATGATAATAATAATAGCAGCAGTAATAATAAGAAAACCTTCTAAGTGTCAGCTCCACATTTTCTGGGGCCTGGTTAAGTTCTCTGGAGCATAGCACTCCATCACTTTTCTCAGCAGGGTATAAGTGCTCATAACTTGAAGGTTTTATCCCTGGGCTTCCTGTACTAAAAAGGAGAAAGGAGGTAAATCTTGCATTCCATGGGAGTATAGATGTTTAATTAAGTATCACATTTAATTGTTCCAGACTTCTACTTGACTGTCACTGTGTTTTGAGAATTGTCTCCTATTTTTTTGATATTGAAAAGATAAAAAACATCTGACATGTAAATTATGTCCATCCTGTATGTCCTTCTGCACCTTGGACAGGTGCACAGGTCCTGCTGGCATGCATTTCCATGACTTTGGTGCCTGCTGCATTTCATGCCAGTCATAGGGGAACAAGTGACTCCCCTGTTCTGCTTCCAGTGGCCCTTTCTGTCATCTTATATCCAGCCTGCCTTGTACCTGCTCTGTGGAATTTGTCTTTGCATCTCTCCTCTTTCTTTTTTCCTGTTCCTTTAGGACTGGGAAAAAAGCAAACTTCACCTTGGAAAAATCAGTTTTCTGAGCCTTTCTTACACTGCTTTTCTTGCAAAGATCTTGGATCACTTGCATCTTGCAAGAATTAATAATATAAAGTTTGCTGCCCCTCTGTGAGACTGACCAGTTTCATTATCGTTGTATGAAATTAGCAGTCTCTTTGAAGTCTACTTAATCTACTTTAGGAGTGTGACACCTTGCATACAGATCCTAAGCAACACACTCCAGGAACTAGAAAACCATAGAGACTGGTCAGAGAGCAGTAACCTCAGCACAGAATCTGCCAGTCCACCCATCATTCCCTCCTGTGCTGTCAGTCACACATCCCACGCTATCGGAGGGACAGAGGTGTGGTTAAAAGTGGCTCACCCAGAGGCCCGCTGTTGAGAGAACTCAAAGTGCCTGCCTTGCGTGTGCTAATCCTCTTGTCCTTTCCAGTCCCCACAGGAGCTCCTCTGGATAGGGAAGAGCTGGGGTTGCCCATGGGTCTTGTTGCAGCATGTCCACCCCAGCCACCGCCAGGCACACACCATGTCCCCCCTCAGTCTCTCGACAGTCGCCACTCTCCAAATCAAAGGTCTGTGGCCTTGGGGCCTCACAGGGACATTTTGCTGGTTTTCACTGGAGTACACTTACATCTTCCTCCCAGTGCCTGGTCTGAAGCTGTGTTTTGGATTTGTGCTGAACAGAGGGTTGATCATATAGAGATACTCTTATTGCTGAGCAGGGCTTACACAGAGCAAAAGCCTTTTCTGCTTCTTGTACTGCCATGCTGGCGAGGAACTCGGGTGTGCTTGGCAAACTGGGAGGAGACACAATTGGACCAGAGGTGACCCAAACGGACCAGAGGTGACCCAAACAGACCAGAGGGATATTCCATTCCCTTTGACATCATACTCAGTATATAAAGCTGGAGAAAGAAGGGGAGGATGTTTGGAGTGAGGGTTTTTGTGTTCCCAAGTACCTGTTACTGTGATGGGGCCCTGCTCTCCTGGGGATGGCTGAACACCTGCCTGCCCATGGGAAGTGGAGAACGAATTCTTTGCCTTGCTTGGCTTGTGTGCTCAGCTTTTGCTTTCCCTGTTAAACTGTCTTTATCTCAACCCACATGTTTTCCAGATTTCACCCTTCCAGTTCTCTCCCTGATCCCACTGATGGGGCAGTGAACAAGCGGCTGCCTGGGGCTTGGTTAATGGCTGGGGTTAAACCATGATTAATGTCTCTGGGGATAGGAGTTAAGTATGTCTGAGGCTGGAAGAGAGTAACATTTAGACTCTGTCTTGTGACCTTGAAGGGCCAGTCTCTGGAAGGGTGAGAGGAGATAATTCCCCTCCAACTCTGCTTGCCAAGAGATGTCATGGGTTGGTCTCTGGTGGGGTCTGACACCTGGTGTGGATACCGCCAGAGGCAGAGCTTTGTGCTGGTGTGTGAGGCTGTGCAACCTCTGCTGGGAGAGTGCCATGAGGCATGAAGGCTGCTGGGGGAAATTGGGTCTGCGTAAAACTCTCCTGCTTGACCAAACCCAGGAGGATTGAAAGGAGGCAGGCCTGGCATTTACATCCACTATGTAGAAATATCACAGATAATAAGCTTTCTCTGTGTGTGTGTGTGTGTGTGTGTGTGTGTGTGTGAGACAATGAGAACTGAGTCACTCCTGCTGAATCTCATCTAAAACAGTACCCAACAGCAGTTTTTCCACTGGACTTGTTTTCCTGGGCTGTCAAAACTATGACTGAAAGAGAAGAATGTGGTGATTTAGTTTCCTTGTCTTTCTGCTCTTCTATCAAGGATAAAAAGCATTTCTGGGTTGCTTCCCCCTACCTACTTACCTACCTACCTACCTACCTACCTACCTACCTACCTACCTACCTACCTACCTACTTACCTACTTACCTACCTACCTCTCTACTGCAGCTTCTACATACAGCACAGCAGTTTTTCTGTGATGTATTTATCCCACCTCTGTGCCAAAATCCCCTGGAGACCAGGCTCCCACTGCCTGTGATTGATTGCCATGCCTTGTTTATAGCTCCAAAAGACCGAGAGGAACCAGCATCCCAGCCTGACTGGAATGAGGTGCATTTTAGTCTCCTTGAAGGGTCTCACAGTCACAAGTACCACCATGGCCTGTTGAAGCACAGACTCTGCTGTCCTCAGCAAAGGGAGATTTTATAATTCTGTGGCCACAGCAGCCTTACAGTTCAAATAGAAAGTGGGGCCTATGGCAGGAGATCACAAGACGAGAAGCAGGATAGGAATGCAAGGGGAGGTGAAAGAGAGAGAGACAATGGTTAAAAAAAAAAAAAAGATAGTGTCATGAAGACCTTACTCTTCATTTATAAAAGGCTTCATCTATCAGCTGGATTGCCTTAATGTGTCTCCTAACAAGGCTCCCCCAACACACACACCCCTTTTCCTTTGGTTTTGCTCTTTGATACTGTCACATGCTCTTCATTTTCCAGCACGTTGCATTCATTCTTTGCCTTTAAACTCCAAGGATTAAAGCAACTGGATAAAATAAATAAATAAATGAAATTAAAAGAGCTGACATATCATGCTGTTGTTGGCAGCCTTTGATTTTCTTCCAGAACAAGATCATTACTTTTTTCTCCAGCTTTGAAAAAAAGCGATGGACAGACGACAGACTACTCATCTTATAAATTCATTTATCACTTGTGGGCTGTGGTAGGTGTGGGGAGAGGTTGAAGAATGAGAGGCTTTTGTCTTTAGTACAGGCAAAATGTGAATGACTGTAAGCTTAGAGCCAGGTAGCACAAAATCTAGTTCTGGGCAGGAAATGTCTTTTTGCTGCAATTTTATACAAGCCCTAGGGCAACAACTTCATGGTCCTCAGTGAAGCATAGAGGGTGTTCCTATATAGAAAGAATGAAGATTGGGGTCATCCTGATGAAGAATAACTTCAGCTGCAAAATTTTGAGTCCCAGACAAGTATTTCACAAGCTTTCAGGAGGAGACAGGATGACCACTGTGGTTTTTTGACATAACCCACTGTTACAAGCATGAAACTTGTAACATGAAGCATGAAGAGCCGATTTACAGAATTTGGCACTAGATATGAGTCTATATAAGTTTGTAAGTCCTCAGGCCCAGGCGTTTTGCTGACAAAATGTTGGATCCATCCAGGAGCTTTTCCTAGGTTTGAAGTTGAGCTCAGGTTTGTTGAGTCTCTGCTACTTTGGAGCAGACTGAGTTGCAGCTCCCGATGCACAGCTGCAGTCAGGATCAGTGAATCTGACACAAACTACTTGGGAGCCCACTAGAGGCACGTTTCCCACCATGAAATTTGGAGGATATGTGGCTGTTCAGATCCAGCCTTGTTTGGGCTTTGAACGTATCATAAATCTCTGGCACTGGGTGATACTTTGCTGTGCAAATGAAGTCCAAGGAGAGCCAGGAGCAAAGAAAACGTGTTTGCACTCACAGTTCCAGCCTGACTGAATCATAGAGTGGCTATAAATAAGGAGAAGGAAACTGCTGCAAGGAAGCTGATTACTTGAAATTGTCTGTTCCTTTCCTTTGCTTTCTCCAGGATGGTTCAGTGCATCATCTGTATGTTTCAGATGGGAGATTTTTGCCACATCCTAATGTGGAGTCTCTTCTGGCTGTGGTCATGTCATTGTTTTCTCAGCATTACTCGGCAATGTTGCTGAGAGGGTTTCTAAAGCTACCTCCTAACCTAAAGCCCTGCATTATAGTACTAGTAGTTTTGTGTTTGTCCTGGGCAGAAGGCAGCAAGAGATGAGACAAAAGGGATGTCAAGATCTTCTCCAGACTAACTTGTGTAAATGAGGTGTGTGGGATACGTTGATGGGACTGCTCTGCTCCATGCAAAAGGCTCTCTGTGTGTCCTGCAAATGCTGAGCACGTCACACAGTGCATTACGGTCAACTTTGATTCTCTGCTCTCAGTCCTCCTCTTTCCAGGAAAATGTAATTCTTCTTGTCAGGACCTCTTATCTCAGCAAGTGTGTTGACATGGAAGGGGCTTCAAGCCTATGGAACTGAAAGACAATCTATTCAAGATCAGCTCATGAAGGGCCAGAATTGAATGATGCAGTGAAGCTGTCTGTGACTCTTCACCATTTGTTGCTTTTTCCAGCCAGCAGGCCTACAGTTCCATTTGGCATGCTGGGAGTTAACAGCAAACATCGTGTTCCCAGCCACACTGGCTGCACAGCTGTACCAAAACACAAATCTCCTCTCCCAGCAATTGTCCAAACGGAGTCTCCCCATGGGCAGCTCAGCCATGACTAGAGAAACAAATGTAGAACATGTCTCTTGGTTTCAGCCGCCCCTGTACTCGTGTGTAGCGTGCAGCTGTTGCTTTAACCAGATCCAGAGACTTAATTAGGTTAGGGTGACCTCTAGAAGTGTAGGATTTAAGAGCAAAGTGGCAGAGCGAAGCATTCTGGGTACCACTCAGCAAATAACAGTTTAGTTCAGATGTTCTGTACTGCTCCCAGAACTTGCACATTTTGGAGCTCTTTGACTCTCCATCCTCTTTTCTGCCCCACACAGGCTAAAGAATCAGCTTTCATGTGCTGGAAATATTCAAGAGAAAGGATGTTTTCAGTACTTCCCCCCAAAGAGAATCACACCACCACAAGCACTTGCTCTGCCTCATTCTGCGCCACTTGTCCCACACAACCACCACCCTTCGCATGCTACTGCCACCTGCTCTCATTCCTGCTGGCAGTCATGGCAGTGGAAATGCCCTTACTTGAATTTGGTGACCCTCTGGATGTGTCCGTGGGCATCTTCCCAGCACTGAGCACCCCCTGCTGCACCCCATCAGCATCTTCATATTGCTACCATTCCTCCATGCCCCCACCTGCACTGGCTTGCAAGTGCTCTGCCACACAAAGTCACGAGCACTGTCCTCTCCCCTTCCCTGGTATTTATTTCTGTGCACACAAGATGGCCATCCCTGGGGATTTGCTTCTGTATTTGTCTTTGCAGTGATCACAGGCAAATTGAAGAGGATATGACAAATATTAACCTGCAGCTATTAATATGAGCTATTCCTACAAGGTTCTGCGTGGCAGCAGTTGCAGAGAGAGGTGGTTCTGATGCCCTTTTATTCACCTTTCTGAAAAGCCCCCTGAGAGACACACAGAGCTGTAAGCCACTTGCAGAGAATATGGTGAGGGAAACAGGAGGGGGCTGCTGCCCAGGCAGAGCTTTTGTTAACATGTGACAACTTGCTGGTCCACTCCAATACTGGAGATGCTGGGCAAGGGCTGAGATTTGGAGCCTCAGGGATTAAACCCAGCCAGCTCCCATCCTGGCTTATTCAGGCAGTGGGGATGATCATCCAAGTGGCTGGGACCACAAGACACAAGGAGAAAGGTTCCAAAAGGGGAACGCCAGTTGTTCTTGTGTTTGACANCCAGCTCCCATCCTGGCTTATTCAGGCAGCGGGGATGATCATCCAGGTGGCTGGGACCACAGGACACAAGGAGAAAGGTTCTAGAAGGGGAGCAGTTGTTCTTATGTTTGACGCCAATTGCAATGAACCCACAGCAAGTGGAACACATCTGATTTGCTCACTACTGCAGGATTATCACCTTGAGTGGCATTTCCTTTTCCTTCTGAACCTAAGTGCAGTCTTCTCCCTCTCCTACACTTTTTCTGTTCACAAAACTGGCCCATCAGAGCTTGGAGGTTCAGTCACTAGCTGTGAAAGTGCAGAGATGTGCTGCTGGCTCATTTGCTGACCAGAGCAGGTGATGCTTAATAGTCTCCAATGCAAAAGAAGCAGTGAAACACCAGGAAAGCAACAGAAGAATAAAAAGTAAGACAGATGTGCTGACAGAGCACTGTAAATCACCAACTCAAGGAAGAACCACAGGCAAACATAAGAATAAGATTCTCCTCATGAATTCTTCTGGCTGTGGAAGCACAATGAAGTGTTGTCTTCCTGCAGCTTCTGCACTGAGGATTGTGGTCCTTCTCATTTCCCCTTCTGTTGGAGGTCGGCTCCTGAGCATGTATCATTTGTTACTCAAACCTCTGCATGAATAGGAGATGAAGCAGCAGTCTGAGGCAGCAGTGGCACACATAACTCCAAGTGGCTTGCTCAGCAATCCCCACATCGCATTTAAATGTGTTTCACTCTGGCCAGAAATAGATCAGCAATGCCAAAGATGGAGCTCATTTCATTTTCCTCAGCAGCCTCCCAGCATCTTCCCTATGCTACTCTCAACCTAAACTATTCTGCTTTGACATGAGAACGGCATCGAGACTCTGCAGCCTGCTGCCTACTGGTTTTCCCATTGAAACCACCTGTCTAGCAGACTTCTGGGTCTCCAGGATGTGCACTTATCCATCTAGGCGCTGGCTCGGACTCACAGGGTATTTCCTCTGAGTCGGCGGGCAGGTCTCACACAATCACTGGAGTTTCAACCATCCAGGATTCAGACCCCTGCGATTTTTACCTGGAGAACCAGTACTTGTATACTTGGTGCCTTAGGGATGATTCAGCCTCTTGGTAGCAGGGCAATTGCCTAGCTCAAGCTGTGTGGAGAACGTGAAGAAGACTGAGCTTCCACAGCAGTTTTTGAAGTTAGAAAGCAGGTGATGTGTCCCAAAACCTGTTTTGTGCCTTGCAGTACAGTTCTGACATCCTCAAGGGTGGTGATTATACTGGTAGCTGGAGGCCTGAGACATCTGCAATTATTTCCATGCTCTTACAAGCATCCTGCATGAGTTGGGGTCTTGCTCAGACATCCACCTGCCCAGGCATCTAAGGCATGCTTAGCCAGGGAAGGATTTATACCAGACCCTGACTTTCTACACAGTCATCACAGAGAATTAGGTATTTCACTCAGGCCTTCTGATGGTGCTCTGGGGATAACCTCTTCTTTCCTCTGACTCGGTAAAGAATCAAGCTTTGCCAGCCTTAGATAACAAGTGACCTCTGTCCCTTCAGCTGGGACAAAGCAGCAAACAGTGAAGCCTGGTGCTTGTAGGCAGTAGGGGACTGAGCACAGCCTCCTTGCTTCGGCACCCTCCAGCAGTGAGGGCATTTTGCATCCTTCCAGTGTGTTCCACAAGCATTAATTACCCACTCCTCAGTTTTACTTCTTACAACTAGCACTTAACAGGCAGAGTAGTGTGTGGTTTTGGATAAGTAGGGTATGGTATGAGGTGTGATCTTTTAGTACATGTTCTGAAAGTGAGACCTCCCAGCTTGCCAGGCAGGGCCTGGGGTGATAGTCTTTTCTCAGCAGCATGACAAAATCCTTTTGCCCATGCCCACAGGCTTGCTGGCAGCTCCATTTTAGCGTGCACCACTTTGTCTCTCTGTCTTCAAAGACCAGGGGCATTTTCCAGCCAGACTGCAGCAGCAGTGATGTTACTTGTGAGACTTGATCACTGGAGTCAGGGTAACACATCGACTGATTCAGTAGTGTCACTGTGTCCCTACAAGCTACTGATGACCCTCTAGCCCAGTGTTAGAGAAGCCTGAAATATTAGTTACAAATCTGACTTGTCAGGGCCAGGTTCTGCTGTGGTTACAGTGCCTGATACCAGGGGAAGTTCTCACTCGGAGGCGCTGGTGGGGAGAATAAGGATATGAGGAAAGCCGAGCAGTGTTAAAGCATTGTCACTGTGTCATAAGCAATTTGTTTGTAAGCAGCTTCAGATTTTCTTCCAGTGTTTTAGGGCTTGATAAGTGCTCACTAAAAAGGAGTAATTTTTAGGCCTCCAGCTGTTCTTTACAACCTGTTTGCTTCAGTGAATCATTATTTGCTCAGTATTTGCACTCTTCTGTTGGTTAACTGAATATCATGCTAATTGTTGTCTCTCTCAACTGAGTAACTAAAATACTGGTAATTTTTTTTTTCCAGTTAATTTGTTGGGATATTTTTTCCATCTGAAATACATCACAATGTAAACATTTTACAGAAACACGTGGGGTTTATATGCAGTGATCTTCAGCTTTTCAGGTCCCGTATAAAATTTCTGGTGAAAAGGTTAGACCTAGGGTCAAAATGGCCAGCAACTTAATGAATGGGGATCTTGTGTGAGGTGTAGAAAACTCCAGCCAAGCACTTGTATAGAAATCAGGCAGAGACTTGTACCCGTGTCTTGCATGTACCAAACAACTTAATGACAAGACTGTTATCTGCTCATGAGTGGGTCTTTCTTGCAGAAAAAAAGAAGAAAAAAAAAATTAAAAGACTGTAATAAAACATGGGAACAGATTACAGAACTTCAAAATTTATCATGCACTGGAATTAATTTATTTTAATTATTTTGGCCAGTCCTGTGAATAACAAATAGCTTGCCGTCTGGTAAGAATCAGCCTTAGCAGTTAACAAATTTTCATGTGACATCCAGCAAGTTGATAAATGCTCACAACTAACAAGTGTCATGAGAGCATGAACCACAGCTATTCAAACTCAGCTCATTTGTTTCTGTAGATGTTAACCAATTTCTTTTACTCTTCTGTTCACCTAAGACTAGCAAATATGGTATTATCCACCAATACAGAAGTACAATAGGAGCCCTTGCCAACTGCAGCTGTTACCAGACCTCAGGAGCCCCACGTAGAGGGTGATGATGTCAGAGTAATGGGTCTCTTGCTTTTATGTCTCTCCTCTTTGGTGCTTTTGGTTCTTTACCTGAATCACCATTGGTTCTTTTGTTGATAATTATGTGCTGTTTATCATAGATAAGGTGGATGTGTTTGGAGGTAATTTTGAATGCTTCTTAATAGGAAAAAAAAATTGATTTTTTTTTTAATGGCTGATTGTGGAGAATCTACATTTGATGCCAATTGAAGTTACAAACTGCAGCTTCAGATACTAAGAAATAATCTTTTGGGTCTTACAGTCTTCAGACAGCTGTCCAACTCTGGAAAATAAATGGGAACAATTTGATTTTAGCCATGACAATGCACAATCTGGCATTTTTTGAATCAGAAAATCTTGGAGCCTGGAAATTAAACTGTCAGTGCTAAAAAGTATGGGACTGTGAAGACCAAGAACTGTTTAATCAGTGTGTTAGGCTCTCAAAATGGGAAGGAAACATTGTCCTGTAAGGACAAAACTCTACGGAATGAAATTGCAGTGTAAGGCCAGAGGAAGGTGCGTGCATGAGGAACAAGAGCTGGAAAGACAGATGGAGGCCAGTAGAGAAAAAAAACTGTTTGCTTTTTATCTAGTAGTGCAGGAGAGAAAAGTTTTCCTCTCCAGAAATCCTTTCCATGCTATTGTCCCTAAAGTGTACCCATCTTTTCAGGGACAGAGCAAAGGCTGCCACTTTGGGCAGTGTTGACCACATGGCACTGGTGCTGTAAATGCATAGTCACAGATTCCCTTGTGTAGGCAAGGAAAGACCCAAGCACCAGCCTGGGCTGCAAGGGCAGCAGTGGCATCTCTCTGTTAAACATCGTCACACAGACAGCCACAGCTCTGACAGACACCCTGACTGCATTTTCACGGAACACAGAATCTTGGGCCTTCACTTTGTTGTTGTTGTCCCTGACATCATTCCACATTCTACACAACAGACATCGAGGTGATGGAATGTGCCCAGGAAGGGCAACAAAGCTGGTGAAGGGTCTGGAGCACAAGTCTTATGAGGACAGGCTGAGAGAGTTGGAGTTGTTAACCTGGAGAAGAAGAGGCTTAGGGGTGACCTTATCACTCTCTACAACTGTCTGAAAGGAGGCTGTAGCCAGGTGGGGGTTGGCCTCCTCTCCCAGGTAACAAATTATAGGCCAAGAGGAAATGACCTCAACTTCTGCCAGAGGAGGTTTAGAAAGGATATTAGGAAAAAAAAAAAATCACTTGAAGTGTTTTCAAGCATTGGAAGAGCTGCCCAGGGAAGTGGTGGATTCACCATCCCTGGAGCTATTTAAAAGACTTGTAGATGTGGCACTGGGGAACATGGTTTGGTTGTGTGCTTGGCAGTGTCAGGTTAATGGTTGGACTCGATGGTCTTGGAGGTCTTTTCCAACCTAGACTGCTTTGTGAACCCAGCAGTACCCCTGCACAGGCTGCAGCTGTATCACTCATCCAAGCTTTACTGCAGCAGCACATTGGACAGTAATGTTTGCTCCAGTCCCAGGGACAGTGATTGTAACTGCTGTGTAGTGGGATGCCCAGCATTTTCAGGGGACAGAAACCAAACAATAACTCTGTAGTAATGAGCTATGTTTTGCCATTACAAACACTTCGTGCATATAAGGTTTCTTCATCTCTATTTTTTCTGGTCATGACCATGTTTCCCTCAGTCTTTCCCTCAAAAAATAGAGCAGAGCAGATTAAGAGATCTCTGCCCAAAATATTGTGTTCTTGTGGGGTCCAAATATTGATGTGGTTTTGTATCATTCTCCCCCATTTTATCTGAAGTCTTTTAAAGTTTGGTGAATTTGAGGGTACCAGGATGAATTGAAGGAGCGAGGGTTGAACCTGAGATAGTTTGCCGATGGCTGGTTTAGATGCAGCTAAACCTGAGTGATGCGCATGTTTTCTGCACACTCGGTTATGTGCTGCCTCCCCACAGCTGTTGGCTGTCAGTTACGATCCGAGGGGAGTGTCCCAAACTGGTCACTCCCAAACTGCAAACTGCACATTGGTGTATGAATGTAGCTTCCCTCATGAGTGTCTGATCATTGATCGCACAATCTGTAATTGATGTCAGGGAGATTGTTATGGTGCTGGCATGAGGAACCCTCGTTTCAGGTCAGAATGTATGACTCTGCTGTGACTTTGTTTTTTGCTCTCCTATTGTTTGTTTTATTTGTAAAGCCCTTTCCCCTCATCCTCTCCATCCCTGTCTCTGTGTTTGTAGAGAAAATAGGCAGAACTGACACGTAAAGGTGCCCTCAGAGCCAATTTGCAGCAACTGGTAAAGATCACACTGTATCCATCTAAAAATGCTTATCCATAGGGAGCTGTCTCTGAAGCTGAATGTAGGATAGTGTTTTAAAGAGCTAAAGCAGGAAAATACACTGTTTTGCAGTAGAGAGAGGCAGATCAGTTCAGGAACAGCAAGGTTGTCCTCAGCCCCTCACCTAAGCCTTCTTTGAGAGCTGAGAGTTTATTTTTCTTTTAATTTCCATATACTTTTGCACTGCTTCATTTTAATTCAAAGAGCAGAAGCATTGAAGTATTGCTAGACACGCTGTATTAGCAACTCTTTTGTAACCACAAAGTAGAGAGACATGAACTGAAAGCTCTAGACCATGCCTTTACAGATCCAAATCCCTTGGCATTTGATCTCCTGTTTGCAGGTTAATGGGTTTGCCCTTTTTCTGGTTTCTTTGGGATTTTGTGGGGGTTTTTGCACTTCGTCTCTTTGTAAAGCTAAGACCTAGCTGCAAAGTTTGGCTCTAGATTTTGGCCAAAAATAATATTATTTCTTTTGCCCTATTTACCTAGCCAAACTAATTTGGAGTTTTGTTGGTTATGCCAGCTGGAAAAGGAAATTGGCAATGAAATCAGGTTTCTCTGGCAAGCTCTGTTTGTTCACAAGAATGTATCAAGTCTTGCTTTCTGGTGTGCAGCAGGGTACACACAATCAGAGCTGTTTCTTCCTCCACCACTCCCACCGGTTTGCAGTGGGCACCCTGATGCGAGAAACCCTCTCCCTGGGTTCCATCTGCTGGGCCATCTCCATTGCTCATCAGTGCTCTCCTCTCTGTTAGCTCTGGGGTGCTGTCACGTTCTCTACCCTCACTGTTCCACTGCCATCTGCATTTCCAGCAAGGTTTCTGAGCAAGTCCAGGCTCGTGTGCAATCTAACTACTGTGGTGACAACCTCAAGTAGCTTTTGCAGGAACAATTAAGGCGATGAGTTTCAGAAAGGTTTAACTTGTGTCTTCAGGGCAGTTTGGGTTAGATCACACCTGATGAGCACCAAGTGGGGCAAAGCATCTGCAGTTTTGTGGCTTTAGGCTGGCAGGTGATGCAAGGCTCTATCAGTTGCTTAGGAAGCAGTGTGAACCTTCGAGTCACCTGTAAGGTTTTTATTCCTAAGAAAAATTATCGGATTCTCTATTCCTTCTGTGGGCTTCTATCTCCCTCTCTCCCTTGACCCTTATGTATAAATGTTATAAAGCTATCTTTAGCTGAGCTACTGGTTAATCCAGCATTAATCGACCTCCCTAATTGTACTTTGCTATTTTCTCTCCCTTTATCCTTAAATTGGTCTACTGGGCAGGGGGTCTAGAGGGCAAACACATTCATTATGTTACCAGCAAACAAGATATGAATCGCACTGCAGGGGACAAAATTAAATTTACAGTTTCCCCTTGTAGATGTCATAAACTATTGATTTAAACCAAGAGGGGACGCAGCAGTAGAGCCAGCATATTGGCTATGTTGCATTGTTCTCCTTGTGTTCTGACAGGGGTGTTTGCTGCCAGTCCGTCTGTGGCTTGCTGGAAAAGAGTGTCTAGGGGAAAAGAGTGTCTAGGGACATTCAAGGCAATGGAAAGAGAGAGGAAGAGGTTGGGTGTAGTTTGTTTGGTTGGCCCAAGGGTGGATTATTTCAGGCTATCTTCTTGTTTCTGTATCTTAAATATCTTCCTTTTGGCACCACTGTATTCTGTGGAAGGGACCCCATTCAGAACCTGCCTTTTCTTATCCCACACATTGTCTGCACTCGACTTTCCCTGCCCATCTTAGGGGGTTTAGAAGTGACATCTTCAGATATTTTGTGTACCACTCCTCCTCTGCCTAGGCCTCCTTCGTCATGCTGGATATGGCATTTTGCCCCTGTCAAGCCTCCTATTTTGCTGCTGTCTCCCTCTTTCCTTGTCGGAAGGGTTGTTCTTTCTTCCCATTCATGGAGCAAGGGAACAAGGGAAGGAAGGGATTCTAGACGCTACCCATTTAGTTGGGTGACAGTGCTGAAGACACGAGCTAATGGCTGGAAACTTCACCAAACCAGAGTGCCTTTGTAGTGCACAGCTAGAGCGAGCCCTAGCAACTGGCAAATTGCTAAAGCACAGCATTTGGCTCTGTGCCCTCTTCCCTTTTCGTATCATCTCAACTAGGCTGGAACACCCATAGGGTAGGAAGCCGGGAAGAGACGTACAGTGCACTCACACAGGAGAAATGTCCTACCTGGGGTAATGGTTGTCCCTGGCAGACCCCACACTGTGCCACTCCGCTGCTACTGGGAATGGTGTGAATGGCAGGAGCAGGCATGGGGCCAAATGTGAATGTGGTGCTTGGTGACTCGTCATCTATTCCACGTTTAACGATGTTAGAGAAGAATTTAGTCCCTCCTGTGCTGTCAGCCAGTTCTCATTATCCGTTAATTGGACTAGAGATGCAGTCACTGTTGAAATCTATTGTCAGGAGCTACTTGTTATATTAGTGTAGGTGTGCTGCTTAGATCCCCATGATATGAGGGGGTCAAAGGCTGTAACTAAATATACCATTTGCCTCTTCCCGTCCCTTTCTGGGGACCACTCTGGTTACGGTGTGTCCTGGAAAGTCTAATATGGTTGCTGACCAGGGATAGACCCTGTGCTTTGTCCAGACAGCACGTGAATTTTGGCACTTGTCTATACCGGAAACTTTGTCACTGCTCTCTGACAGCTGCCAGAAATGTGGGAAGATCTGTGTAGAGAAGTCTTTCCTTGCCAATCTGCGCTGTCTCTGAGCAGTAGGGTATCTGACTGGGTCTATATGCAGAATTAGATGTAAGATTCTGCATGCTATCTGCTATGGGACCTAATCTAACAAGTGGGCACAGATAAGCACTGGCTGCTGAGATCTGATGTGAAAAGCCAGACAGAGGAAGCTGTTTGCAGTAACAAACTTTTATGAGCTCCGGGATATTGACTACACAGACTCAAGCACTGTCTCCTCTCATCTTATCTATTGCTTATCTGTGTGCCTACCCACTGACCTCCCTCTTGCAGCTCATTCCTTTAATCAGCTTGGGGATGTAGGAGAATATTTTGTCAGAGAATATTTCTGACTGCCAAACTCAGTTTATTTGTGTCTCACTGCAAAACAGACCCCAAGAGGTGAAATGCCATAATCACTTGCATTTCTGATTCCCCAGATCACTTGTCTCTAAGTAACTGTGATGTGCTTTGAGGACTGGGTACGAATTTAATGATGTTATCACAATTAACCTGCCATATTTTTATTTTACATTTTTTCCTGTTTTTACAACTACAGAATTAGCTTTAATTTTGAGCCGAAGGCTTTGTTGTCAACAACTTTATCTGCTAGTTGCCAACTCACCACAGAATTCTTTCTAGCAAATAAAATGAGAAGGCACAAAACATTTTAAAAATTGTGAACAGCTTTATTTGCATGGCCCCTCCTGTTCATTTTCAGAATGGTCTCATGTTGCGATAAGAAGTGATGCAGAGTCCCCGTGCAGGTGCAAAGGAGAGCCCTTTATTGCAAAACCCCAGCTTTTTTAGGCAGTTAGCTGGTTATCAGTTTACATAGTTTTAAAGCATAACAAACATAATTCAACCAATCACCATACACCACAGTGTGAGCACATGACAGTCACACAGCATGTTTTTCTACCCCTAATTCAGACGTACCTTTTTCCCACAGTCCTTTTCTACCTAGCTGAAATAACAGGCCTGAGCCATGATTTTACAAAGGCAGCAGGGCCTTCATTTTATAAGGTTTTACCTATATGCAACCATCTCGTAGACTTTGGAACATCTTATTTAAATTACTCACTGCCACAGCAGCCTCACCTACCCCAGACATCATGAGGTGTGCACATCAGCTCTTCACACACTGGGTCACAAAGTGGAAGGGGAGTGTGGTACACCTGTGGGTGAGAAGTTTCATTTAGTGGGTTTGGAGTTTCCTTTAGTGGTGATGCTTAGGAACAGATGAGGAAAAGCTGTCCCCTGCTATCATTTATGCATAGCTGATTCTGCTGTAGAGTTTGGGAGTGTGTTTGATGGTGTCCTACGTTCCTTTCCGTCCCTGTGTTATTGACTCTGTGAGAACCTGCCATGTGCATTCTCCCTCCTTCCTTAATGCTCTGTGTTCCCTAGGGCCATCAAAAACCTATCTGATCAAGTAAAACCCACCTAGGTGGACTCCATACATCCTGCTGCATTGCAGTACCTCTTCTGGGGATGGATAAGGATCACATTAGGGCTTGCACTCCTATTTTTTCTCCCCACAGAAGATGAGAGTTTTCAATCCTTGATGAAGTGTTCAAACTACAGTGCTGTGTGCTTTTCAGCTCTGGGATCATCAGTCCCCACCCCAGTACGTCAGCTGATGTGGGGGATCCCACCTGCTTCTGGCCAGAAGACTCCAACTTCGAATCACAGGAATATGGAATGGTTTGAATTAAAAGGAACCTTAAAGATTATCTAGTTCCAACCCCTAACGTGGTACAGCCAGCTGTGAAACAATCTCATTTCTATCACTTCTTCAATAATATTCTGAGGTTTTTTTTTTCTTTAAACAGTAGTTTTATGTGCCTTGTTGAGATGTTAAAGTGACTTTCCTCCCACTGTGAGCAATTTAAGACTCTAACATGAGGCAACTAAGCTGTGGTGCCATTAGTCAGTCTCTGCTTTTCTCTTTCGTATGACACATCTTCCTCTCCTTCCTTGCCACTTCTTCAGCAAGGGCTTTTTCTACCTTTCTCCTTCTCTGTGCAAGCCCAAGTGTGAAGCAGAGCAGCTGTCTTCTTTCTGCCTAGCCCATGGGTCTGAGCATCTGGATGGAAGTGCTGACTCTTCTCTTTTGTACAGCACAGAAAATGTACCCTAATACCCTTCACTTCCAAGCAGAACTGGAGCTGGTCCAGCCTAGGAAATCTGCTTAGAATCTCTATTTTCCTCTCCTTGCCTGCTGTCACCAGAGAAATCCCAGCTACATCAAGTGCTTATTCTGGTCCTTGGCTTGTTGAATTGCCAGGGAAGGTGACTCAGGAGAATTTTGGGTCCCTGCCAGTCATTCACAAGCCAATAGCAGCAAAGGTAATTGTCACTCACAGCGCTTGAGCCAAAATGTGGGCCTGGGCCTGGGAGCTTTCAAGAGCCCTTGAAATGTCATGTTATGTGGTTGTTCAGGAGTATTGAAGGGTCCCCTGGATTTCCCAATCTGCCCGTATCAATAGATGTTCTCTGCAAGTTACTTTTTTTTTCTTTTTTTTTAATTAGACATATACAGCTGCAGTCTGACCTAACCAGAGATGGTTGTAGCTCGCTTCCAAGAGCCAATTTTACCCTTCCTCCTTCTCTACATCTATGTCTGAAGGGTAGGTGCCCCTCCATGGGCCTGCACTTCTGCCAGTGCCCTCCATCCTGGCTGTTTGTTCTGCAGAGGGCATTGTGTACGTAGGAATTAGTACAACATATGGCCATCACTCCACACTTCGTATGTTATTATCACATTAGAGAGTCCAGCCACATGTCCCTGCTGCAGCCAGGGGAAACTGCTGGCCCTGCTCCTGTCAAGCAGTCCCCTCCCTCTAATCTCTCTGCAAGTGGCTTCGTGGTCTTTTGCAGGCATTTCTGAGCTGTGTGGGTAGAGCCAAAAAGTTTGGAAATGATGAAGCAGTAAGGAAGCAACCTGTGGAAACCAGCTGCAAGAAGGGACAGTACAGAGGAAATTGAGGAGAGGGGAGGAGTTCAGGTTTGTGAATGGAATAAAAAGGCAATAAAAGGAGAGTAATGACTTGAAGGAAGAAATAATGGACAGCTGTGTTTTGAAGGAGACATAAAATCAACATTCTCACCTCTCTCAGCTATTAAACATCTCTCCGAGTCTGTTCAAAATCCCAGATTGTTGTCCCAGGAGTCAGGACTACATTCAGAATGGCTAATTGCAGGCTGACCTACTTGTCAGTCCAGTTTTGGTGGCTTTAAGTTCTCACTTTCTGACCTGTAATGGGTTATATGACTGCTGTGATCTAACCCAGAAGTGACTCCTCCTCTGTGCTAAGTGAAACAACCGTGACATAAACCTCTCTGGGTCTGGATATCAGTACACAGTTTCTATATGCTCATCCCAGTTTCTTCCCAGGAAAATTCCCTGCCTTTTAGAGAGGCATCCCTCCACATTTTGGGAACAACCTGTACCTTCAGAGGTGCACAGAAATCCTCAGGTTGCATAAGCAGATGTGTGCCTGGGAGTTTCCAGCCCATTCACAACAGGTTCCTTGGTGAGAGTGTGTGGCAGAGGAGAAGGTAAGCAGCAGGGTGAGCAGACCAGCCCTTCTTGTGTTGTGCATTGGCCTCTGCACACACAGAGCTCTCCAAGAGGCTTTAAGGGACTGATGTGGGGCAAATCTCCCATCCAAATTCAGCTTTCAAGCCACAGCTCTCCCACAGAAGGAGCTACAGCATCCTCCTTGAAATCAGAAAATTTTCAGGGGGAAAGGAGATTTGGAGGTCTCTTATCCAAGCCCATGCTCAAAGCAGGGCTAACTTCAACATTACATCAGCTTGCTCAGTCAAAATTTGGAAATCTCCCAAGATAATGATACTTCAACCTGTCTTGGCACCTGTTCCAGTGCTGATCCACCCTCATTATGAAAATGTTTTTCTTTTATATCCAACCAAATATTCTGGGAGCCCAAAATTGCTCCACATACAGCCTCAGAAGTGCTGAGTAGAGAGGAATAATAATTTACGTTGGCCTGCTATCTACACTCTCATCATTGCAGCCAGGTACACATTTAGCCCTCCTTGCTGCAAGGGCATGCTGGCACACTCATTTTCAGCTTTGCTCACTGGCACCCTCTGGTCTTCTTCAGAGCCACTCCCCAGCCAGCAAGTCGTCATCCTTCAGTGTTGCGCAGAGATCGTTCCAACAAGTGGAAGACGTTGCACTTATCCTTGTTGAACTTAATGAAATTCTGTCATCAAATTTCACCGTGTCTTTGGGGGCCTTTGAATGGCAGCTCTGCTCTCTGGAGAGTTCAGCCACTCCCCTGAATTTGGTTTCTTTCCTGAAGCTGCTGATGGTATCTTCTCTCCCATCATGCAGGTTACTGATGATCAGGTGCACCCTTCTTTCTGATAGTGCAGAAGCAGCAGAGGACTTTATGGTGCTTCTGTTACTGTGATTCTCAGTGTGGAAAGTGAGATGGCCTGTCCAGCCTCTGAGGTACCAAAAAGTATGATAATCACAGAATCACTAGGTTGGAAGATACCTTCAAAATCATCAAGTCCAACCCATGCCCTAACACCTCAACTAAACCATGGCACCAAGTGCCACATCCAGTCTTCTTTTAAACACCTCCAGGGCTGGTGACTCCACCACCTCCATGGGCAGACCATTCCAGTACTTTATCACTCTTTGCGTAAAAAAACTTTTTCCTGATATCCAACCTGTATTTTTCTTGTCACAGCTTGAGAGTGTGTCCTCTCAGTTGTTCTGTCAGTTACTGCTTGGAGAAAGAGACCAACACCCACCTGATGACAGCCACCTTTCAGGAAGTTGTAGAGAGTGGTAAGGTCACCTCTGAGTCTCCTTTTCTCCAGCTCCCTCAATCATTCCTCATAGGGTTGTGTTCCAAGCACCTCACCAGCCTTGTTACCCTCCTCTGGACATGCTCAAGCATCTCAACATCCTTCCTGAGCTGAGGGGCCCAGAACTGGACACGGCACTCGAGGTGTGGCCTCACCAGTGCCGAGTACAGGGGAAGAATGACCTCCCTACTCCTGCTGACCGCACTATTTCTGATACAGGGCAGGATGCGATTGGCCTTCTTCTGTCTTGAAAAGGATGCACATTAGATAGACACAGCTGAGAAAGGGCAGGGGAAAAATTGAGACCAGGTGATATTTTGACCTGATTGAGTTGATATTTCGTGCAGTTTCAGTGCTGAGAGTAGAACTGTATTTGCTGAGTATTAGGAAAACATGGTGAACATGCCGTGGGCTGCCCAGCTCGCTGTGCTATGATATTTTCTAGCCTGCGGGTAAGCCAGGGAGCTTGCTTTTCTCCCTCTCCCTTCACCTGGTGTTTTGTACCCAGAAAGTGCTAGTCCTAAAGACTTGCGTCAGAGAAATGTCTGGGATGGAGGTTTGACAGACACTGTCAGCCCTGCTGCATGGAGGGGTTGTGTGAGTCAGTGCATGGCATGTCCCAAGGCTGAGAGCTGCCCAGGAGGCAGGACCCCAAACCACTTACTTCCCTCCTCGGTGAGTGAGAGTTTCAGCTGTTAGAGAGATTAAGGAAGTAGTAAAATATGCTAATTCAATAATAGTAATTAATAACAATAATGGGCTCTTTTAATGTATTTTGGCATGATTGATTAGGGACAGTACTGTAGGAGAGAAGAGACTTTGCAGGCGAGAATAAAAAGGCAAGGTGACTGGGCCCTAAACTGCACATCTGGGCATGATTTGGAGACGTGATTTATTGACACCATAAATGACGGCTTTTTCGAGCAGCTTGTTTTGGTGCCTGTGTGGGAAGATGTAAGTCCTGATTTAGGGCTGTGTTCAGCAGTACTTACTCTCCAGGTGGGACTCCTGGCGTGTCCCTCCTGGCAGAGAACAGCTGGCTGGGCTGCTGTGAGCACATGTGTTGGTGAGACACAGGGCACACACGCAGTCCTGCATGGCATCTCCTGTCTTTCCAGTCCCTGTGGGGTCTCTTGCAGCCCCTGCCATCGCTGATGTGAGGTGTCCACACCCTGGGCAGCACCAGGAGAAGCCTCCCCCCTGTTTCAGTGCCGCATGCTGGGGGTGGTGCCTCTCAAAGGCAGCCACGCAGCTCTGCAGCCCTCTCTCTCCTACCCTGGCAGCATGAGCCCATGTGGCCCCAGCTCAGATCAGGCCAGAGCTGTCAAACCACCAGGAAGGGTTACTGCTGCTCCTAGAAACAAACTGGTTTTGCAGGGGTGAAATGTGAAAGGCAAGGGAGAAGAGTGTCCTTCGCAGCATTTAGTTGATGTTTTCATTGATCTCAGTGATTTTGTGTCAGCGCAGTGGTAGGAATTGGCCTCCACACTAGAGCCTTGTCTGGGCAAGCGGACATCTCTCAGTGGGTTTCATTACTATTATTATTATTATAGGACCTGCAGCATATTAAGAGCCTGCCAGGACACAGCACTCCCTTTCTCGAGGCTTCAGCCATGTCGGGGGAGATGTCAGGGGGCAGGCAGGGTGCGTGGGCAGCAGCAGCATGTCGCAGAGGTGTGTGTGCCCAGGACTTGTCAGCATCACATCACAAGGGCAGGTGGGCTGGCTCCTCGTTAAGTGTGCCCCTCTGCATGGCATGCGCAGGATAGGTGAGCTTCAAACAGGACAGCAGGAAAGCTAGAGGAGAAGGATGACAGCAAATGCTAGGCTGAAGGGCAAAATAAATTAAAGCAAAAAAACACAGAAAAACAATCCTTAAAAGCACTGGACTTGTCTTGGAGGTCATCACTGCCTTGTTGTGCAAGGAGGGCGTAAGAGGATGGTGTGGAAAGGGGACGGAAAGGATCCGTGGCGGCACGGCTTTCATTAGGGTTCATCAAGCACCTTTTAATGAACGGCCAAACTGCCAGGAGCCAAATGAAACAGTGGGCAAGGTGTAAATGAGAAGGAAGCTGAGGGGAGTGGGAGGAATGGCGAGAGCACTGTGTCTATGCAATGCCAGGAGCAGGATGAGGGGAGCCACAGGTGGGGGATGCAATTAAAGAGCTGAGCCATAGCCAGCAAGCTGAATCTCTGGCTTGTGCTGGGCTGTTTGCTCAGTCTCCCTCCCAGGTGCTGAACATCCCTCTGGGATTTTGAATTCACCAAGGCAGAGGGGCCCCATCTATGGGCTGGGACAGGTTCATGAGGTTCCTCTGCCTGAGTAGGTCAATCCTTGCCAGGTGATGTTCTGCAAGGATTCCTGAACTTTCCCTGGAAAGGGGGAAACCCCCCGGATATGGACTCAAACTTTGAAGGGTTCATATATTCTGGACTTGAGACAAACTATTCTAAAATCGGGGTGTGGAAGACCCATCTCTGTGAGGAGGGAGCATTACCTGCAAATGGCTGATGCTCCGGTGCCTTGGAGCAGCAGCTCTTCCGGCATTGTGTGCTCATCTCTGTGTTGGATTTTGCTGACGAGTGTGATATATGCATACAAAGTATTTTGCTATTGTTATTATTACCCAAAGTTATGGATCAGCTTGAGAAACTCAAATGCAGTAAATCACTGGGACTGGGGTAGCATTAGTCTCAGGGCTCCGAAGTAAATAATGCATGAAATATACTGACAGCAGAGTCTGACAGATCCTTATAAACAGCATCTCTCTAACGAATGCAGAGTTGCTAATATTGCCAGGTCGGATTTGGGGGAAAAATGCTGAAATCTCTCTGATGCAGATGGGCAACCACCACCCCTTCCTCACCCCTGAGAATCAAGCAAGTGATCCGGTGCCTTGTTGAAAGGGTCAACTTTAATGAAAGTTGAATAGGGTGGAAGTCCATATCTAGGTTTGATGTGGACTTCATGGGCAGGTGGCTCTCCCTTTTCCTTCCCTCTTGCGAGGTGAAGATGCTGAAGGGCTGTCTCCAGCCTGCTCTGCCTTCACCCTGGTGTGAAGTGCTCTGAGATCCTCAGAGAGGGAGTGCTCCAGGCATGCTAAGTACTATTATTATTTTTTTAATAATAGAAAGACATCCAGGGAATTACAGATCTATGAGCTTTCTCTCGATTCCAGCCAAACTGATTGTGAAGCTAATTAAAGACAGACTAGTACAATGTTCACCTAAGTATAACATGGCAGGGTCAATCCAGTATGGCTTCTGGAAAAGAAAATTGTGCCTTTTTGAGCTGAAAGTGGGTTTTGTTGTTTGGGTTTTTTTAAAGTTTAATAAAATAAGATAAAGGTGATCCCCAGCAGACATAATGTACTTTGATTTTCATAAAGCCTTTGATAAGGCCTTTCACACAAAATTATGAAGGGAAATAAACAGCCATGGGCAAAGGGGCAAGGTCTTGTCATGGTTTAAAACCCAGTGGATAGTTAATTAGCAAAGAATAGTTTCTCTTTTGCATGGAGACAAGTTAATAGTGGGAGTCACTACACACTGCGGAGGTGTTTAGTCTGCCCTGTGTGCCATGCTGGCGTGTTGGTGCTTTGATGACAGCTCCTTGTTTGGCTGGTGAGAAATGCAGCAGAGTTGTCAAAAGCCATAGGAGATGTTAAGGGCAGGCCCACTACATTGCAATCCTCTGCAGGCTTGCTGCCTGGGCTGTGCAGAGCCGGTGGGACCCACTCCCAGGGCTTGGCCTGGCTGCTCCTGGTGTCCTCCTTGGAGCTGGGTCCTCCCGCAGTGCCCCTCACCATCCAAAGGCAAGCACGGGCTGCTGCCTCCATGAGTCAGCAGGATTTAAAGGCACCATGGAGACAGAGCAGCAGGATGACGGATGAGCTATAACATGGATGAGCCTGTGGTAACGCAGACTGCAAAAATAGTCTCCACTTCAGCTGTACTGTGATGAGCACTGAGCTCCCAGGCTCCTTGGAGGGAAAAGATTGGGAGTCATGGTGAGTAACTGGATAAAAGCTTCTTCAGTGGGTTGCGTCAATTCCAAAAATGTGGGAGATGCTTGGTTGCCCTTAAAGGACAGGGAAACAACAGGGAATATGTTATAAAAAATATTATCTCGAACACTGGCTACGCCCTCATTTATGACAGTGTGTAGAATTACCAGAAGGCCATGAAGCATGGTTAGTAATCTTGTGAGATTTACCTACTGGGAGGCAGTCAGTTGGACTGAAAAGGGGTTTTTTTTCAGTGTAGCGAGCTTGCAAAAATGCCATTTCTCCTTCCCAGTAGCTCTCCCATCTTCCTTTTTGCCATCATGCCCTCTACTGTCCCTGAGCTCAGTCTGCCTCCGCTCAATCCCAGCCTGCTCCAATGGGAGATGGCAAGCACCGGTCATCTGCAGCCTCCCTGAAGAGACACGCTAAAGGCTTATAATTGAGTTATTTACACTAATGAAGAGTGTGGTGAAAACTGATCAGTCCCTCCCTTTTCTGTCCTCCTGTAATACTAGAACAAGAGGTCACTTGGAGATGCTAATGGTAGCTTAATTTAGATCACATGAAAGGAGACACTTTTTCACACAGCAGGTAGTCAGTCTGTGAAATCCACACTGCCTCCTGAGGTCAGAGAGTCAAACACTGCAGAAGGACTCGTCAAGTTCCTGGGTAATTTTTGGAACAATAATAGCCATTATTAATGAGGATGCAGTAGCACCCCAGGGACCCTCGTCAGGAAGGACCCACTCTGCATAGCACAAGGCCTGCCCAAAGCAGGAGCCAGCCTGACCTGGGTTGCTTTTGTCTCCATGGCCAAAGAAAGGTGCTCTTTGTTTGGTCAGATGCTGGAGGGGTGATGGTGAAAGAGCTGCACCCAAGCTCAGGCACCCAAGTGTGGCACTTCTTGTTTTCCTGCACCAGTTCTGTAGCCCCAAAGACAAGGTACTTGGTTCCCTTCCCTTGGTGTAATGAGAGTTCTGTTTTTCAGCTATAAATCAGAGCTGTTCACTCTGATTTTAAAAGGGTAAGGGAGGGACAGAAAGAAAGCCTACAGCTGCCTTTATCCTGGAGGAATCTTCCTGTGATCTGGGTGAAGTTTGGGTGAACTGCCTCAGGATAGAGCCTCATCTGCACTTCTGACCCTTTTCCTGGATCTCTTCAACACAGTGTGGTTGGTCTGGGGGCATTGCCGCTCCTACAGTCAGTTCTTGGCACACTCCTGTCTTCCCATGCATTGCCTATGGCATCATAAACTACTTAGCAAGTCTGACTGGACGTGGGTATTGGTGAATTTTGCCTGTGGGCAGTGTAGGCCTGTGGATTATGATAGTGTTGAAGAGCCTCAAACTTGTAAAAGGTGTTTAAATTTAACAGCAAAAACAAAGAACAGGGAAAAATAATTTCAAATCCATCTCTGTCTCTGTATTTATGTTTATCTGACCTGCAGTTCTAGAAAGGCCTTTAGCCACAGTAGGTTTGGAACTGAATCTGTTGTTGCTGTTGTTCCTCCTGTTCATAAATTCAGCTCAAGTCCCTACGTTCCCATTTTGACAAAAGGTGTTGTCGAGACTCAGGGTAGAGATCTTTGCAGGGGATTGAGACAGAACACCAGCGCTCCTTGGCATTGTCTTTTGACTCTTTATTGCAAAATGGCTAGAAGCATTAGGCTTTTGAGTGTCTTTTCTTGTAGCTAGCTGCAGAATCAACTCAGTATGCATACAGCAAAATTGATCATAATCCACTTGAGGGATGGTGTTAAGAAACTCTCACAGGCATCTCTCATTCCAGCATCATCGCAACAGCTCTCCAACTATCCCACCTGCTTTTCTCCTTGCTGTTTGTTACTGCCTCGGTAGCTGGTTGTGTTTAAATATGTCAACCTGGGTTTTTTTCCTATCTTCTTGTTCCCTGTGTTCCTCTAACAAGCAGCTTGCAACAGAACAAACAAGCAAGGCAGGAGCGCTCCAGGCAAAAGGGGTGTTTTGTGTTTGATTTGAATACATACATATTTTTCTTGGTTAAAACTTGTGATACTCATCAAACACATGCAGGAAGGCTGCGAATAAGACCTTTCTCTTTCTTCCTTTGTGACACGCACACTGTCTAGTACGAGCACCTTCTCACTTTCCCTCTTGCTGTCTGATTTTGTGCGAAGCGCGCTTTCTCTCATATCCTCGCGCACGTGTTTGATAGTCTCATCCTCACTCCTGCTCAGTCGCGTAGACAAAGCCACCTTCTCGTCTCAGCAGACCCTGGCACATGCACACTCCCGTGGGTGACACAAGCACACACGCACGGCCACCCACATGCTTGTGAAGGCTTTATTATTGCAGGGAAAATTGCTCTCGGATAGATGAGACTGCATGTAACTCTGGCAGAGATGGGGAGAGATGGGGGCAAGGCTGGGAAATTGGGCAGTCCCTTCACTCTTCAGAGACAGGGAGCACTGCTCAGGTGGAGGGGAGAACATGTCCCCAGAGTCCTCATCCCATCTGCCATGCATAGACAAGCACCAAGCATCACTTACTTGCCTCCTCTCATGCACACTCTGACTGCTCTCCCTGAAAGTTTCTCAGTCATCCTTTCTCGTGCATCCTTCCCTCTCTTTTTTGACTGTCTGTCAGGTCCTGATCACATCACTGTCATGGTTGCTATGATATCAGCATTTTCTGACAGGTGTGTATGCTTCTGTCACTCCCAGCAAAGCTCTTCAGCACCCAGCCTGCTGCCAGATCTGAGCCAGGGCAGCACTACTGGAAAGCACGGTCAGTGGTATCTCATATTGCTGCGTGCAGAGGATACAGTCCTGATAGAAAACTGCATGTTTTTGGGGGATTCCACTTTCAAAGAATACCTTAAAATGAGTGTTTTCTCTTTATGAAGAGTGAGGTTCACTGCTGTTCAGAAAAAGGAGGAACACTCTGGGTGTTTCTCTTGTGAATTCCCAGAGATCTTCTCCGTCGTCCTCTGAGGTAGGCTCTGTATTTGGCCTCCTGGAGTGGGCTATGGCAATGGAAAATTACTTCAATTTTCTACAACCCTCAAGCTTCCAGTGTGGTCTGAGGCACTGAGTGCTTCATTCCCAGCTGCTTGGTGGGGTTGGCCTCTCCTGACAAGGGAGTAACAAAAATATATCATCTGCCACGATGGGGGCCACAGATAGACTTCAGAGCAAGTCAGTGTAGGCTCTTTGTTCGGGAAATGGCCACATGCCTCTGCAGGGGCTCTGAGAATCTTGGAGTGTGCACAATTTGGAAGAAATTTCAGGTTTTCCAATTACTGTAGCAGTGGCTGGTAACCTTCCAGCAAAGAGGCGCTGGAGCACAGTGTTCCCATGGCTCCTGCTGGGCTCAGCCGGTGTTTGTGTTTGAACTGGCACCAGGAAAGCTAGGAAGCGAAGAGATTATTAATAGGGAGCGCAAGGAAGAGGAAAGGTGTTTAAACAGTTCCCACTTTGCATGTCTAATTCGGGAGCTGCCCTTCTGTAGTTCCCCAAACAGGCGCCCAAATCCAATGTCAGACTTCTCAGAAGCGTAACTCGTTAAGCTTTAGCACAGTGTAAGATAAGGACCTTGCTTGCATAAGGCCATCAAGCACTGATATTGACTCTCCAGGACATTTTTAGGGCTATTTATATCACAATAAAGCCATTTTATTAGTGTCATCAATCAAGAGAGGCTGCATTTTGGCCTGGAAATGATTCTGCTTGAGTTTCTAGAAAGGAGAAGGGTGAGTAATTATGGGATGCATTATCTTCGATCTCATTTGAAATCTCCTAATTGAAACCACATATGAGTGTAGTTTATTGCTTATAAAATAGATGGTAGGGCCGTTGCTAATGTACCTATGGTAAGTACAACCTTCCAGTAACCAGAGAGGTACAGACTGGTTTCTCAGAAGGTAACATGGCTGTGGCAGGAGCTGTCCCTGTCCACATCTGGGTGTGAAGCTGGTTCCTGGCACATGCTTCAAACAGAAGCTCGTGCCCCGCTCTGGGCTGAGCTCGTGCTACTTGGCATCCATGGTTCAGTTCAGCTGGCAGCATTTGCTGTCGTGTGCCAGCCGATCTCCCTGGCAGCATCAGGGGTCAGGAATCTGCTCCTGCAGTGGGGCTGGGGTCTGCGTACGGATGGCTGAGACCTGGGAACTGAGTCGTGGTCAAGGGGCATGGCAAAGCTTCCTGGCTCCTGACAGGCGCGTGGCTGGAGTTGCTGTTTAAGTGGAGAAGGGGATGTTTACAGCTCTCCTCCAGGGTTTTGCCAGCCCCTGTGCTGCTTTTCTGCTGTCAGCTCAGGGAAAGGGAGCAGACTCTGCAGGAGCAGTGGTTACTCAGGTAAGGAGAGCATAGCTTAGCACTGCCTGTGGGGGCCTCTGAGACTCAGTAATGGCAGGGCTTGAAAGCTGTTACAGATATTTGATAATTAATTGGCTGGGAAATCAGTTTATTTTAACGACTCTAGTTAAATAAAGAAGAGAGCTAAAAGGGCTGCACTTTCCTGCGGTGCTAAACTACTTTCAGGGACAGAGAAAGCCCATTACATGTCTGCTTTTATGCCAACAGGGACTTTCTTGTGAAGGCTCTTCTGAAAGGCGGTTGAAATCTTTATCTCCCCTGAATCCCAGCAGCTTCGGTTTAAGACAGGGAATCCTGAAGGGTGGTTTATTACCAAGGATCCATCAGGTAGAGGGGACAGGGGAGTGGAGCTGCTGCTGTAACCTCATGCTTCACCTCTGGCTGGATACTTACTGCAGAGTGGTTCCAGTTGTGGTTTATCACTGTTTTATACTGCTCTAGTGGGAGCAATGCATGTAGCTCGGTTAACCTCACTTGTCTTTCCTGGTACTGGCTTTTCACACACATACACACACATACACACAAGGCAGAGAGAAGAGTGCTAATAGTCTAGAATTAACAAGTAATTTTGGGTGCTCTCCCTGTGTCTCTGTGGCTGTCCAGGACCAGCCCTCTTTTTTCAGCCTAGGGAAGAAACAATAAGTGTGAAGTCAGAGAGAGGTTAGTGGCAGATCCATTTTTGTCAGGGCTCTCTTATTTTCTAAGTTACTGGAATATCATTGTATCACTGTTGCTCAGTGGGCAGAACTGTTTCTTTGAAGAAAAACCATGTGCACCCTGGTCCTGGCCAAAGAAAGAGGACTTGTCTGGGATCTCAAACAAAGGTTTCTGATTTGGTCTTTGTATCTGTCTGTAGGAAGATATTTTGTAACTGTGCATATCAGAGACCTCAGCAGCAATGCTGAAGGAGGCTTGGATGTATTCTTTGCTGCAGACTGTGCTTTGGATGTGAACTCAGATCTCAAGCCAGTGTATCTTGTCCTGAGGGTTGTACGGCAAGTGCACATATATGAACAGTGTTCCAGATTCAGTCGTATTTGTCAGAGTCTGCAAAGAGCCTGCAACACCATCTGTTTTAGTGAGTGGATAAGAGATTAAACTGCAGGAATCATGGGATCTGTACAATACATGAGAGTAGGCCAGACAATCACAACACATCTAATTTTTTTGGAAGCTAAAAATAACTTTAATATCCCTTTATTTAGGGTTTAATGTCAAAATTAACTAACATTTTACTCTTGTCTCAAAAATCCCTAACGGTTCTTCCTGCCCCAGTGCTGGTGCTTCCCCTACTGAAAATTCAAATTTAGTACAGACACACACCCCACATCATCCAGTGAAAACTTAAAAGAACTTAAAACCAAAAATAAGCCCTTCAGTCTGGTGGTAGTTCAGTAGAACCTCTCTTCTGCTGCCCTGTAGCACTTCGAATTGAGCGTCTTCATGACAGGATTTGAGCCTAGGCTGTCCCCTCAAGGCTGTGAGGTCCTGTGTTACTGTCATGCTGTGAATAGACATTGGAGATGCACAGATACACACCAGGTGGGCATGATGTCATCCCCTCTGCATGGCCAATGAGAGCCTACCTTTAGCCAAGTGTAAACTCAGGGCAGGCTACAAATCCTTATCTTTAAAACATTCCCTGGATGTGAAACCTCCTGCCAGCTGGAGCTGCTTTTAGCTGAGCAGACTGAAGTGCTGTATTTAATGAATTCATTTAGAGTCTGGTGGAAGGAAGCAGGGCTGATCCTCATTTTGTGTAAACCTAGGCTTCCCCATTTACTGCAGTGGTGCCTTGTTGGCCCGAGATTTATGCCAGCTGAAGCCGCAGTTTGGCATCTCCCCATGCAGTACTGGAATTCTGGAAATCATTTAGAGGAAGTGACCTGTCAGAAGAACACAAGTAGGAGCCCAGCCTCAGACCAGCCAAAGCCCAAGTGCACAGCCTTAGACCCAACTGTGTAAGAAACTCTCAGTAAGGCAGCTGAACAGAAGGGAGCTCCGTGGGGAAATGGCTTATCTGTACTGCACGGGGAGAGGTTTCCTTTCACAGCAGGCTCTTGGGAGAAGAGGCAGGGATGTCAGTGGATCCAGATAAGATATCCCTGGGTAAATGCTTCCAGTAGGATTAAGCAACATTGTCTTCACTAAGAAATGAGAAGGGTTTGTGTTCTGTGTTCCAGCCAATTTGCGCAGCTTGTTTTGCCAGTGCCAGAAGACTGCAGGTGAGGAGGTGCAGAAGCTGTCAGAGCTCTGTCCCTGTGGTTATGCCTGTCCTGCAGTCAGTAGCCAGGCTGGAGTTCAGGCTCCAGAGCACACACCCGAATGCCACAAGCCAGTTGCCTTCAAACCATGGGGAGGAGCTTGTGCTTCAGCCAGACCTCTCTTCTGTAGTTGCATATCCCTGGGCAGATCCCACTTAGAAAAGAATGGTCTCTTGCAGTAGTGCTAAGATAGATGTGACTGGAGGTGACATCTGGGTTTGTGAAGGCTATTTTGCAGTCATCACTACCCCTCTCTCACCATCCTCATGCAACTGGTACATACCAAACCAAGATTTGTATGAGACAGGTCAGGTCTGTTATGTTTTGAGTTTGACAATGAAATTGTTTCGTTCTACAACTTTGCACAACCTATTTCTTTCCCTCTCCATTGGCTCCCTGTATGTATAAAACACACATTACAAACCTTCTCCTCTACAAAGGTAAGAATTTTAGTTCCACAGTGCTTACGCCCTTTGATAAAAACACTGCTTGCTCTTCAGCATACACTGAATTGCCTTGCGAAACGATGTCCTGCAAGGGTCTCAGAGGAAAAAGAGTACCAGATATTACTATGATTAGTAGGATGGCAAGAAGATGTAGCTGTGGGAGATATTCCTTCCCCCTTTCTCCTGGAGTTGTACCTTCCTCCCATTCTGTTTCTGACCATGAGGTTTTAAACCAGCTCCTGGCTTCCATGTCAACAGCAGATACTCCATCAGGTATATCTTGACATTTCTTTTTTCCCATTCTTCCCCCTTTCCTCTGTTTATTTATTATAAACATGTCCTTATCTGCAAGGCATATTGTTCATGTGGGGATAAAAATACGCTCAGATCAAAGCTCTTGGAAGTTCTCCCTCTCAGCATCTTCTCTACCTTCTCTGTAAGTCTTTCAAACGCCTTCTTTCACAACAAGACCTGATGGTGGACAAAAGTGAGGCATTAGGGAAAGGCAAAATTTAGCAAAGCTGCAAAGGAAAGAAAGTAGAGTTGAGTATTGCCTTGCTGTAACAGCTTTGCTATGGTTTCCACATAAAGGAGTTCTTCGACACAGGATAAATACAGCATGGGAGTCTGAAGTTCACAGTATTTTAATCTATGGTGGTAGCACAACCATGGGATGGATTTTCAAAAGTATGCCACTTTAGGCAGCAAGAAAACTGGTTATATTGGTGAAGGAGCTCACTGTGCCAAATGCTATGTTGAAAATTTGGTCCTTGTGTGTTAGTTTGGCAGGTGGTAGGCCCAAAAGTACTTTGACAAATCTGGTTTAAATTTCAATGCTAAGCATTTAAAAAAGTCAAATCTCGCTAATGGCTTTTAAGTGCTGGACAACTCACAGCACATTTGGGAATACAACCATATGCCAATGACTTTTGGAAATAACACGACTGTTAGTGTTTGTATCACTAGCTTTTAATGTCTCCGTGCATGATTTCTAGAAATCCAGTTTTTTGAAAACAAATCCAAACCTGTGCCAGGTAACTCTAGTGAAGTATATAGAGGTCTAAGGCCTTGACAATAAATATTTAGCTGTATGTAAAGTGAAAATAACTAAAAACATTGCTTCATCTGAAAGAAATTTGTAAGGGGAATTGTCTTCTCCTGACATATTGCTGAACTCTGAGGCAGGTGGTAAAGGTAGTAAGACCAGGTCACTGTAGTTTGTTCTCCCTGCAGCCCCTGTGAGGCTGATCCTCTGGTCCTCAGCCCAACTTTTTTCAAACATCTGAAAGAATAGGGGCTTCTTTGCTTTCCTTGGGAAACTTTTTACAAGACTAGCACTTGTATACGACAAGAAGTTTTTCTTCAAGTTTCAACAGACTTATTTCTCTTTTTTTTTTTCTGACCTGTTACTCCTTCCTAGACCCCTATGCATCTTGCTAAATAATTCCTCTCTTCCCTCAGTACTTTCAGCTTTCAAAGAGGTATAGCTTGTCAACATGTCGCTTTTAAGTCCTCTCTTAGTCAAGTTATACATATTTAATGTTTTTAAGCTTCCCTTAGATGCTGATCCCTTTCCAGCCCTTGATGAATTTTGTTGTTGCTTGCCTCTGAATTCCCTCCAATTCCCCCATATCATTCTGGCAACAAGGTGCCTAGGATTGACTGCTCCAGTCCAGGTGCATTCGGTATTTGGTGGCAGTTGTTTTTGGATGGAATTAAAAAAAGAAGCAGCAGAGTCTCTCAAAGGGAATCTGCCTCGTGGTCTCCTCTCTGAGAGCATTATTTCAGGATGGTATTTCAGGACTGCCTTTAGATATGGAAATGAGAGCGTGTGTCTTGCTCAGAAGCTGTTTTCTGCTTTCAAGTGGGAGAGAGATGGAAGAGGGGAAGAGGGGTTAAGCTCCTCAAAGGCTTTGTCTACATTAGGCTTTTTTCTTCATATTTCCCAGTGTTGCTTGCACGGGTGTAGCTCAATCCACAGTGGCACTAATGACAGCTCTGGCACAGGCAGGGAAGCGAACACGTTCCGCTACACATCGTCTCCACAATCTCTACAAGCCCTGACTCCACCAGTGGTGCTACAGCAGCGGGAGCTGGAGAAGGAAAAGGTCAGCTGTAAATAATAACTAGAGTGTTTGCACATCAAGAAGGTGTCCTTCATTGAAATGCAGCAGCTGGAAGTGAGCAGGCAGGATGCGCCCAGTTTCTCATTCATCTCGAAATACCACCCTTCACAGTCTGCTGCTGGCTACCTGAGGGCAGCGCTTGGAAGTGGGTATGATAACTTGGTTGGAACACCTCTGATACTCTCATGACCTCAGAAAAGAAGGAAAAGTTAAGTCTTATTTTCCCTGCTGTCACTCACACTCCCTCTCTGATCTGCCTCCAAAGAATTTTGAGACTGATTTCTCCTTGGTGTGGATTCTCCTGTCCCACCTGCCCAGGACAAGAGCTAATGCTTCAAATGTGATAGTCCCTTTTCCCTTTTGAAGAAGAAGCAGAATGAGATGAGATGAACATTAGGACCCACATAATAGAAAGCGCATTACAATGTCTCAGGTAGCATGCTCCTCAGGTATTGGAAGAAGCTATTTCACATAGTACAAAACACAGGAGACACCTGCCAGTTTCACGTAGCATTTAAATCCGATATTCCTTCACAGCCTTGTACCAATTAATGGTTAACTGATGAAATTCTCAGCCAGAAAGTATCACCAGGATGAAGATGTTAATGAGTTTAAAAAAAGAAAAAGGGGGCAGGGGGTTGAGAAATGCCTGGGGATAAGAAAGCCAGCGTACAAACTTACAAGGTGGATTGCAAGCTGTCACTCAGAGTGGAAGCCAATTTACAGAGAGGCTAGATTTAGATTAGATATTAGGAAGAAATTCTTTACTTTGAGGGTAGCAAGACACTGGAACAGGTTATCTAGAGAAGCTGTGGTTGCCCCTGACTGGCAGTGTTCAAAACCAGGCTGGATGTGGCTTTGAACAACCTTATCTGATGGCAGCTGTCCCTGTCCTTGGCAGGAGGGTGGAACTAGATGATCTTTAACATCCCTTCCAACCCAAGCCATTCTGTGATTTGCTTGGTTCTAAGTTTATAGGTTTTCATGGCTAGAAAGCATAATGAAATTATGTAGAATGTGATTTACATTGTCACTTTAGGAAGTGTTCCACCTTTCTTTGAAATGTCTCTCACTAAGCATGGCAGGGTTGGTCACTGAACCCTGTGGCCCAATGCTTAGACCTTGATACTGTTCCCATCCCCTTCCTCGAATGTTCAGATGGGGACATCTGAGCCCTTAGCGCTTCCTGCCTCCCTGGAGATATGCAGCCATTTCAGATTTACCTCGGTCACTGCTCCAGTAGCTGTTGAGACTGGTGGCCAGCATTAGCCCCTGACAAGCTGTTAGCCCTGATCTGATTGTCTGTTTTGGCTGTGTTTTCCCATGTCAGAAACGTTCCTAGAGGTGGTGCACGGCTTCGTGCCACCTGGCAGTCTGCTCTTGCTGACCCAGGGGAGGCTGCTGCCAGTGCTGTGGGCACGTCCCTTGTTTCTGAGCGCCCCGAGAGCTGGCACTGTCACGTTGCCGTGTGGGAGGGCACCTGTGGTGCTTTGCTTTTGGAATTAGGCCACGGTACCATGGCAGCAGTCGTGGGCTGTTTTGCAGGCTTACATGTGCCATGGTATGTGTGCCACTGTGAAAGGGAGTATCAGGGCAGGAACCTCCCTCTCTGCCATATGAAATGCATGAGGTGATGCTCCAAAGCTCCAGTTTGAATTATTTCAATCTTTAGCTTTGTAGTCCCCTTCCCTGAGCAAACCACTGGAATCCACAAGCTGGAAGGTGCTATTTGCAGTCCCACATCTCTCTTCAGCTGTGAGATGCTGGTTTTCAAATCTCCCCCTTGTTTTGTGACAGCCTGTGGTGATACCGCCTGCATTTTTAGCTGGTGACTGGGGTGGGAGGAAGCAACCCTGGACCACACAAAATGTTTTGAAGCTCCCACTAGCATCACTCCTCTATTTCCTGTTGTGTTTGCACTGCCCCTTTCCCCCCACTCTCTCCTGACCTGACCTTACTCTCTTTCCATGCTCTGTGCATTGCTAATCTGTGTCCTTACCATTCTCCAGTAGCTGTGCCGGCTGCCTTAATGTTTCTTGCCAGCTTTTGCCTCTCCCCATTTTTTCTCTTCCCTCCGCTTGCCAGCCCATGATGTAGCATTGCCTTTCTCCATCTGCCTGATTGTCTCTCCGCTTTTTATCTGGGTGCTGGAGCTCCAGGTGCTGTCATTCTCTGCGACAGCACAGAACGTTTCAGTTTCCCTCTGTGGCTGGATAATTACCAGATACAGAGTCACGTGGACTTCCCAGTGAAACCCTTCCTCCTCTCCTGTCAGAAAAGGAGATCTCTGAAACACATTTTTCCCTTTTTTGTGACATTTTCGTTATTGTTATTTTTTACTAGAAGAAATTAAAGGGAAAAATTTTGATTAGGTTTTCTAGAGTTAGCTAGTGGTGACCACATTGAAGTTACCTACAAGGCACTGGGTATTCAGGCAGAAGAAATAGGTGATTTCCTGTGCTGAAGTTTGTGAAGGAAAATAGAGGGACTTATAGTCTTTATGCGTTCCTTATTAGTGCTCCTGTTCTCATTTTTGGTGTATCTCCCAAACAGAAAAAAGTCATAATGGTGCAGAGACTCACCAGAAGCTTTTTGGTTTCCAGTTCTTTTACAAATTTGGCATAACAGCCAATACTCAGTTAACATAAGTGACTAATTATCATTGTCTTTCAATTAACTTCTGTTCCTAAGAGACCCCAGATATTTTTTAAATATCAGCCTGTGTCTTGGTGATCACAGAAGCACAGGATCCTTAGTGTAAATGCTGGGCAGCAAAAAGGCGAACCATCGGGCAGTGTTCCCCACTGTCATTCTGCATCACCTCTGCTGTTCCCTGGCTCCTCCTTTTGATGGTGCAGGAGCCCTGGGATGCTATGGGAAGCTATGGACAGCTGAGCAATGCATACATTCCTGGTGGATATTTCACTAAGGCTGATCAACAGCTGATGAGTGTTACCTAATGATGCTGGATCAAGAGCAGAGCCAGGTTTCTGACTGTACTGAAAAGGGACTCTTGACAAGTCCTCAGCTAACCCAAAAGGGAAGGAGGGAGCTCAGGGTCTGTTTCCTCAGCTGCCTGAACCTTCCAACTGATTTTAGTGCAAGACCCTGATGCAAGCTGTCGGAGCATTTGGCATTTCTGCAAGCGTCAGCCAGAGAGCAATTCATCCCCCTGTGCACATGTGGGGAGCACGTCTCCTCTGGCAGGAGGCCTGTGACTGGAGCTAGTCATTCTAAAAACGCCTTGGAATGCGGAAAGACCTGTCCAAGGATTTCCTAACTACGCTGTAAAGAAACGCAGGGCATTTCCTAGGTATGGTGGGATATAAGAAAAGATGGCACTGTGGTGGTGGGTCTCGCTCTGAGGTTTTTCTGTATTTTGAAAATTTAAACTGTGCTGGGGTATGGCTGGGATGGAGTTAAGCTCATAGCAGCTCATAGCAGCTCATATTGATATTTTGAAGAAGGTTCCTCTGCCGGAGTGGATGTGGACTGAAGTTGTTTATGCAGGTATACTGATCCCCGACAGATGGGAAGAGCAATAAATCGTGCCAGTATAAGTCCTCTTATTCTGATATAGTTACATCCACCCTTTGAGAGTTCTGGCATAAAAATCGCTGTAAATTTGGGCTTGATTTCTGTTGTGAGTTTGGGGCTTTTTTCCTACACAAACAGGAACCTATACTCTTAAACAGTCATTTTAACAGAAAGCAAGACCACGTCAGACCAGCTGTGTGTCTGCTAATGAGAGCCCGTGCAGCTAGCTGTCTTTTTAGGCCACTGTATTTTTTGTAAATTCCCTTGGGTTTCATTTTCCATGCATATCACATGGACCGAGAGACAAGGATGTTTACAGCACATGAGCGGTTCTGCACTGATACTCATATTTTCTGGTAGCAATTCTTTTTGCTTTCATTAGAAAGAGTTGATGGGAGAGACAGTGAGACAGAAATGTTTCTGTACAAGGCACTGGGGACTTCTCTTCTAGAAAACTGGGTACAAATTCTGGTCACGAAAGAGGAATTCAGACTGGAGCAGGTGCTGAGAGGGGCTACTGGGATGTTTAGGGCAATGGAGAGTCTATCATACAAGAAGAAACCAGGAGAGTTTGGCTTGTTGAATCCAGCAAAATGAAGGCTGAGAGGGAATATGATTGCTCTCTGTGAACACACTGAAAGATAAACACCAGGGAGAGAGAAGAGCTCTTTAAGCTAAAAGATGGTGTTGGCATGAGAGGAAATGGATATAAGCCAGGTATGAATAAATCTAGACTTAGAGTTAGAAAAAAGGGTTTTAATCAGCAGAGCAGAAATACTTCGAGCAGTCTGACCTACAAAGCAGGGGGAGGGTATCCCACATTCAAACACACTAGGCTAAAGTAGGGATGAGGTACATCTCTGAAAAATATGATAAGGTACAGCTGGCTGTGCCGGTAGAGGTTGGGCCTTTGTGACCTGGTAAGCCCATCCTAGCCTCACACTCCCAAAGCAGCAATTTACTAAAGAGAATGAACAAAAGTGCAGGCATCCTATCAGCCATGTACCCTCCCAATTGGTGGATGGCCGAAAATTGTCACCCGCATGCTGAAATACCCAGGGAGCTGCAGACAGGTGTGATGACCAAGGTCACAGCATAATACAGCTGAGAGAAAGCATGAGCTGAACAGATGCAGCAGTTTCCCCCTCCTGCCAGTTTTCCAGCACAGGACTGGGTTTAAGCAGTAGTTTTCTAAATTCCTCCGAGGGCCTGTGTTATCATGCTGGCAGTGGTGACTCAGGAGCTATTTATGCCACATTTTGGAAATCCATCCTGCTGTGGCACAGCTTTCACTCTCAAACAGTGACCCTGCTGTGTGTCATGGCACATAAGAGGAGGAGCAGCTGTACCGGACTGGGGAAAGAGATGAGCAGTGGCAGTGGGGAGGAGAATTTTGAGCAAGAACTGATGCCCATGTGCTTTCAAATTCAGCAAAATGAGGCTTTTTAGCTTGGCTAAAAAGAGGTTTCATATGCTCAGTTGATATAATCTCCCACTGCCATCCACTTAGAGGGGCCCTTGCCTTCGCAGAGGTGGCGATATGTTCAGCTGTGGGTGTCTTCCAGAGCATCTCCTGCTGAGGGGAGCCTGATCCAGAGCAGTGGGAATCACCCAGGGCGGACAGCTCCCACATTGCTCCTCCAGACTATGTGCTCCCGTGTGCTCTGCCACTGTACCCTTCTGCTGGGGACTGCAGTGGCAGTGCTGCCACTTGACATGCTTGCTCCTGACATGCTGGCAGGGTCCAGCACTGCAGGGGCATTGTGAGGCCTGGCTGGACTCTTCCAAAAACCCTGTTTGGGAGGTCAGGGCTGACATGGCTGTGTTCTGTCCTTAGCCCTTGCTGCCCACATCCCTGCCGGGGCATGGAGGAAGGGCTGGACTCCTGCTGCCCTCCTGGCTGACCATGGCTGTGTCCGAGTCCTTGCTTGCCAGGCAGGGAAGGACTGAAGAGCTTGAGGAGACAGGATGAAACAGCACAAGCACGATTTGCTCTTGAACTTTCCCCTCTGGGCTGGGAGCGAGGCTGTGTTTAACCACTGCATTAGCTTTCCAGGATCATACTTTGCAACACAACGGAGAATTTTTGCATGTTCCGAGCTGGCAGCTGGGAGCTGACGTTGTTTTGTGCTGGATGAGCCATGTTTGATCCCTCTCTCTTTTCCCTCTTGCCGTTTTGCTGCTGGGGGTAGAGGGCGGTGGGGGAAGCTGTTAGCTGGATCTAAGAGTGTGTGTGAAGTGAGAAGATTAGAGCAGGCTCATCACAGAGCTGAGGCGAAGGCAGGAGATCTGATGCAGGGCAGGTTGTGGGATCTGCTGGCAAAAGGGTATCACGTCCCTCAGTGAGTGCAGTGGGGTGGGGTTTGGATGCTTAATGGTGTGTGCAGCAGGCTGCTGAGTTTTGGCCTGATGCACAGAGATTGTCTGGCAGAAGAGATGATCAAAGGGTTAACGGAAAAAAGATGATTAAAGAGGAGTGTGGGAATTACGGCACAGAGCTGTCACTACAACATGCTTTGGAGAAAGAGGGCAGAAAATGCAGTCCATAAACTCACTACTTATTTATTTTTCCCCAAAACGAGGTAAGAGCTGTGGCTTGCTGGCAGAGCATTACACCATATTTCATTAATCCTAGCAGCTTGCTTCTTCTCACTAGTGGGGCTCTGGCAGAGAATTGTGGGTTTGCGTCTGCTCTTAAAAAAAAATAAATTATTTGTAATTACAACAACAATTAAAAAACCCCAAATAATTATCGCAGCTTCAGTGCAACCCAATACATCATTGATAATGCTGTAAAATCTCCATGTTAAAGTAATCATTTAAACAGCAGCTTCACCAGGCCCTAAAGGGCTTCCTTCTTGCCTTTTCATCATTCTAGGCTCTAAATTGCATCCATCCCTTCGAAAAGGGGTGAAATACCCCCACTCCATCTCCACAGCCTCGCCTGTAGCTGCCGTGCTGCTTTCTCTGAGGCAGAATGGAAGGCACATTGTTGAGACCCCGGCTCCGGTGCATCCTCCTCCTCCTCCTCACCCTGTGCAGCCCCACCCTGGCAGTGGCTGCAGCCAGCCTGGGGAAGCCGAGCTGGGGCTCCCCAGGCGAATGCTGCCTCTCAGCAGCCGGGCCCGTCTGTTCGCCGGCGGGGAGAGGGCGGAAAGCTCAGGGCCGAGAGCTGCAGAGTGACAGGCACAACATAAACTGCGATGAGTGTTACAGCAACATGCTGGGAAACCAGTGCGGTGCTGCCTCGACGGGAGGAGGAGCAGGAGTCACGGGCGCTGGGAATCAGAGCACCAAGGCCTGAGTGAGGCAGAACAGGCGGTGAAATCTCCAGACTTCCATCCCCTGGAGAGGAGATGGGGATGCCTGAGCCTCACTCTTCTTTTCACTCACTTTCCCATCCATCAATAGGAACAAGCCCAAATACTTTAAAGAAGGGGAAAAAAAAATACATCTCTGTCCAGAAGGAGATTTCCTCAGAGCCTACAAAGGCAGGTTTGCAGGAGCGCTGCTGTGGCCCAGTGCTGCATGTTAGACTGGCCAGCAGCGGAGGAGAGAGGAAAAGCAGCAGGACTTTTTCCTGGCTCCTGCCCTCCCCCTGCCAGATGTCCCAGCCTGTCATGAAATCCAGGGACCAGGAACGATGGTGGGCAGCCTTCTGTCCTGTCCAAGGCAGTGGTTCCTCCTGAAGGTCCAAAAGCATTCTCCTGCAGCAAAAGCACCAGCCCCTCCCCTCCCTCCTGGAGCACGGCTCAGCCTCATTGTCTGTGTCTGCATGTGGGGAAAATGAGACTGGGAGAGGAGTGCAAGGATGACCTGGGTTTCCTTCTCCACATCCAGCTGTTGCTAAAAGACTTCAGGTGCCGAACTTGGCGGTGTTTGTTTACAAGGGGGCAAGGAAGGCTAATGGGGCATGGCAACAACATCTTTTGTCCTTCTGTGTCTGTGGTTTGAAATGGTGCAAGATCAACAGTTCCCAAGTTCCTACAGTGATCATGCAAGGCATGCCCATCACTATTCACTGGTCCTCTTGTTAGCCACATCAGAGGTGTCAAGAACCTGCAACCATAAGGAAAAGAATAATGGATGGATCACAAATAGTTTATTAGCTTTCTCTGAGGCTGATGGTAATGTTTCCAATAAGCCTAGTGAAAAGTGTTTGACTGTCTCTATGAACTTGATTTTTGATTATTAGTGAACAGTAAGAGTCCATTGATATCTTGCTGATGCCATGTTCCTATTGCTTTGCAGTTAAATGTCAGTTAACATGCCATTTAATATTCTATTAGTATTGAATTAGCACTTATTACACTGTGAAAATCATCACCATAAATCCTTATTAAAGCGTGATCCATTCAGCTGGGTGGCATCTCTGGCAGACTAAGAGGGTGTGTGTGTGCAGACAGACACACTGAGATGCATCATCCACATGGATGCGTGTTCAGAGCACACCAGGACTTGGAATTTCCACATTTGTACATTGATTTTCCCTGACAGCTTGAGAGGAGCAGGTATGGTGAACAGAAGGCTCAAATCCATTTCACTTACTCTTCCCATTTTCTTCTTTTCTTTATCCTCTCTCCTTTCTTTATTTTGCAAGCACCTGCTAACTTATGTCAGGGACAGTTGCAAGATTGTCTGTAGCTATCGACCACTGTCCTAGGGCTGACCTGGATATGTGTAAGACAGGTTATGACACATTTTCTCTTTGACAGAGAGGAGGGAGGGTCCCTGGTTGAGCCTGCCCACAGGAGCAAAACAAGGCTTCGTTCTGACCACACCACTGAGCTATTACTGACAAGACACCACACAGGAGCATATTTGCTGCCCTAACAGAGAGTTATAATGATCAGGTGCAGGGCAGAGCTGTGAAGCGCTCACTGTAGCCTGGTGGGGACTGGAAAGCAGCCTGGCAGGGATGGTGTGGTGCCCTGGATCTGCTGGAGTCCAGCAGCACTGATAGCTGTTCAGAGAGATTTTCAGAAGTGACTGAGAAACTTCAGCTCCCACTGACTTCAGCTTCCGCTGTTAATCTGCTTATCTTTTCACCACCAAAATACCTGACCCCTGGTTCTTGGTGCTGTTACAACTCTTGCATTTGCAAGAGGGTTCTTGACCCTAAGGCAGCAAGCTCTGGAGGCAGTCTAAGGTGTTCCTGCAGGGCCTCTGCTCCCAGCCCTGGGGAACACTGCCCTCCCTGGGTCCTGGCCTCCCATCACTGGTGATGACAGCCTGGGATGGCCAATGGAACTGGAGCAATGCCTCATCGTAGTGCTCCTGGTTTACACATGTAGGTGGCTGCTCACAGATTCCCCTGCATCCTTCTTTTTGACAAAGAGTAGCTTTTTGAAAACAACTCAGATCACACCTGAGAGTTTACAGCAGGGACAAGTGCCTGCCTGGTCAGGAGGGTGGGCTCTGGCCTGAGGGCCAAATTCTCACTCCCTTTCCTGGACAGCATCAGTAAAGGACAGGATCTGCTGGGCTGCTCTCTAAAGCAATGTTTCTCAGATCAGACAGAGCTGCTTACAGCTTGGCCAGCAGCGTGGCATGCCTCCCATGGATGCCCATGCAGCTTGGCTTTCCTCCTGCCCACAAGTAACCCCAGAACAACTTGGACAGCGTCCATGGGCATGCCAAAAGGGAGTGGGTGTGAGGTGCCAGCCATAATGGTGGGGTCACATCACAAGGGAAGGCAGCTGCAGCACAGCATGAATGAAATGCATTCAAATAGAGGAACTTGGAAAATGTCTGACCCATGCTAAAAGGCTGTATGAAAGCCTACTGTCAAATATTTGTCTTATCTTGAAGCAATAATCTTTATCCTCTCTCTTTTTTTTCCTGCAAATAAAAGATTGCAGGAAATCATGCATCAACACATGCATGAATAGTGAATAGGACCCAATCCTGTGCAATGTGACCTGTGAAGACCCTGCTCGAGCAGGGAGGTTTGACCGTAAGACCTCACTGTGGTCCCTTCCAACCTTACCTACTCCGTGATTCTGTAAAAGTGGTGGCAAGAGGTTCTGGGTTATTTGGATGCTGGGACACTGTGGGCAGAGCTCTGAGAGGTGAAGGAGCAACAGCTCTGGAGACTGAGCTTCCCTGTTTATCTGCAGAGCAAATGTGGTGTGAGCTGCAGCAGGGCAAACCTGCTCTCAGCCTGTCTGAGCACAGCCCTGGGGGGTACAGCTGCCAGGGTGAAAGAGGAGTTATGTCTTCCTGTCTCCTTCAGCCCTGGTCCTCTTGAATGAGACAGCTGAGGGTGAGCAGGGTGTGTCTCCTCAGTAGCATCTCCTTGTCTTTTCTGTGTAAATCTCCTTCTGGCAGTGGGAAGTGGTACAGAGCAGGTGCCTTTGCCAAAAATGCATTTGTCTTCACAGCACCTACTCTGCTCTCCCTCAGGAAACAAAACACTTGTCAAGTTACAGTTGCAGCGGGGTTAGTCTGTCCTCTGTCTTGTGAAGGTTGGCGCTCAGGGCCATGGCAATTGCTGGTCCTCCTGCTGGTCCTCTGCTTGCTGCCCCTGGATGTCATTCCTCCTCTCCTGTGCACCTGAGATGTTCACAGGACATGCTGCATATGTCACAGGGATGACAGTGACGCTCCCACAGCCTCTCATTTTCAGCCTGAGATCTGCACTTGCCTGCACAAACAGGCAGATGTGCATCAGCAGTTATGTGTGTATGTGTTAGGGGGTGATGTCTGAGCAGTGAATCCCTCTTCACACAAAATTTTTTTTGGTCAGAGGGATGTAGATGGGAGACACGCTATAGTTTCCTCCCCTTGTGCTGCTGAAAGTGAGGGATGGAGGAGCTGACAAAGCTGGAGCCCTGAACCTTTGCCTCCAGGCTGGAATGGGTCTGGGAATTTAACTTTTGTATACTCAGCTTTTGAAGGTGAGGGAGAAGCATGGGAAGAACTACTCATGACCTTTCTCACTGGCAGGGTTGGAAAGCATTTGGTGATCAAGATGTCTTGTGGCCTTCCAAATTAATTTTTGATGCATGTGTAGGCCACAGGCAAAAGGAAGAGAGAACAAGAGACGTGTCTGTTCCTAATCCCATGGGTTTATGAACCAAAGGTTCCTGAAACTCTTCAAAAAATCATTGTTTAAATACATATCCATGGGACAGCAGTGATGAGAAGATACTATGGTTCACTGGCAAGGCAGGAGTGTGCTGTGAAGATTTTAAAAAAAGTAGTAAAGAGAAGGGACAAAAGGGAGGTGATGGAGAGGGTTGTTAATCTCCCCCTTACCTGTCTCATCCTCTGCAGGTGTTATGTAGAAGACAGAAGCTCCAAGGTGGCCTGGTTAAACCGTTCCGGCATCATTTTTGCTGGAGAGGACAAGTGGTCCCTGGACCCTCGAGTAGAGCTGGAGAAGAGAAACCCCCTGGAATACAGCCTGCGGATCCAGAAAGTGGATGTGTACGATGAGGGGTCCTATACGTGTTCGGTGCAGACACAGCATCATCCCAAGACTTCCCAGGTTTACTTGATTGTGCAAGGTAAGCAACATGCCTGATAGGAGAGCAAAGAGCAAAAGGTGCAGTGAGTGGAGGGGTCTGTATTTTCCTAAGAGAAACTCCAGAGTCAGTAGCCTGTGTGTCCTATGTTTACACAGGAGCCAGCAGGACTCTTCCCTTCCACTGCAGTGTGGCATGGTTTTTCTCTGCTGTCAGTCTGTCCTTTTAAAAGTGGTGACAGAGCAGGGGACACCAGTGATGCCAAGCCACATCCTAGTATGATGCAAACCTGGCTCCTGGCTCTGGTGTTTTGGCACTGATGGGAAAGCATTTGTTTATAATGTCACTTTTTGGAACATTGTGCCTTGTCTCTTCCCAGAGAGCCCTCTGGTTTCTTCGCCTCCTCCTTCCTCAGGTTTCCTTTCTTTCTTCTGGCGTCAACAACCTACTGTGCTGGTTTTTTTTGGCCTTCTGTAGTCAGCTCTTTACAAGGCTAGGGAATTAATTTTCCTGTGAGTTTTTCCATGCTGGGTCATTGGTTCACAGGAGCACTGTCACTAGGCATGTGTGAAACCTGGTACCTGAGGGCCCAGCCACATACCTTATGTTGCCCTCTCTTTTTTTAGCTACCCTCCTCCTGTGTGTGCTATAGGAAACAGGAAACTTGATGAACCAGCACTGTCCTATCTGTCTGCCTGCATTTATGGCATAACAGAGAGTAAACACTTTAAAGAGTTCACCAGTTACTGGAAGGGGCATTAATGAGTTTACTTGTTCCATCCTGTCCAGACCAGAATACCAAACAAGTGAATTTACCTAGTTTTGTTTAGTTTTGCTTTTAATCTTCATGCCATTTTGTCTACCTGCCTATTTATCTAAAATATTTACAGAGCAGCTTAGGTGATAGATATATATGAATGTGTTTGATACATATTACAGATATGTTCAACTTCTACATTATCCTTCAGGCAGGAATTTTTTATTTCTCCTGCTTTGTCTAGTAACCCATAAGGCTGCAAATTTTATTTCCCCCAGCAAGTTTTTGAATCACTCTGATTATAAATGCACGCAGGAAGAGACTTTTCCTCTTGCTGGTAGTGCTTTGCAAACTGGGGGGCTAAGTAGCATCCCAGGTGTTTCTCTGCAAGGTGAAGAAGTCTGGCCAGAGGTGATGCTTTACACACAGGTGTAGTGATCCAGGCTCCTGGTTGGTTTTCTTGCCCAGAATCCTCCCCCAGCAGCAGGAAGAGCAGCCCACGCCCGCACACAGAGCAGCTCTCCTGGCTTGGCTCAGTGCTTGCTGCGTGAAATGCATTCCCCAGCCCTGGAGCTGTACCCTGCCTCGCTGCTCGCTGCAGCAGAGCAGAGCCAGCCCTCTGTAGGTGGTTTATTACTGGTGAAATCTCACAGCATACAATTTCCATTTACCTGTCAAGAAAAATATAGGGACAAATGAATTCTAGAGCCGTGCATATGTATTATTAATTTTATTTGTGCCTATTAGATATGGGCCTAAGCAGCAAAATTGAGTTCTCTAGCTGAGCTTTCACTTAAATACGTGGGTATCTGGCTCTGAACTACTGCCACCTTTCTGAGAATGAGAAAATTTAGGTTTTGATACACCTGAACTCTGGATGCCTGTAAATAAGGTATCTGTGGGTAATCTTTGTTCTAACACCTGCCACAGATTTCATAAAAGACCCATTGTGATATTGTGCTTACTGTAATCCTGTAATTAGGTGAAACTCATAGCTTTAATTTTTCTAAAACTAAATTTAATCTGTAAAAAAAAACCGTGAAGGAAAATATAAATACAAAATCCTTTACAATTTGGAAGAGTTAGCATCATTTTAAACATGTTTTTAAAATCATCTTAACTAATAAAACTAATTCAGTACAAAATAATGTATGTTAGAAAATAACCCCTGTAGTCTCAGAGTATTATTTTCTTATATTGATTGCTATTTTTCTAAGATTTGCAGGCTGTCTGCCTGAAAAATAGTCCACTGCTAGTACCAATTAAAGGAGTTTGGATATTGAGTCATGCTAAACTGTTTAGTTTTATTTATTTAATGTGGTTTATTTACTTCTATTTTTTTTGTGTTCATACATTTCAAAACATAGGCTATTTGAAGCTCTGAGCATTCCAAATATAAAAATAAATAACTAAAAGAAAATACAGCTCCTGAAACATTAAATGACAGAGTGGTCAACTGGTCTGCCTGGTAATCTGGGAGGAGAATTTCTGGAGTGATGGTCAGTGACGTCCTTTGAACAAGCTCAGGGAAACAAAACCAGGATCAGACACTCATTGCACTTTGTGCACATGGCTGAAGCCTGGATTTGCCTGTGAAGGATACTGCAATGACAGCTGCTCCTGCCCTGGGGACAATGGGCTGTTTTAGGGCCATGCCCAGGCTTCCTATTCTGCTCACTCAGTGTTGTCACAGATATTTCTGCTCCCCCCTACCAAAGCCAAGTCCTTAATCTCTCCCAGTTCAACTCCCTCATCTGTTTAGTCCCTGTGGGAACACAACTTCTATTACCCCTAGAACCAAACAGGACAGCTATATCAGAGACTAATAAGTGGGTAGGCAGATCCCAGAGTGCTGTTGGAGCTCTTAAAACGGGAGACCACTTCACATCCACAATGCCGGCTGAAGTAGGCAGGCTTTGGTTGTATCCTGAGGGTTTGCTGGGTTTAGATCACTGCAGTCTAATGGAGTTGTATTCTAGGACCAAGTCCTTTCCAGCCTTGAGAGAATCAGCTTTCCCTAGGGTGAGCTCTGCTTGGTGAACTCTGCTAGGTGAACTCTGCTGGCTGGAGCTGCAGAAGTACATCACAGAAAGAGGGACATCACGTCTCTAATGTATGTGCCCAAGTCTTTTAGTATTTCCAAGGGAAGAGCCAGTTCTACTTTGTCTCTGAAAAAACAGCCTACTTGGTCTGCTCCTTTCCTCTCTTAAGTGTGTATGTCCATGGCTAGGATCCCTCTCAACTGGGCATAAAGAAGAGGTCTAAAATGGATATAATGAAATGACACTTAAGAAAAAAAAAATCAGAACTTCATGGACAGCTTAAAGTAGAAAAGGTTGTCCTCCTAAGTCTTTCCTGCTTTTCAAACATGAAGCAAACTCTGCTAGTAGAAGTAGGCATTCACTGCTGAAAGATTCATTAGTACAACTGTGGCCATCTCTTCTGTCTTTCTGACCCAGGTGGGCAGCACTGCTTGCAGTCCACTCGACTGGAGGTGGCTGTCTCTGCCCAGCTCAGTTGCTACCAGCTGCTGGTACTGTGCTCTCTGCTCTGGGTGAATGCACCAAGAGACTGCTCCGAGCCACCACCTCACTGAAAGCATTTTGTGCTGCCTCCATTTGGGTGTAATGGCCTCTCTTGAAGCTTTCTGTTTTACTACACCAGATATTTCTGCTGGTGTCTGATCAAAAGAGTAAACACTTGAAAGGACCTGCAAGAGATGGTCTGATCCTTCCCCATGTGGTGAAACAAGATCAGCTCTACAGTGGCTGCCCCTACTAGGTATTTTTGAATATGCCCTGTGCCTGCATAGCTAGTACATGTCCATTATTTCTCTCTCCTTGCATTTGGAGAGCTTTTATTAACATATGATCCAAATTGATTTTGTTGCCAATTATTTCTGGTCCTTCCGAGACACATAGTGGTTATTTCTCCTTCTCCTCCTCAAAACTACCTTTTATCTCCCTGAAACCCCTTAATTCCTGTGTCTCAGAGATCTCTAGTCCAGCTTAACAGGCTCACTGCTTTCCACAGGTCATATTTTTCAACCCCTGTGGCATATATATTTCACTACTGTTTGATTTGCCTACATGTTTTCCTCAAATGTACTGTCCAAAACCAAAACAAGCATTCCAGTTTAGGATTCAGTCATGCAGATACAAGAACCAGCTGTGTTTTGCATATCACACTTCACCTACCTAACCCCAGAATGAAATGAGATTTACCTGCTTTATATGAGTGCCTCACTGCTTTCACTTATTCAGTCTTTCTGCCTTTCTAATCCTCTCTTACTGGTCTGCAGCTCATTCTTCACTTTTGTATTTGAACATTAATTGTTTCCCCCCTTCCTGAGAATACTGCTTTGTGCTCGCTGCTGTTGGATGCCATCTGGTTGGTTTCTCCATGGAGACGACTTCAGTTTCCTTATGATCCTGGCCTCCAAAGCACTTGCAACTGCCCCCAGCTTAGTCTCATCAACAAAAGTCAGGTGCCTTCTTTCTGTTCCATCATGAAGGTGTTAATTAAAGTATTGAAGAGATCAGGACTCAAAAGCAGACTGTGGCAGCAGCCCACTAAACCCTCTGTCCCTGGTGGAGAGTGATCTGTTGATTGCAGCTCTTTGAAGCACCCTGATGGTGATTTAACATCCACCATATTCTCTTTGCTTGTTGAAGACTGTCAGGTCTTCTGAAGTCAAGATATATCACATAATCACACATATTGCTTCTGCATTATCTGCTATGCCAGCTATCCTACAAAAAATGGGAAATGAGGCTGGGGTGGCATGATCTGTGTTTGCCAAAAGTACATTGTTGGGGTTTTTTTTTTCTGCTTTACTCTGTTATTATCCTCTTGGTGCTTATAAATGGGATGGTTAATCATTTGTTCCAGTATGTCGAGTGACTTTTTCCAGGAGAATTGAGTCGTAACAGGGACACAGTGGCTGCCCCTTTCCGAGCATTACCTTGGGTTCTTGTTCTTTTAGGGCTATATCCTCAAGCCCTTCTCAAGCTTAGATAACAATGGAGAAATTCCTATGGTCCTTATTTGTCTTATCAGCATGACAGGCACAAGGGCACAGAGATCTTAGCATGGATGTGGTTTAAAAATTTCTGCAGTAAAGATCTAAGCTTATCCAAGTTGATCTGGAGGAGTAACTCTACCAGGAGGAAGCAAATGTTTGCTATGCAAAGCCTTTACAGATAGGTATCATTATCAGTGGAGGTAGTTGGGAACTTTTCAGTGAAAGAAAAAAAACTATTCCACTGGTTTTGAATTTGATTAAAATTTAATCAGGAAGGTTTTACAGGTCTGAGGTGCTTTTTCTGGTCAAAATCTGTGAAGACATTACCACAGCCTGTCTAAACCCTAACCATACTCAGCTGAGGTATGAAGAGCTTCACATTCACATTTTTGCCCACAGCCAGGGACTCTTGCAGACTCACTAACATATCTTGTGATTCCCAGTTATTGGTTGTAAAGAATGTGGGCTCTCCATTGGTTTGATGTTTATTTCATGAAAAAGAATATATTAAGGGCTTTGTCATTTTGGCAAAACAAAAGCAAATTTGGAAATGTCAGCAACAAATGTTCATAAAGAGGAATGCTTGTTTACTGGCCAGCCCAAAACACAAACCCAAAGTCAAGTGCATAGCAGCTAAGGCCAAATCCTAGTTTTCTTTCTAACTGATAGGCAACAGTGTGTGAAAAGAAGTACAGAGTGTAGCCTTTATCCATTATGAATTGCCTTTGTAGTGCTCCTTGCTTGCAAAGATTCAGACTCTCTGGTCATTGTTTCAACGTGATATAAAGACGCATTTGTTGTTGCTGGGATTTAACCATAGAGAGTTTATTATTAACTTTGTGAGTAGATCTCAGTCCACTCTCCTGAAATTAGACTTTATGCTGGTGACTGGTACAGCACAGAGAGATCCTTCACCCACACAGGCAGCTGAAGCCAGTCTGGCTTCCCAACACAAACTGCTCCGCCAGCAAGGCCCTTGGTAGGAGCTGGGTCTAGGAGGGTGTTGTCCACCATCCCTGGAGGTATTTGAAAGATGTGTAGATGTGCCCCTTAGGGACATGGTTTAGTGGTGGACTTGGCAGTGCTGGCTTAACTCGATGATCTTAGAGGGCTTTCAAACCCAAGTGATTCTGCGATTCTGTGATCCACCCAGGCCTTCCCCTCATTTCTGAGGACAGCAATAGGGAAAGGTGATGCTTTCGACTTTGGGACTGTGAGAGATATTTCTGAGCAGTACTGATGCAAGGGACTAGAGTGTGTTTTCTAGGAGCCTGAAGTCAGATATCAAGTGGAGGTAACTCCTGCTGGTCACCAGCTTGGGACCTGAGACAGAGTAAGGTTCTTCTGACCAAATGTAGGTGTTACTATTGCTGTGGATCATCTTGGACTCCCTTTGTCATTAGGGAGGAGACAAGTTTTTTCTCAGGCAAACTCCATTTCATCTTTAAGTAGCCATCCAAAATTCATCAGACAAATTGACCAGTGGAAGTTCCATCATCCCTCCACTGGCTGTAGGGGGGAGCCCAGACTGAGCAGTCCTTTTGGAGCCATGTATCCTTTTAGCCTTTCCACACCACTTCCTGTCAATCCTCGCTGTCCTTTATTCCTGCCAGAATACAGCATTGGTGGCTCTCATTGCTCGTGGTGGGTTGCTGAGAGACTGGAGCCAGGCTGGTCTTGAGCTCAGCAGATCTGTGGTGGGACCCACCTTCCTGTGGCATTCCTGGCCTCTTTGGCCAGCACTGGAGGCTGAGTGGTTTGAAGAGAGAGCTGAAGCTATTTTTCCTTCGCTAGCTAGACAAGGATGTTGGAGTCAGATGCTGTTCTCTGAGAAATGTTAGCTTCCCTGCTTTGTGGGCACGGAGCCCAGAAATCGGAGGGATCTTTCTGAGCACTAACACTGTAGCGTTTTTCATTCCAGGGAGCATGCAGTAGGTAAGAGCAAGCACAGACCACTTTGTCTTTTTCGGGACATAGAGCCAATGGGAAAATGACAGTGTATTTGGCATGCTGTTGCAAAGAATAACGAGATAACATGGGAATATGAATTTTCTGGGAGGAAGGAAGAAAGATTATTTTACTGGGAATGGAGAGGGAGGAGAAAAAATGATTGAAGAGAAGAGATAAATTCAGGTTATTATGGGGACTTAAAGAGAGAAGTCCAGTAGACTTGGAAGGGAGTGACAGCAGTTTGGTGGGGAAAATAAGCTGAGGGAGCAAGGGATAGTCTTGGGCAACTGAAGCATGTTAGATCTTGCTACACGACTTTTGCTGTTACTGTGGACCATAATTTCCCACCAGAAAAATAATTCCAGAATGTCGGGCACACAATAGTATTGGTGGATGTTTTTCTAGGTTTTCTGTGCCGGTTTGTTTTGGAAAACTCATGATGTGCAGGAAAAGGCACTTGGTGTTTCATCGGTTACCAAGGAATTTCCTTTCACTCCCCATCTAGTATTTTTATTGCCTCCCCATGGTGTCCTGATGCCTCCTAACTTCTGTTTTCCTATCTCCAGGCATGGTTGGAATGATATGATGCAGCATAGGCTTTGGCTCTGTTATACTGGTTGGAGCTTAGCACTTCTTAGTGCATAAATCTGGAGGTTTTTCTGGAAATATTTTGGTGCTTGCTTTGCAGGTGCAGGCAGGAGACAAAAACAGAATACTTCAAAATATGCTTACTCATTTTGGAGAAAGAAGTATAGCACAAAATACACGGAATGTATTTTTTCCTCCCAGGCTGGGAGGAAGGATCTAGATACGATAATCCAAGTCCTTAGTGATATAAATCAGCTTAGCTTGAGCGGACTCTTCAGAGTGGTATCAGCTGATATTGTGTGATTTTGTCTGATCATCTGATTCCAGATTCAGAGCAGTGCTTTGAAAGATTTTGCCTTGTTATTTCTCAGTCTGGTGGTCTCAGTCTGCAGTCCCAAGTCTTAGACTGTAAGACAGGAGAGTTGGGACAATATTTTTCTGTCAGCTCCAAACACAGCAAGAACTTAGTCCCACCACTAAGTCTGCCAACCCTTGAGAGAACACAGATAACCATTAGCTGCAAGACTGCACATATCAATCCATTTTAAAGCCAAGTGTGTTCCTGCTCCCACTGCTGAGAAAAAAACCTGGGGTGGCACAACAGTTGCCTTGACTTGTTGTGAGCCTTGAAATTTGACCCAGTTGGCCACAAGAGGATGTTCTAAGTCATAGATTCCCACTGCCTCTTCCCTCCATGATGGCCAGTGTCTTGGTAGTAGTGAGTGAATAATTTTTTTTCTTTTTGCCACATCCTCTTGAGATTTCTTTGTAGAAAAGAACTGTTGGTATAATCAGGAATAAATATCTTACTCATTTTACATGGCAGGCCTGTAACTGCTTAGTAGCTTGAAAGTGAGCAAAAAAAAAAATTTACAAAGATCTGATCTGAAGCTTTGGACTTCTAACACAAAATAATGAGAAAACATATATAGCTAGTCTCCATTAGAAACTTCAGGGTCAGTTTGTCTCTTTACTTGCAATGTGGTTGAAAGCTAAGGTTAATCATACTCCACATTCTCTGCCTCGAATCAACCTTTTCTGTAGTTTTACTGTCCATGGGTGCCCCCTTGACTAAAACCAGTCAAGAGGTTTTGGAGGTGGGAGGCAACAGGACCTAGGACATGCAGCTGTGGTAACCCAGGCCTTGCAATTCCAGCATTCTTGGAACAATGTGTTCCTTTTGCCTATTTTTCTTATTTAATTGGTGCCAGTTGAGTCAACACTGCAAATCTGCCATGCTCAAAACTCCACATGGGATGAAATTCCAGATTCCTGGGGTCCACCAGCTCATGTTCTTTGGTTTTGGCTGCTGTGTTACCATCTACAGTCATCATAGCTGTTTGTTAGTGGATGAGAACCTGGATCAAAATCTTGATTCCACTGAAATTAAAGGGAATTTTGCTCCGTTGGAGCCAAGATTTCATCTGAAATTGGAATTGGCTAGAAACAGATTGTAAAATAAACCTAAATTGAGCAAGCAGTTCAAAAACAACGTCAAGACTTAGAGAAAGAAGCACATTTTTTTCCTACCTTTTAAGCTTTCAATTTCATTCTTTAATATGAATTAATTATGGAAATAAAGCAATCATCAGTTCAGGGAAGGGAGTAGGGAGTTTATGTTTCTGAAATAAGAGTGGGGAAGAGCAAGTGGGCATGGTCCCTGTGCTGTGCCTTCTGCCACATCCTTGTGTCTGCATGGTGCAGCTTGACCCCAGCTGACCCACAGTAACTGAGTTCCCTACCATTTATCTCTGTCCAGTGCTGGCCCTCATCACTCCTGAAGGGATCCGTAGCCTGCCCTTCTGGTGTGTAGGCATGCTATGCCTTGTAGGATAAACCTTCTGCTGCTTTCCACAAAAACAACAAATGATAAATCGTATTAGGTAATAGGTTTTCAGGGTTTGGATTTTGATGGTTTTTCTAAGAGCTCCAGCTCTTGTTTTTATCTTTAGAAACATTGAAATTGCTACTCCAGTACCAGGTCCTTTCTCCAGAAAGTGAAGAAATACTCTGAGAAAATAATTACTTAATATCACATTTCCTGTAAAGCTGCTAAAATGTCAGTAGTTGGCTGCTTGGGAAAAAAAAAACCAAACTCACCACCAAGTAACAGAATAGCGGTTTCATTTAACAAAGCCCAAGATGTGATAGTTAAGGGGAAAAAATAACTTGCCAAATGTGCATACCACAAAATAGACAAAAAGGAAACAGATACTTAGACATATGGCTTCCATTTACGGAGTATTCAGACAGAGAGCACTTTCCCAAAAGTGCTTTTCCCAAAACCCAAGCTTTTGAAAATGTATTTTTTAAAAAACAAATACTAGGTTAAAAAGTGTTAATCTCCAGCAGAAAATAGGAAAAAGGTGGTTCCTGGGAAGGGAACAAAGGTTGGTGTGAGCAGTCTGAGGGAGCACAAGCACTGTGGCCACTCTTGCAGGCAGTTCTGGGTCCCTACCTGTCACACCTCAGGCTAGCAGTGGGCAGAGCTGTGGTAGCAGGGACCAAGCCCTGCTCGAGAAGTCATAATGGTGTGTGAAAGTCTGAGAATACAATCAAAAGATCCAATTGTTTCTCAGAAATGCATTGGGATTGCCATCATTTGTATGCCTCCCTTTTCCTGAAAGGGCCTTTGGAAATCCCCAAAAGGGGGTTGTGAACTTTCTCAGTTCTGATATCAAAAGCCAGAGGCTACTGAGTCTCAAGCAATGCTGCTTTTAAATTTCCCTCCTTATTAATGTATCAGATTTCCCTTGCCTTGTCTATTTGATGGCGTGATCTTGTCCTTCACCAGTCTTTCATAAAATCCTCTAGGAATGTCTTAATTTATTATGTGGTCACATATAAGGAACAGTTCTTCAAAAATAAAACTTTTGGGGCTCCTTGAACAGAAAAGTCTACAACTGCATTTTTTTCCCCATTCCATGAAGGTTACCTTTAAAAAAAATCCGTGGAGTAAAAAAAAATTATAACTAGGGATGTCCTCTTTAATGAAAGGAGAATTGGATTTTGGTGGTAAGTTTTAATTTAGGGCAAATAATTTAATTGGAACGATTCATTAATTTTGGGGTGCGTAAATTGGGCCTCTGGCAGCCTATTATCTTCTTTATTCCTTTCTGTGTCTTCTCTGTCATCAGTACAAGAAAAGCCTTTTGCCTTTGATAAGGTGAGGAGACACTCCCTTTGAATGTGTGGAGAGGGGACTGTCGTGGTGCAAGGGTTTGAACATAATGGCATCACACTGTGGATACTCATCTCTGCAGAGGGTGCCGCTGGTGTGGTGGGCCTGGGGCATCTGGCCATGGTTGGCTTGGTCATAAGAGTGGTTGGTAGCGCTTCCTGGTGCTTTAGAAAATTCCCTGCAAGGAGGCCGGAGCTGTGTCACCAGAAGATGTTCTGGGTTGGGGCTAGAGTACTGTGAACTGTACCCCGAGGCAGTGAGTGAGTGGGACATCTACTCAGGCTCTGCTAACTGGCGGGATCAGCTCTCAGCTTTGGTATACAGCAAGTATGTCATCAATGTGTTAAGTGTAGACAGGCAAAGTTAAAGAGTAAGGAGCCTTTCTCAGGGAGAGACGCCAAGAAGCAAGATCCTAAGCCTCAATTCCACATGGCCCTCACGCAGGTGCTGCAGCAGCAGCTGTATTCTGGAGAGTCTCTTCAAAATGATTGTCCCCTTGTTAGACTGATGGAAATGTGACTTTTGGGTATGTTCCTGTTTTGAATGCAAAAGAAAATTATGAAAAAAGTCTTTGGGAATAAGTACGATAAATCTCCCCAAATAGCTGCAGAACAGACTGTGCAAGGTAGAAGCCTTATGACCTTGGCTATACAAATCCAGCTATGATTTTAGGGATTATGACTGCATAGAGCTCCCAATTCACAATTTTACCTGAAAGATTAATCTACTTGTTGACCTACAAAATGAGGTTAAGAACCAAAGTTCATAGGGAGATCACCCCTCATGATCCTGTTTGAAGGGAGTGTTAACAGGGTGGCAGTGACTGCTTCTTCTACTGTGTTTTTAACTGTTGTGAATATGTTTCACATGATTCATGTCATGTTTGTATTCCAGGAGAATGTTTATAGCTGTGTAAAGCCTGTGGACCACCTTCATAATTCAGGTAGACACCTTGGTTTTGCCTATACATCCTCTGAGGATGTATCTCCAAACCAGATGGCACAGACTGGCTCATGTTTGCGCTGCTTGATGGCACTACCTTTTGGAATGGATAGAACACATGCCCACTACATGGGGCACTGGTGAGGAGGGCTGGTCTCCCCCACATTCCCTGTGGTGACCCTGTGGCCCTGAGACATGCTTCTTTTTTGGTTGCTCAGTTTGTTGTTTTCTGGTTACAAGTGCCTAACATAAAGCGAGGGCTGGGACACAGTCTGGCAGACTGATGCTTTTATAACCTGATGCCAGAGTGTGTCCCCCATGGCACAAGAATGTATGGAGGAATTTAAAAGCCCAGGGTCTGTGGGGTTGGTGTTGGAGGACTTCTGGTTGAGGAAGCCAGACTTGGCATCATCTGCATGTCTGGAGTGTGCTGTCCATATCAGCTGTGTGTGCTCCTGCTCTGAGAGGGCATTCATTTCGAGAAAGAGCCTAAAAGTGATCTCATGGTTGTGTCCATGGTTGTCCAAAGGCCTGGAGCAAAACTAACATGCTGTGGCTTGCTCTCTGGAGCAAAAGAGAAAAACCACATTGGCAGTATAGGCTTTGCCATTCAAGGTCATAAAAGGTTTATCCCTTTTTAACAAATCCAGAGGGTTGTGTGGTTCTGCTAAATAAATTGCACGGGGACCCTATCAGAGACAGAACTAAAACCCAGATCCAGAGATAAACATCTGTCACTTAGTATTTTAAGCGTGAATCTCTGAAGGTGTTGCATCTCTTCTCCGTATGGACACTTGCTCTTGCAAACAGAAGTGGTGCACTGCAGCTGAGATTCATCACACTTAATCTCAGATGTCTGAGTGTTAGTAACACAAATCTAAACTAGTCATCTGGCCCTCATCTGTAGTCTATTGTGAGAAGGTGGCATCTTACTCTTTCTGCTGTCTGCCTTGAGAGAATGTGATAGAGCATCCCCCAGAAGTCTCTTTTAATTTGGACTCCAAGAGGAATGTAAATTACTAATTTAGATTTACATAGCAAACTTTTCAATGTCTAAAATTTGATGACATGAATCCACCTTGTATGTCTATGCAGGGAAGATGAAACCATATAAAAGACTAGTTCTAGAGACTCTGTCATTACCCAGCATCTGTGTTCTCAGCTGCACTGACAGGTCTTGACTATTCCTCTTGCCATAACCTGGACTGTGTGGCATTAAATTGTATAAAAATACCTTTCGTTTTAGTCTATAATCTGTTCTTTACTGGACAATGCTTTCCGTTATAATCCCTGACATATTTACCTGTCCTTGCAAAGGGCAGCTGAATTCCCCTCCAAATCTCTTACTTTAAGCCTGTCATAAATTCATACGAGTTCTCCCAGGGAAAGGTTAGAGTCTCCTTGATTGGATACTCTTGCCTGCTCTTTCCCACTGAGCCAGAGGGTAAGGGACTCCCCTGAAAAGATTTCTGCACTTCCTGCCACCAGCCCAGCACAGCCTGAGGCACAGGCTAAATTTTTCACGAGATGAGTATTGCTATTCTAGCCCAAAGTGTTCCAGGGTACTTAATTTTTCTCCCAGATTTCCTGCTGCCCCATCTCTCTAGTTCTTGAACTCCTTTGAGACATCGCTAGTGTTAGACCCAAGTGATTCTTACTATCTTCTTTCTTTTCCCTGAAGGTAAAAAGATTTAAAAAAGAAATCCAGGTATTTATTGACTTGCATACACAGTTCTCAGGAGCTGCAGTGCCTGTTTCAGATCAGTGCTGGGTGCTGCCATGCTTGTGTCCATCTCCAGTGCTTCAAAGTCCATTACTTCCTATGGATTTCACAGAGTAATCCTCTTCTTCCTGAGGTTCAAGGGCACGCTGTGGACTGGTCTCCCTTCCAGCCCTTTATACTCCCTTAAAAAAACTCCACAAACAAACTTTCCACCTTCCAAAAAAAAACCCACAAAACCAAACCAAAAAAAAAAACCAAAAAACACGTCTCCATCTCCATTTATCTAATCATATTGGGTTTGTGGGCACGTTTTCTGACAGCAGTTGCAAAAACTCTCGAGTCTGCACCTGAACAGCAGAAACTCCTCTCTTTGGCTCCCAGATCAAATCAAATTGGTGTTTATTTCATTGCCCCGATAAATTTTTTATTAACTGTGTTAGAAGTCTGTGAGGAAGAGAGAAGGGAAAGGGAGGAAAAAAGCCGTTCAGGAATGTAGACTCGGCAAAGTGCCCACAATTAATGGGGTAGCAGCAACCAGCGGGTATTTGAAAATTCGCCGGTGCCAAGTGCCAGGAGGGTTTTGCTGCCTGTGACAGCTGGTCATCATTATCGGACGACTGCTTCTGTGTACATCTTAGATCTGTGTCTTTGTCTCTGACCAAGTCACTCTCAGTTTCTGCTTTGCAGAGACATACTGAAGCAATTAGGGCATGTTGGATGATTGTAGGGATGAGTGAACAGTGTTGGGTAATATACAAAAATTACAATTTCTCTTCTATACTAGCCCTAATTCCCACATTTCAAAATGAGTTTAGACTACCGTCCCAGAGACAGGCCCCCCTCAGTATTGTGTGAATTTGTATTGTTGTTTTGTATCTGTATCCAGCTACTTGGTTATTCCTTATTCATTGCTGCTACAGGGTAGTTGGCCTCTTCAGAGATTGTTACAGCCTATTCTGAGTGATACCCATCTTTAAGGAAGCAAATCCCAATGCTTTATGCACCATTTATGTTTCTAAGTGTCTGCCATCCCAGTAATGACACAGTGAGCACATAATCTTGGTCAGAAGCTGCAAACTCATTAGAAGCAACTGAGGGCAAACTGAGACTACTGATATTGTGCCACCCAATTTGAGGAAGAGAATCTTTAAGGGTAAATTTCTTATATGTATCTGCCAGAAAACTGCCTAAGAGGCATCATGTCTCCTTGGGAATGCAGTAAATCCAGCAGATAAGCCAAAGCAGAATAATTGATGTAGAGAAGTATCTCCGAATAGAATAAGCACAATGCAGGCTCATTCAGGTTGGAGGGAAGTGGCAATAGCATTCCTCCATCTGGGGAGAAGTCTGGGGAGATAAAAGCTTTATATCAGTTCTCATTGAAATTTTTGATCTGGAGCTCCCCACAAGGGGCAGTTGCTTGGCTACGTGCAAGTTTTCTGTGCAGGAAGACTTCTTAAGGATCTAGAGGGCACTCAGGCAAAAAGCATGGACAGTGTCTGACATGAAGGGAACACATGAAATAGAAATTTGTCTTGGATGCTATACCTCCCATTTTTTTGTAGTTTCTGTTCCTCCTTGATCTGGTACACTCAGCTATTGGCTTGTTCTGGAAGGCGAAGCTCAGACCACTGGTAGAAAGAGGTGTCCTGAGCTCCTAGGAGGTGTACAGTCATACCTTCTCAGGAGCTTTCCAACCCACTACTATAGTGCTAACAGCAGAGTGACCTGATTTTTTTGAAAGGCATATCTGGGGCACACTTGACACCATGCAGGGAGGGAAGGAATGTTTTGTTGGGTTTTTTTTTGGCTTTTTTTTTTTTTTGGATGAATAGCTTTTTCTTTTCATGGCAGCCTCAGAAACCTCAAATGGGAGAAAATTGTGATTCTTGAGAAGGATGTGCCTTTCAGTTGGAGTGGAGACTGAATTGTGTCTCTAAGAAGAGAGTTCAGCCAGGAATGTTAAGCTTGAGAAATAAAGAGAATAGCGAGTCCTCCAGACGAAGGCTCATGTGGGACACGGCACCTCAGCAGAGAAGTACAATAACAGCATTGTTTACTTTCTTTAGGTATGAACAGGTATCCATGCTGTGAACATTTTAACTTTTTTTTGCTTCCACATCTCTGCAGTAAAATGTAGTAAAAATTACTGTGCCAAAACCCAAGTAACAAAGGTATTCCAGACTGTGTCCCCATAAGCCATTTTTAGGCAGCATATGAACCTCACAAGGCACTAGTTGGCAGAAGTACTCTCTAATTGGATCCTGGACTGTTGTAAATCACTGGGAAAATACTTCTCATAACTTGACTGGTATTTTAGTTTATCATCAGTTAATGTTGCCTCTTACAGAGTTTCAAAATATGCCACAGTTCAAGTTCTCCAGTGAATTCATTCATTAGAGGACCAATCACTGAGCTGTCTGCCATGGCAAAGCAGGTATTCTTGTCATACATCAGTTTTCTTCTCCTTGCCTTTTGCTGCTAGTGAGTTCTTGCCATCCCCATCATGTCTTCATTTCAGTTGTTCACAGTGACACAAAATGTCTCCTGCCTGAGGTCAATCCTCCTGTGATAAAAGTCTTCCATAGAATTAGTCAGGCTGGAAGACAGACAGGTATCAAAAACATAAGCCTTCAGAAAATGGTGGCAGGCTGTCAGTTCCCATTAGCTAATGCTACCTGGGCAGCCTGCTGACTCCTCACCAGTGTAGGTGTGAAAGAGAGGTTTTAATGAGCAGCAGAGGGAGTGGAGAAGGGAAAAAGAAGAAAGTAGTTTAGATTAGAAGTGATACTTTTGGTAGGGGTGGCAGACATACTTGTGTGCATCTATATGTCCATGTAGTAGTTGAGAGTTGGTTTGTATCAGTGCAATTTCACTGACTTCACAGAAGTTGCTCCTGATGTTTACCAGAACAGTGCTGGGATGTGTTGGATTGGATCGAGGCGCAAAAACACCCTCAAACATCTATCAGACTTGCCAAGTATTTAAAGAGGGCGTGTACTCCCCTGTGGAGGTCATAGCTAGGACTAGCAAGAGCAAATCAGAAATGGGATGTATTCAGCTGTGAAATAGCCTCCCAAGGGCAAAGGTAGAAGAGTCATTTCCCAGAAAGTTTAAAGACTAGTTGGCCAAAACACTATTAGATATGCAACAGAGAACAAACCTGCCTTTCTGAATGCCCCCAGCCCTGGAAGATAGAATAAGTGTGCAAATGATTCTTCTGTCTCTAGAGTACATGAACATCTGAGATCTGAATTGCTGCAGGTCCCATTCTTCTCCCCAGCATTCGACCTACATTTAAATTCTAATTGACTTAGAGTGAAGACTCGTAAAGCTTTCTCTGTTTCGCCCGGATGCTGAATCCTCAATGAAAATATAAACTGTGTCATTAGATGTTGGGCGGATGTTGAGCATAAAGGAGCTGGTTTAAGCTGAAAATTGCACAGCTCATTCCAATTAGTCATTTTGCATATAAAATACTTGCAAGTGTCTATACTTTCAGAGAGGAAAGACATTAGTATAACTAAATACATCCCCACTGGATATTTTTATTCACATGAATGTTGATGTTGGGCTAGTGATGGAGATGTCATGAGCTTTGTTTGGTTTTCTGGACAGGTTCAACATCTTCCTTCCTACTGAGAGCCATTTTTACTTCTTCAGGAAATGTGTTGTCTGCCAGGGCCCAGAGTGCACTAACTGGACCTTGACCAGTCTCTGCAGGGGTATCCACCTACCCCATGTCCAGGGTCTCCACATAAGCTCGAATCTGGATCTGTGTATTAGGTGTACCTGTCTTCAGCTGGGTCTCTGGTGCCACCTCTTGGATGTACCTTGGACCTGGGTGCTAGGTAGCATATCTCTAACTTTATCTCTGGCCTCGTTTTCCTGCGTGGACCCTGGATCTGGTTCACCATGTCTGGGGCTGTTGATGAACCATGACACCAGCATCTGGCTTTGCCCGTGCTCTTCAGGTCCTAGGGGACTATGCTGAACTGGTGAGGACACGGCTGTGGTCTTCCCCAGCACATTGCCAGTGCAATCTATGTGACTCTGCAAATTTTGGGTGGGACTTACCTTACTGAGCTGCGTCCTTCTGATGGGTATCTAACCTGAGGAAGTCTTGAAATGCTTGGAATGAATCAGCCTCTCAAAATCGCTATTTATTTGATGCAGGGTTAGGTTAAAAATAATCATAGAATCCAAATGTTTTGGGTTGGAAGGGACCTTAAAGATCATCCAGTTCCAACCCTCCTGCCATGGGCAGGGACACCTTCCACTAGACCAGGTTGCTCAAAGCCCCATCCAACCTGGCCTCAAACACTTCCAGGAATGCTTACATTAAATGTCTTATTTTAGAAGGGTAAATTAGCTGAGCCACCATCCTTAGCAGCTTAAAATTGATGTGTAAATTCTACTGTAGTTTGTTTTCTTAAGAAAATTGTGTTTATGCCTCTACCGACAGCCTGATTCTGATTATCTCTGGAAGAGCAAATAGGGTTATGTTTGTGTAAGCAGGAGGAGAGCTGGATCAGCATTAAAGGTTTTGAGTAACCTGAGACAAAATAGCTTCTTTCTCATTACTGTCTATCACTAATAAGGTGCTGCTGGGCCTTCCAGCCTTTCTTTGGCTGAGCACTAAAAACTCCAGTTCAATTTTAAGCATCAGAGGAACCTTGCATATTGGTGCAGCTTGCTTCATGTATTATAAGAAATTATAAGAGGCATTTTTCTCTGTCATGCTGTCTGTCCTGAAGGGTTTCCCCACAGAACATTCACCACAGGGAAGGGAGTCTAGCATGCTGTCAGGATTTTATTCAGAGTATGACAATTATGCTGTTGAAGGTCGGGGTGGAAATTAGGATTCTAAATTCTGTCTCTTGAGTTTAAAAGGGTTTTAACTGTTCAGATATGAAGAAGCAATCCCTTTCTTGAGCCAGCAGAGCTCTCGGCAGCTCCTGCCCAAAAGAAGAGAGACATCTCTGACCCCTTAGCTGGAGCTCTTTACATACAATACTGTATGCCTTATAACACAGGAAATAAGGCTCAGAATGGTCAGGGAGATAGCTCCCTGAGCAACTCTGGTAGCATGTTTCCACTTCCTTAGGAGATTTGGGATTGCTAACGCCTGATCTTCTGATGTTTGGCAATGCAAGACTCTCAGTCTTCTTTTCTTACCCTTTGGAGCTGTACTGCCTGAGAGGTTTGACTTCTTCCTTGCTAGGAGTGCAAACGGCACTCACTCAAAACCATTGTGTTTGTTCCCAAAGCTGTTGAAGATCAACAAATGGTGCAAAGAAGAGAAGGAAGTAAATATCTCCTTATGTTACACTTGCCTTGATCTGTCTAGGGCCCCAAGAAAACTGCTGGGGACTTCCATGTTACTGTTGACTGTTGTGGAAGATAGTTAAATACTATGACAGACAGCAGAATCAAAGTCTTTAAATAGGTTAAAAAAATAGGTTGCATCTCATCCACAGGGCATAAAAGGAAGGAAAAGAAAAAAAAAAAAGTTGCATTCTCCCTGTTCCTCCAGAGCAAGTAGCTGGTTGTTGGCAGAGTTTCTCTGCCTGAAGGCATCACGATATAACATGTCTCATAATGGCTGCACACCTCCTGCTGTGAGCTGTGGGATTTGGAGAAGAGGTACCCAGGCTAGCCAGGAGAGCAGCACACACAGCTGGCTTCCAGCTGCCATTGTCATCCTGTTACCTGGCACTGCCTTCTCATCACCTCATGAAGGTGAGGCAGGGCTCCTCTGCCAGCCGGGCTGTCCCTGGCTCATCCCACCACGCCATCTGTGGGTGAGCTTTGCCTCATCTCTAGGGGAGTACAGGAGCAGAGAAAACAAAATGTTTGTGATGGGCAAACAGGCAGCACTCCTCCTGCTAAATACTCAGTGGGGAACTGCTGTGGCTGCTCCGGTACAAGGCAGTGGAAAAGCCAAGGCCAGCCTGACTGAGTGGATCAAAGGAGGCAGGAGGGAAAGGAGACTTTGCTCTCCTTTAGAGTAGAGAGGAAGGTCACTGCTGTGTTTGGTACCTACTGGGGAGATCTAGATTCAATCCTATGCTGTGCATCAGGTTTCCAAATAGCTTTGGGGGTAAATTCTCTGACTCTCAGCTCTTCACTTGTAAGGCTGCATGCAGAAGGCTTGCAGACCTTGCAGACTTGGGGCAAACACCTGGCAGGTTCTCAGAAGTGATCCTGTGTTATCACAGGTAATGAACATACAAAGCTCCACTGCACAATCAGGTGGTATTTTCTGCCTTAGCTAGAAAGCTGCAGCAGAAACAAAGGGTTTTGATGGGCAACCTCCTCCTGATTTCAGCTTAAATACCACCCTTTTGTTCCTGACTGTCCTATCCTTTATCTCCAGAAAGACTCAAATTGGAGGAATATCCCAGGAAGCGCTAGTGGTACTAAGGCTGTTATTTGCATGGTGGGGACAAGGGAGCAGAGGCTGTATTATGGTGTGAGTAGAGCAGTGATTGTTCCCCTGTATTTGGCACAGGTGAGGCTGCACCTTGAATTCTGTCTTCAGTTTTAAACTCCCCAGTACAAGAAAGACATTGAGGTACTGGATCATGTCCAGAGAGGAGCTGATGAAGGGTCTGGAGCACAAGTTTGATGAGGAGGAGCTGAGGTTGTTTAGTCTAGAGAAAAGGATGCTCAGGCAGGGCCTTATTTACAGCTGTCTGTAAGGAGGTTGTAGTGAGGTTGGGGTTAATCTCCCAGGTAACAAGTGGTGGTACGACGAGAGGAAATGGCCTCAATTTGCACCAGGGTAGGTTTGGATTGGATATTGGGATATTATTTCATGTCTGAGAGTTGTCAAGGCCTGGAAGAGGCTGCCCAGGTAAAATGGTTGAGTCACCATCTCTGGAGGTACTTAAAAAACATGTAGATATGGTGCTGAGGGACATAGTTTAGTGGTGGGCTTGGCAGAGCTGGGTTAATGGTTGGACTTGATGATCTTGGAGGCCTTTTCCAACCTAAAGAATTCTATGATTCTGTGGTGTAGCTAAGTAAGGGGGGAGGAGCTAGTCTGCTTTTTGCACCTGGAAAACCCAGCCAGAGTCCCTGTCATGGGGAGAGTGCAGAGGTAAGAAGCAAAAGAATCACTTTGAGTGCAGTGGGGCAGCGAAGAAAATCTCTACATTTTACATCTTAATTAAACAGCAGGGGGATTACACCAAAGATGCTGTGATGTCACTACTATACCATAATGCTGGAGACACTGAGGAAAAACAAAATGCTTTTCCCTCTCTTGCTGATACAAACTCTTGGCTATGCAGGAATACATTTTTCCAGAGGAGGTTAACAGGGAGAGGCTCGGGTCTTTACCTCGCTCTGTTTCCCTTAATGGATTGGGGTCTTCCTCCACCGTACACACAGGCAGAGAAACAAGGGAGCATGTGCAATCAGTTCTCACTCAGCTGGCCAACGAGATGTGAAATAGGTTGCAGGGTGGATGATACCCTTGAACGAAGTCACGCTGACTTGTTTGCTGTGACAATGTATGGACACTCCTTCCTTTAAAGGCTCCCGTGTAATTGAGCCCTGGCGCCTGGTAACTGGTAGCGAGGGAGTAAATTGTTACTTCCTAATGCAGGTTAAATGCTGCAAGCCTTGTTCACAGCATCTTACCCAACTGTCCCCACTGCTCTCCTTGCCAATGGAAGTGTGCCCTTCGGGGAAGCCCCGAGGCATGCAAATGTCAGAGGAATTCCTGCCTCCTCTACAGGCATCCCAAATCCAAAGTGTTTTCTGCTGCAGAAGTCATGGTAGGCCACTCTGGCTATTTCCCATTTAGTCTGGGGCATTCTCGCTCTGCAGCTCAGCCTGTCACTTCCATTTTTTGCTTGGCATGCACTGAAGCAGCCTTTTCTCCCATTGACAGCTTTCCTTGCTCTGTGTGTGTTCTCCTTCTCATCTTGCATTTATTTCTTTCTTTTCCTTCTCTCACTTCCTGTTGTCCATTTTTATTTTTTCACCTTCTGCCAAAGTACAAGCCTGGGGGGGTTTGCTGCTGGGTACCCCTCCTAGTGTGTCAGTCATTCATGTTAGCCACAGTAAGTCACTTTTCCCACCCTATCTCATTAATGCCTCAATTTCTCCATGGATATATTTAGGATGATAATTAGGTGTTTCACCAGTGCAGGAATTACAGGGCTTGAACAGCACGCTTTGAGGTCCTTGATAAACACTGATAATGAAGCCCATGCAGTCAGGCTGTGGGAAGACACACAGCAGAATAAAGGCTGCCCCTGGCACAGACTAAAACAAACCCCATTTTCAGTTCCCTTTCATGATGGACTTCATAGACTTTGGTAGCCATGGTGTCCAAGTAGATAATGTAAGGGGGAGGAACAAACCCAGACTTTTCTTCACCTTACTGTTCTTTGAGCAGCCACATAAAACTTCCTCTTGTCAGTACCGACTGGCTCTGAGGAGCCAGCCTGGGGGTTGGTGTGGGCAAATTAACTTAATTTAATTTACTGTCCGTTAGCACAACTTTTAATTTTATGTTTGGCTACTGAGAAACAAAAGAAAAGAAACAATGCAACAAACATGGATGGAAACTCCTTTCCAACTGCTCCCCCAGACTCAGCCTCACGCCAACACCTCTCCCTCCACCTTGAGACCACTCTCCCCCCTCCTTTGACCACATTACATTCAGTCCCTGCGAGTCCCTTGAGTGACACAACAGCCACTGCAGGAGGCTGAGTTGGTATGTGAAGAATTCTTGCTGCTGCTTCTGGTTTCCTACCCTTATTTTTCCCTGCTCCTTCCTTCTTACCCTTTTCCTGCTCCAGTCTGTGCCCTTCACGGGCTGCAGTCTCTTCAGGAGTGTCACTGCTCAGGTGTGGCTCCCCCATAAGCACAGCATCTCCAGATTACCCCTCAGCACACCATGCCTTCATCTAAGAGCTGTTCCCAGCCCTTTCCACAGCAATGTCCCCTTTCACACGCATCCTCCTGTATCTGCTTCTCTGTCCCCTCCTGTGTCCCCTTGTGTGCATCCTCACGCCTTCTCCCTTGTTTTCTCTTGTTTTTCTTGCCACACTTCGCTGTGTGCCCCCTCTGGAGCCCCCTGCCCCAGGGTGCCACCCTCCTCTACTCCTGCTGGGGCAGTAGGGCTGAGTCTACCCTGACTGGCCATGGAATTGGGGTACAGTGGATCAGTGCTGGCTGTTGCAGAGCTGATGGGACCAACCGGGACTACTGTGGGGTGACCTGTTTCACTCAGGGCACCTCCTCGAAAACCAAAACCTGACTGGTAGGGCCAAAAAAAGGGTGTACAGCGAAAAGAAGGACAAGATGGTAGCCCAGCACTGCTTACCCCAGTGGTGCAGAGAGATATCTGTGTGCGCTGTGCAGCTGCTGAGCAAACAAAGCAAATCCGAGTGGGTCGCTGGCTAATTGCTCAGTTTTGTGGTTCTTCTTGCAGCTCTTCCCATGTGCTTTCTCTCTCACCAGAGAATCAAAACCAAGGTGCTTCTGTAGCAGTTTGCTGCACTGAGACCTGTTTGCTTTGTATTTTCCAGGCAGTCACTGTTTTGGGTTGGGAACATCAGCTTTTATTTTCCCCTCTTGCCACCACCCTGATCAGTGCTTTGTTTAGTGGGATGGAGTTTCTCAGCTGGCAGATGCTTGCATGAGAGGGGTGGTTTTGCAGAGGGCTGTGCAGATGTTAATGTGTCAGTCCTCCTCCAAATTGGAAGTGACATGCCTGTCAAAGTCGGGCAGAGCACGATCCCTGGGAAGGTGTGGGAGCAACTCTGCTAATGTCAGCTGAGCTATTCCAAAGCAAAAACAGTGCAAGAGAACGGAGGATGAGACGCACTGAGAGCAAGCAGAGGTACTATACACTAGATGGGAGATGAGGACTTCATTTTTCATCCTGTGACTGACAGGCTTACCTTCATCTGTATCATCCCTATAATGGATGTTGACCTCTTCACTCCATCAGTGGAGTTTCAGTTGACAAATCCTGCCTCTCCCTCCTTCCCAGGCAGCGCGTTTGAGAAAAACAAGGCCGTTTCATCAACTTTTGGCTTGTTGTTTCAAAGGAAATTAATATTGCATGGCCGTGGTGACAGTCAGTCCTCTGAACCCAGAAGCCTGTTGGCTAATTTCCACCACAATTGGTGGAGGAATTAAAGCCTCAAGGCTACTAGGGCTCCCATGCGTTTTGTGCAAAGTATGACCCAAAAGGAAAGAAAGCCTCTTTTATTACCCTCATGGAGCAAAAACATGAAAGAATGAGCTCAACTCTTTTTTCAGACATCAGCAAATCAATACAAAACCTCCACCTTTCACGGGAAAGCTGTGGGAAACCAGAAATATGCCCAGAGAAACTTCATTATGCTCTTCATCTTTACCTTTGCTTCCACGTACATGAACAAATATAACTCCAGATAACTCCTTTCCCAGTTGTGCAGGTCCCCTGTGTTGCCAGGGCGGGCTGCCAGCACCTCGTGTGCTGCAGAACCCAGAATGGCTGTGCCTGTGGGACTTCAGCTGGACTTGGATTTGAGCACATGCCTCCATATTGCTACAGAGACAGTAGGCAGAGGGTTTACATTGTTCCTGGAAAAAAAGAATCGTTGGGTTGAAGGATGTTTTCTCACCAGTGAACAAGTTAGGCTATATCAAGTGGTGGGTTTGGTGTGCACCCAGTTGTAGCTGGGCTGAAATTATCGCCTCCCTGACCTGTTAGTGTTACAGGTGGTTAAAATGAACTGCAGCCACTTGTAAGCTGCGAAACAGCCCCAAGGAAGGTTGTGAAGGTTATTGGGTTTTCTGATGTCCTGCTATCTCCCTTCTGCCCCATGCTTCTAGCCAGTACCTTTCATATATAGTTCTGCTTCTCCAGTGGACGGACTCATAATCTGTAAAGCTTTAAATATAGAACATGTCCAGAGCAACCTGACACTATGCAGGAGTGAGGTGAGAAAGATAATTTTCTCTTGTCTCTTTCTTTTGTCTCTGAGACCTCCAGTCATAACCAAAGACCCTGCAAACAGCAAAAATGTGGAGGAATACACTTCAGGGCTCCTCATGGGACCTCTGGCATTATTGCCTGTGTGCTGGTGAGGACCAGGCCCTTTGTGGCATGCCTGTAAATGAAATAGGCGTGCTTGTAGCACGGAGTAAGGGAGCAGAACATATGCAACTCTTTGGTGGAATGTTCTGAGTGAGCCAAGTCCTTCCCCTTTACTCCAAGCTCCTTCCAGCTATTCCAGCCCTGCAAAAACATCTTCTCCCTCTTGTCCTTCCTCTCGCTTGTTCTAGCATCCCAAACCAGGGCCTTTGAGCTCTGCCCCTCCATCTGATCTGTGCTTCCCTGTCTAATGACATGTGCTAATGTGTGCTAACAGATGTCTGAGCGAAAATTAGCTGTGATGTCCAAATCAATTAGACTGGAGAGGCTATGCAGGAACAATTGTTCAATAGGCTGTGTGGGTTGCTTTTTTTCTTCCCCTTTCTTTTCCTTTCTTTACAAGAGGTGAAATTCTGCAGCCAAGCCTTTGCCTCCCTGCCTTGCAAACTCCACTTCGAAGCAGTCTCCTACCTCTGTGCTTAATGGGTTCTGATCTGGTCTCCAGATGGAGCTGGCTCCACCAGCTGCAGGCGAAGAGCAGCTGCTCTCCAAAAGGAGAGGTACATGCTTCTCCAGAACCTCGCAGCATGGCTACAGCCGGCTCGTCAGAGGCAGCTAAACGATCTTGGCGTTTTTCATGTGTTTGCCTGCTTTGCAGGAAAAGCGAATTAGTTTTACAGGATCAACCACTTGTGGAGCAGCATTTTGTAGCTCAAAGCAGGCTATGGCACATGTAGGCATGTTGGCTCAGAAGTGCTTGAAATGGCTGGGATTCACCCTGTGTAGGAAAGGTTCTTGGAGAGGCTGGGAAGCAGAGGACATGAACCCTTAAATGTAGTCCCCACTCTTCTTGGGCAATAGAAGATCTTCTGCTGATGCATGCTTCTTTGTGGCACTATTGTGTGCTGTGACAGAAGTCTGTCTTTTCAAGGACTTTGCAGTAAAGCTCGTGACAGGTTGTTAGAGATGCCCCATAGAAGATTTACCTTTGGCTTTAATTAAACAGGTTTCTCACGGATCTTGTCAAAGGAAATCACGAGTCACATGCCCAAAATAGGCAGTTTCATTGTTTTCCAATGAAACACTGAGATGCTATAGAGATTTGTTTAGGGACATGTAAGAATATATGTTGGTCTCTCCTGGCATTCACTGTCCTGTCTGGGCAATCTTCCTAGTAGCTACTGATGAATTGGTCCACCCCAGGTGTCAGCCATAGTGCCATCTGGTTTTGAAGACCAGATCTAGCTGTAATGCATATTCCTAGCAAGGGAAGTCTAATTTCCATAAAACCTAAATCTTCTGGGCATAAAGTTGTAATTTTACAGAGTTAAAAACAAACAAAGAAACAAAAAAAACCCCAACCAACCAAAAAAACCCCCTACTTGTATTAATTTGAAAGCATCTCAATAGCAGTGTGTATATTCTTGCACTTCTCCAAAGACTATGGGATATTCCAGGTGTTGCTGGGTGCTTCTGAAGGCTAAACTGCATTTTTGAGGATGCTCAGCAGTTTCTTTCCAGGCTGAACTTACCTCTTGCATGAAGTGGAAATACATGACTTGCACTCACCGATTGAAATAAATAGTGGACTCTATTCCTTTTCAGAGATGGTATGTCCAAATAATCACTAATAATCATATACTTAACATCTTCACAGAGTCTTTCTGAACTTGTTTCTAGTTTCAACCACCTTTCCTTTAGCTTCACCTTCCTTTTTTGAGACCAAATAGTTCTTAAGAATCTACAGCAAAAGTTTTGACACAGGTAATTCTTCATCTCAGCTGCTGATACCTCACGAGTGCATTTCTGCTTGCTCCTACCTCTCGTTTTTCAATACATTTCTTGTAAGATGTTGCTGCATGAGGTTGCCAATCAGTGAACCACAGAAGCATTTACTTTAAGTGAGTAAGTACATCGACCAAAGGAAGTGCCTTCAAATAATTTGTGTGCTCTGCTGAACTGTGGCCTAGGTACATTTGGTCTCGCTCAAGCTTTTTTCATTTCTCTGCAGGCTTGTGTCTGATTTCCTGCCTTGTGTCACCTTTAACTCCACTTTGCTATCAGAGTTTCCTGGCTTTCTTCTCCCCTCTCCACAGTTGAGTGTCTGTTTCAAACAACGTTTCCCTAGTTTTTATAATCAGGCTTTTTTCAAACTGCATCTTGTTTTTCTTTTCCTCTCCCCATTCACATCTCACTAAGCCTGTTTTTCTCTTGATCATTTGAGGAGCCTATCCTACAGCACTGTTGCTGTCCTGTTGAACAGACCCCCTGCCTCTGCTCTCCCTGCTGCCTGGCACACCCCCAGCCCCATGCTGCGCCCACCTCTTGCCCCCTTCTGTGTGTGCAGCGATGGGCTGTGAACACACACTAGCATTGCTCTTGGTTCTGTCAGCCAGGCTTCCCAGTCACATTTATCAAAATTATCCCACAGTTCCTTGCAGAGTCGAATATTAATAGGGTTCATTTAAAACCAAGACTGTCGCTAATGCTTTTTTTCCTATGCGCTAAATGGGAGGAAACGAGAATTACCCAAACAAGCACGCACGCAGAAAGTGGAGCTGTGGGGAATAGTTAATAAGGCAATTGAAATTGTTGGCAGAGGGGACACAGAACAGAAGCAGCAGGACACATCTGTGCCAAGTGCCCCAGTTGTTTCCCCCAGACCTGGTGTCAGGGGTGGTAGAGTGCTCCTCTGGTGCCAAGGCTTCTTCCTATCCTATGGGCTCTGCTTCAAAGCTGGGGAAAACCTGGTGTTCCTCTTGCTTTAAAGGCTGAGGGGCAAAAATTGGAGGTGAACTCAAGATGGGGATGAGAAGGGAAGCTGGAAGGTTAGTTAGGAGCAAAGAGATGCCTCCATGACATTCAACCCTCTGTCAGATGGTCTTTTTATTCAGAGCACCTACAGCCCTTTGCTCTTCCCCACTTACAAGTCCATTCAGGAAAGTGCTGAAATTCTCCTCTTTTTCTGTGTGGGTTTATACATGCTGTTCTCTGTATCCTGCTTTTCATCACCCTAGCACAAGAGTCAGAACAGGCTGTTTCCAAATGCTCCACCTCAGTTCCCTTGCCAAAATCAAAACTGAACCTTTGCTGGGTTTGTAAGAGAGAAGTATCAGTAAAAGTACCCAGCATCATGATTGTATGCATACCACAGGTATGTACCACGCTGCCATCAGACTGGGAGTTACGGCATTATCTGGCAGAGGGGCAGATAACATGCAGCCATCAGTGCCCTGGTGGGCTCGGGGAGGGGGAGAGGGAGAGGGGGAAGAGAAGGCAAGGGCAAAGAGAGCTACACTTCATGACAGTACTGAGAATTGCCTATGCCAGTGAGAGTTCACACAGCACTGCTTTCTGTCCCAATATCTCATGTCACAGGAGAGTGCTATGCTTGGCCAAACTCAACTACAGCAGCCCCAGTGATCTGAAGAAGCAGCATCATTTCCTATGGCTTCTAGGAGACAGCTTCTTCTCACCACCCTCCCAACTCAGGAGGATACATATTCTTGTGTCTTAAGGGTGTCCCCCAGTTTGAGAAACTTCTCAGTCCTTTTTTGGTGCCCTCTTCTTCTCCTAGGCAGCTGGTGTCAGGCGCCCTGGATTTTTTCTCTTACCTTTCCTTGTTAAAGGATCAACAGTGGTCAACTGGTTCATAAAGCATTTCCCTTCTGTTCCTTTGGTTTGTCTCCAAATGCAGCACCCGAGCACTTGCTTGGTATTGCAATGTGCAGCAGTCAGGGAGCTTAACACTGTTCATGCTGCTGTGTTTAAGAGCAGAGTTTGACCCCCTGCCTTTTGGGAATGGCCAGATCACTGTGCTGGAGAGAAATCCTGTGATGCTCTGCAAATCCTTCAGGCTGAGCTCTCTCCTCTGTTTTTTTCCTTGCCGTCTTGACCTTTGCTGCTTGGCCAGCTGTCGTGCTTAAAACAGCCCAAAGTGCTCTGTGCTTCTCACGTGGAGATCTCCAGAGAGAGGCAACTTACGCCAGCTGCTTTACCCAAGTTTTTCCTCCTTCTGTTCTGCCTAGCCTAGGGAGCTGTCCCTGGCTTGGGGAAGTGGAGGATCAAAAAGAACATCTCAAGTACATAAAGGCATGATGATCAGTACCTATGTGCAATTTAAAAGGCTGGTCCAGCCTTTCAATGCTATGCTTTATAGTGGCTCTAGCAGTAATGAAGCCATAAAAAAGCTGGTGTAATTGGCATCAGTGCAGGCCAGCTCAGTCCTGGAAAAAAGCATTCATTCCTAGGAAAGAGTAATATCGCTTCTACTATCTTCAGCCTTTGACATATTCAGTGATAGGAAAGGGAATGGCAACTTAGGGAATGGCAAGGAAGCCTAGAGAAAAGTGTTTGCATTTAATTAAAGATCGTGAGACAGCAGGGACTTATGAAAGGTTGTCCAGTTCCCCAAAACCAGAAGCGTCAGACTGATGTGTGGTAACAGGTGGTCCTAGGAATGAACGAAAGGGTTGGCATGAGTAGTCCAGAGAAAGATGTTATTTATTTCTCAGGAGAAGGCAGCAAAAAGAAGGGAGGCATGAAGATTGGGTTTCACAAGGGGAAACAGCAAAGGAGTCATTTATGATATGAAGGTCTCTGAGGAATTGTATGTAGAGGAGTAGTGGGATGAGAGGAAACAAACAAAAAGCCATGCGGAGCTTTATGGAGCAAAAACAGATCCCGAGCAGAGTTCATTTAAATTTACAGTTTTATAGCTGTTAATGTGATTCCTGGGGAAAAAAAAAAAAAGAAAAGCACAGCGTGTTAGCAGCAGTGACAATAAAGTAAATCACTTAAATGGGAGCAATCATGCTCCCCAGTCTTCCTGCCCATCAGTTGGTTTGACTGCCACTGTTTGTAAGGAGAACGATGTGATGATTTTGATGCTCTTCATCTCAAGATTTTCCAACACAAAACCTCTTGGGTCTCTTTTCAAGCCACCTTCAAGTAAATCTCCAGCAACTCCATGGTTCCATCAGATTTATACCTCTACAGCTAAGACTTAGTGGTCTCCAGTGCCCCTGTTCCCTCTTCCCTTTTGAGAGGAGTATTTTAAGTATATAAAACTACAGCTTATAGACTCCTTTTCATATTATACAGTTTCCAGCCAGTTTTACTCTGTTTGAGATTCTGCTAGGATTTCCAGGGGCTGTTTTGACCAAGAAGAACTTGGTCAAGGGGGAAAGAAAGAAAACAAAACACGAGACCTTTTCTGCACAGTTGTTTCACAAGAGGACAAAATTTAATTGCAAAGTGAATTGGGGAGATCAGAGCAGCAGTGGCTGCAGGCAGTGAGGGGGAAGTTCAGTGCTAATAAATGAAATGTCCCTGATCCAAGGAGAGAAAATAATCAGCACAGCTATAGGACAAACTTGGGACATGACACCAGGCAGCAGCACCTGTCAAATTAATAACGCCCCTTTAATTTTGTCCAGCCATCCTATTAAGCCCTTTTCCTGTAGCTGAGTGCTATGAGCCATGCTGACTCAGGAAAATAAGGAAGGGATCTGGGACAAAAGAAGGAGCTCGGGGAGGAGGTTTACAGCATGCAGAGAATTTTGAGAATCTTATTATTAACTTGTTGTGTGCCTGGAGACACTACAGGCATTCAGCCAGCCTTGGAGCTATGCTGGAAGCTGGGACAGAGCTCTTTGTCAACAAACTCTGCAGCCCTGCTGCCTTGGGGGAAAGTGCTCCCCAGCTACTGCTGCTGGATTTATGCTGTCAGAAATCTTGGGTGGTAGCACTGCTCCTTGGCATGGCAGGAATGCCCATTGCTTGTCTACAAGTCAGTTGTGGATGGGGAATCTGAGCTTTCTTTCTCCCAGTTCTCTATGGCTGATATGTTGTACTCCTTTTTCTGCCTCTATACCCAAGCCCTCTTCTCCATTTTGTTATCCAGTGCAATAAGGCTCAGAGCTCTGGCTTCAGACAGAGCAGGAGAAAGAAAGGAGTGGGATTTTTTTTTTCAAGCTGTGCATAACATAGCAGTGGCCTTGAGCACACCTGGCCTGTGAGTGGGGGCCATGGGGGCAGCGATGGGAGGGCAGTGGTGGGAACAGACAGACAGACGCTGGGCACTGCAAGCATAATTGCTGCCTTGCCTTTAGGTGAAGAGATTGCTGCTGCCATTCCCACTGGGGCCAATTTGCTGTTGCTGCTCTTATCTCCGATGTTCATCAGGCTGCAGCTACAAACCTCCTTTGTCCTGGAAGTCATCTGAACCTTTCTCGCCTCCTCCTATCCTCTGCTGTCGACAGAAAAGGGGACAATCCACGTTTGCCTGTCAGGACAAGGAGAGCTGTTCTGCCAAATTGGAAATCTGGCCTGAGAAGAAGAAAACCTTGGGTATCAAAACTAGGGGTCCCCTTATTGCAGCCAGGTGCCCTGTGGAGTGCTTATGTGCCTGAATCTGGCCCCTTGGGTTAGGCTCTGAATTTGTTACTGGCTATGCTCTGTGTGCGTTAAAGCACTCAGTTCATAGCATCACACTTTTAATGTGCAAAAAGTACTTCTTCTCAGACTCTGTGACCCTGGAATCTAAGCCCAAAATTGAAAGTACGAGGCCTCCTGACAAAACCACTCCTTTGTGGTTTTCAGCAAGTCTCTTAAATTCTCTGGGCTCCATTGCTTTTTCTTTCTTCATCTCATCCACTTTAAAAAAGGGAACTATCCTAACTTACCTCTAATGATGTTATTTTATGCATCCTGAATGTAATTTCCTGAGGGAAAAAAAATATATTTCAGGCTGAGTGGCCATGTTTTATCAAAGCCTAGTTGCAATTTTTTTTTTTTAGTGAGGGTTTAGTATTTAAATTTGCCATTTTGCAATGAGCACCATGCAGCTTTAAAGTAACACTTTTGCAAGTGAGCTAATACTTCAGATTCCTTATTTAGCTCTTGCTAACAAAAAAAAAAATTTCTAGCTCTATATTTGGCATTTTTATGGTACAGACTAAGGAACATAATTTCATTTTGCTTATTCCAATTACAATTAGTGACCACAGGTTCTAGTACGTCTGTATAAGGTTGCAAACAAAGCGTCAGAGAAAGTCTCTGCTCTATAGAATCTACAGTTAAAATGGACCTGAAAAAAAGGGAGTGGTACAAAAAAAGATTGCATCTCCCAGTGAGCTGAGGCACATGGAAGCTTGCCCAGAATAAGAGCAAATGAGTGGCAGGGCCTGGTTCTGAACTGCTGTAATCAGTAGAATATTCTATTTTTGATAACTTCCTTGTCTTCTCTGTCCCTTGACACCCCCATTCATTCAGAATTTTTTAGCATACATAAGCATACATTTTTAAACGTACATACATTTTCTGCTTCTTTTTTGCCCAATTAAGTTTTAAAGACCTTAAATTAAGGAGCTGGAGTAGGCACAGATGGACCACAGGTGATGGGAAGAAGGGACAGATGAAATTACTTATTTCTTTTTATTCCTGATAAGTTATTCTCTTTGGATTGCTCATTCTAGTTTGTCTTCCCTTATTATTTTTTTTTTTAAATACAAGTACTAAATATAAGGGAGCACAGCTCCCTTAGCACAGCCATAGGGGATAAGGTAGTCTTTCAAGTATCATGGTCTTGTAATGCGAATGCAAAATTGCAAGGATTCACATCCATGGGACAGTTAATGTCTTCAAAAGCAGTCCTGTGACCTTCTGCATTTACAGCAAGAACAGCAAATTCTGTTTGGCCAGGTTTTCGGGAGTGCGGGGGGAACACTCCAGCTCTGGGTCACTTGGGGAGTTCAGTACCAAACTCTTCTCTGACTAACAGCAAGTGAAACAGATCAGCCTCAGATGAAGGCTTAGCAAAATTGTAAAATAGTGTGGAATGAACCTTGATCGAGTCATGTTTTCATGTTGCACTGAGATGTTGTGCAGGAGCTGCTGTATTGTCCTCTTTTCCATTCAGATTTAGCAAGCTAAGGAATGCCTCTCCTGCTTTTTTCCACCTCTTTTGGGTGCTGCAGCAGAATACCTTGTGCTGTTGAATATGTATTCTTAGCAATGCTAAGGAGGACCATTCTTCCACCACATGGTATCTTTTTGTCTGTAACTTTATTCTTCTTCCGTGTCATTTTTCTTGGTCCTAGGGAGATTGCTGTCACCTTTTACATCTTCAGCATTACTGTTAAGCATACTGAAATATAGGAATTTCTTTGTTCTCCTTCTCTCTTCTTCAGTGTGGCTTATTGTGCCTTAAATGAGGGAAACATTATACTTGAAGCATTATTTAATTGATATATTTTAACCCATCTGTGAAGATAGATATGGGCTGATGTGCCATCCCCAGCATAGATGTATTCTAGATTGGGACTTAGATGACATTTCCATCTAGTTAATAGGGAGCTTTACCATTTATTCTTGAGTTTAGACAACGCAAGGTTTTACATTCTTCAGCGCTTTGAGAAATTTCATCCAAAATTGTGCACTCATTCTGTCTGAAAAGATGTGCAGGTCTCTTCAACCCCCATGATCTTTTCTCGCTGTGAGCTGGTTTTATTTTTTCTTCTGTATAGACAATGAATTTGTTCCATTATTTTCTTTCTGCTCCTATGACTAATACCTGCGTACTCCTTTATGTTTATCTGCCCTTGTGGATCTTTGCAGCACCTCCCAGTTGAGTATCATCCACCATTTTCATTAGTAAACTACTCTTCAGGCTCATTAATGAAGATGTTAAATGAAAACAGACCTCACATGGTTGCTACAGCACCTTGCTTACACCTGCTTACACCTTTGCTCTTACATGCCCCTTGTCATTATCCCTTGTTTATGGTTCTTCAGGCAATTGCCAATCCGTGACAGTGCTCCTAACCCAAGACAGATTGAATTAAATTTGCTAGCAGGAGTTCACTAAGCACTATATTAAACATTGCATCCTCTGAATTCCCTTCCACCATGAATTTTTAAAACAGTCTAAAAATAGTATCATAGGCCATGCATAGAACATTCTGGACCGTCACAAGTTACAGAGTTGGGGTTTGACAATAGATAATAAATACTGTTTGCGTGATGAATCTGGAAGACTGCCTTGGCTCCAGTCTCATCATCTCCAGAAATGACATTGCTTGTATCATGATGTCAGGCCTGAGATACCTAACCTGGAAGTTTCAGCAGTGTGGTTTATAAGCCACCCTGGTTTTCCCCTTTGAAATAATAATTTAATTGCTGGTATATGTGCTTAGCACTTATCTTTACTCCAAAGGCAGATTCAAAACTCAGTGCTACGGTGCAAGGTGAGAATTGCTCCAGTGAGGTTCCCATTCTAATCTCATTCAAGGAAAAATCACACTTTGGTACTAATCTTTCCCTGGTGATCAATTAATTCATCATTAGTATTTATTTATTTTCTATATATCCCACAATCTGCTGACTCTCCAAAGACATGACTTTAAAGGAGTCCCAAGGGATCAATATATGTGAAGTGTAAGCCTAAGGGGAGACAAAAAGTAGTCAATATCTCTGTGATCATTTCCTAAATGGTGCAAGCCAAAATGGAAGTGGTCAGGAAAATATTACTGTTAATGAAAATTCAAAAGGAAACAGTGAAACTAGTGATCAGAAAATGTTAGCTTACTTCTAATTGGAAGATCAGTTCTTCTGGCATAAAAGCATTTTGCAGGAGCATGGGGATGCAAAAAAATTTTTGGACAGATGAGTGTCACAACAAATCATTTTAACTTTCTAGTTTCATTTCACTAATGTCAAAATGTTTAACTGCAATGAGGCAAAAAGGTTTCATTTTGGTTGTGGCATTACATTTAATTTTGTTTAGATTGGCATGTTAATTTTGATACCATATATTTATATCTAATGTTGCAAATTGTTACAAAGCAGTGGGAGAGAACCCCCCCTTCCATGCTTTTGAAATACAGGCTTCAAACATTTGTAGAGTTAAACATTACTCAGTGACAGTGACATTCTCTCACCGGGGCAAATGTCACACCCCACAGTGGCAGGAGGCAGCCTTCAAATTTGTCTACCAGCACTGTTTCCCTTTGAGCTCCATAGACTTCTGGAGTCTGCCTGCCTTGTCACATATAATTAGCAGCTGTTGAGTGAATTGATCAGTTAATTTCCATCTCGCACTCAGATGCATTTAATCCATTAGCTGATGATTTGTAGAGATTTTTTTTCTCCTGCACATTTCTTCACCTGTGTTTTATCAATAGTTAAATGGATTGGGTCACCATTACTCACTGCTTCTCCAAGCCATTTTTCTTTGATTGCCTTCTTCCACACCACATGGTATTTTAATAAACAGTTGGCATCTAGTAGTTTAAATGTCATAATGAATGTCACCTATTTTCATTTATTTATTAATTGGCATCTCTTCTATTGAACAGTCTTTCCAAATAAAAGTCATTCTTCCTTTCTGTAACCTCTAGCATGATCTGAACACTTCCTTACCATACTTTTATCTCTTGCTCAGGTAGACACAGATAAAGGCAAGCCACCTTTGAGGTGTCCTGGGATCCTTAGGAGTTCCAGGAGTACAAGCTGGTCACAACTGGCTTTTTGAGGAAGGGAATTTTCCTGGCTAATGCTGTTTCTTCTGCATGGTCTCATGTATGTAAATTAGATTTTCTAAAAAGCAACACTGCCCTCCTACAGCTGTGATTGCTGCCACCAGGGTGGGTGTCCAGGTGCCAGGACAGTATTGATGCTCTTGTAGGTGCTGTTGTACTCTGACATCCTGGCATTCAGGGACATGTGTGTCCCACTGTCCTTCTGTTGTGGGAGGTGATGGCTAGGCAATGCAGAGAGTCAGCGGGGTGCCTTCAGGACCAATGATGTCCATGAGGGCATGTGTGTGGTTAAAAGTGATTTCTTGTGGGGCAGGACGTGCCTGTAACCTTTCAAGGAGACAGGGATGCTTAAGTGTACCACAGGCCCCTACACGTGGCAAAAGGTCCCCATGTCTGCAGCTCTGCGTTTCTGTTCCTGTTGCTAAAGAGCCAATAACCAACTCAATACCCCTGACAGAAGAAGACTATGAACTGTGAGACTTTTTCCTTCTTCCTCAGAGTAAGTGAAAATCCATCAGACCATCACAGTCAGTAACTCTCAAGAAGTCTGTGGACTTGATGAAAACCAAACCTATTGTTAGGAGAGTTACATTCCCCATACGGTACAGGTACCTTCCCCAGGAAATTACAAGGTGCACTCAGAATGAGAATGATTGGAAGCCACCAGCTTAGATCATTTAAACCAAGTAACATGAACACAAAGATCACAACTCCTGGAAAAGAAATGTCCACTTTACTTGAACGAGGGACATGCTTGTAATTTCCCAGTAGGCCCAGCACAGCTTCCACTGTGCAAACAGTGAAGCAGATTAAAGCTGCCCTCAACTTTAATACGGTGCCACAGCCCGAGGGCACTACAGCTGAGCTGATCTGGGTACCAGTCAGATCAGAACAGAGCTTGGCTCAGCGAGATCCCAGCTCTCATTTGATGTCAAATTGAACGCAGCCAGCAGAGCTGCACCACACAGCTCAGGGGACCCCAGTCCGGACAAGTGTGTCGTGGCTGCCTGGCTGCTTGCAAAACAGCAGCCAAACAAGAGCTCTCAAAGAGGCTGGGAGTTTGAGGAGCAAGTGGCAGTATTTGTATAGGTACATATATCGGTATGTATCAAATTATACACATATACACATTCTAAGTGTGTTTAAGTTTTTATATGTATACACACAGATATCCACATAAGATAGTTTTCTGCCATATGTGTTATTACTCTGCATGAATTTGTCAAATGTTATGCCTGTGCACACACAAACTCTCCAAATACCCTGAACAGTTGTAAATCTTGGGTGTTTCACTCAGGCTGAAAAGACTGGCTTTCCTACTTGTGTGGCTGAGTCAGAATTTCTCCCTGATTGAAGGAAATACCAACAGTATTTCTTCCTGAGGGACAAATCTAGGTTTTCTCCTTTCTCCTTCCTTCTCTCACCTCCATGCAACAACGGGGCATCAGTGGAGCACACAGCGGCAGAGGCCGTGGGAGGAATGAACCTCAGAGCAGGTGGTGGCCTTCTCTTTCTTGGTGCTGTGCCTGGTGCTTGGTTGAGATCAGCTCATTGTGAGGAAGGGTCAGTGAACACGTCTAGTCACATGAATGTAAACATCTTTGGATGGCTACAAATGAGGTCACAGGGGGTCTCAGGTTGCTTTGGAAATCAGCCTCTGCCACTCTTAGTCCCTGTGGCTGATAGTTTTTGTTAGGAGCTGACCATTATCTGTGAGCACTAGGGTTTCCGTGTGGGAAATGGTGAGTTGCATGAAAGAAAGGAAAGGAGTAAAGAGGCAGATGCATTTCTCAAACAGTTGGTACTGTTCAGTTTGGGAAACTGAAGGAGGAGAAAAAATGTATTGGGTGAGGACATTGTACCATTGGTTTTCCCATACCTCAGTCACATCCAACAGACTTCATTAGAGTTCTAGGGGATGGACTCTTTTAAGACATGCGTGGAATAGTTTAAAAAGTTAGTGAGAATCTCCTTAGCTGCACAGGAAAGCACCTTGGTGCAGTACTTCCCTGGTACAGCCCATCAAAGCTGTTTGCATCTCAGTGCCACGCTTCCAACTTCAGAGTCAGCAGAGGACTTTGTGTCCCTCCTGGCTTTGCAGCACAGCCACCCCTCCCTGCCAGAGCTGTGCTTCCCATCTCTGCTGTCCTTCACTTTCCTTCACGTTCCCTCAGTGCTGTGGTGCTGACTGCTCTTCGCCCATTGTCTCCTTTCACTGTAGGGTATCTGACTTCTTGTTCACAACATCTTCCCTCAGCACCTCAAGGGACTTCCCAAGGCACCTAACACTATGCAAAGCCATGTGCCTGCCTTGTTCCCCTTGGACCCATCAAGCCTCTCTACTGCCTTTCTCTTTCTTGAACAAGGTCTCTTTCTCTCTACTTTCTGTAGCGTGACTGGGTGGACAGCTTGAATCCAAAACAAGCTTCCCTGCCCAGTGTGGTGGGGAAGCACTTCTCCTTCCCCATCGTCATTACTTCTCTCCTGAGGTAACTCATAAATTGCTCTGAGTCTTTAAATGGGCTGTTATTTCTTCCTTCCATCAGCACTCTCTCACTCTTGTCTCATGGTGCAGGTTCAGCTTCAATGAATTTATTGGCATGACAAGGTACACAGGTGATGCCAAAGTTGACAACTTAATTCATCAAGCACTACTGTCTTTCTCTCACCTGCACTCTGCTGTCACTCCTTTCCTCTTTCCCCCTCCTCAGTTCTCCTTTCTGTCTGTCTTTCTCTGCCTTTCTGTCTGTCTGTCTGTGTCCCCCTCTCTCCCTCCTTCCCCCTCTAATCGCCTCCCCAGGTGATAGTTAGCTATCTCACACTCAAGACAGTCTGTCTCTCTTGACAAACAGAGATGTCAATCAGAGAGCTCACCCCAGAGGGAAAGGAATTGGTCTTTACAGCATGTTCGCTGTTTTCTTGCCTTTGCAGCTTGCGTGGAGGTGCGGGCTGAGGGCTTCAGTATTCAAACTGACTTACAGAAGCCACATTTGCTTTAAGGCTGGTTTGGGACGCCAGAAGAGTGAAGTGTTGTTCTAGAGGGACAGAGGAAAGGAGAAAAGCCCATCAACCTCAAATTTGTATAGGCAGGTAGAAATATAATTTAAGAAGAATCCAACGTCTTGACAAAATCTCCCCAGAGGATAAAGTCTCTTTTAAACAGAGTAGCAAATGATCTCTCCTTCTCACCCCCCCCAGTCCCATAATCCTTTGTTGGCATGGCAATTGCCAAAGTGTATAAAGGAAGAGACAGATCCCTCAGGTATCTGTCAGCACTAGATACAATCTACCCAGGACAGTGTGTGTGTGGCATTTAATCCTCCATACATCAAGCATATGCCCAGAATATAGTGTCACACTGTATTTGTGCTGCATCCCTTGTGCCTATTTGTCATGGTGTCTGCGCCCAATCCAGTGGCAGGTTGATCCATAGTGTGATGCCATCTCAGCTATATCTCTGCTTTTCTTCAGGCTTTGGTGGAGTTTTCAGAATTGTGTTCTGATGCAAAGTTTCTTTGTATTTTTTATCACTCTTTGTACTTTGAGGAAATAATTTTTGCAGACTCCAGTATATCGTGACCATCGGAAAGGAAGGTGTATGAGTGTATCCTTATAATTCATCAATATCCCCAACTATATTGATTACATTTCTGTTCCTGTTCAGATAGCACAATATTTTGTGGGGCCAGCTTTTTACCTTAGCCTTACGAACCACAGGCCTGATTCTCTCCTTCCATGCATTTCCTTTCATGTAAAAGAGAATATTCTCTTCAATTTATACCAGCAGTGAAGGATCAAGCCCGTTTCATCTGCCTGGGATTTGTTCTTTTTGTTATGCCAAAAAACTTTGCAGCATGTTAATTCCTCATAAGGAACAGTCTGAGGCTTTGCAGATACTCTTCCCTTACTCCTCCTACTCACCTGTTGGAGCTGTTGATGGTAAGGCTTCGTACCTCTTGTGACACCAGTCGGGTACCAGTCTCTGGGGATGCCATAAATCTCACACATAGTAGTTCCCTAAGTGAGAATGAGAACTGAGCCTTAGAAAGGTAGAGCACAAGTGTGTAGAACAATCATTGAATGTGGAGTACCAGACCAACTGAGTGATTCCTTCCACTTTTTAGTAGTGTTGCTTACCCTGATAACTGTGTTTTTACAGAGGCTCAGATGTGGATGTGCTGTTACAGCAGAGAGACATGGCTTGTGTTTTTCATTTGACTTAGGTTTTGATTCCCTATGGCAGTGGAAGTATTTGCAGCTTTTTGTTAGTGTTCTTTGTTGAAAATCAGGGGAGATATCTTGTTCCTGCTGTGCAGCCAGTACCACTGTATTTCTGGGGTGAGTATTTGCTTGCAGAACCTTAGATGAATGTTGTCTGTAAATGTTGTCCCACTCAACACAAAGGTGCTGGCAACTCTTCTGGATGTCACCTCATCCTTCTGAATGGACAGTGAAATCTAGGATGATACTTGAGCAGGAAGGTTGGACCAGATGACCCATTGTGATCCCTTCCAACCTTACCCATTTGGTGATTCCCTCAATTTGTAATGCTAAGAGCAAACAAATCATTAAAGATGGCAGCCTTGAACCCTGATGGGGGAAGAAGACACTGTTTTTATGTGTCCAAGTAAAGCTGTAGGCTGCAGGGAATAAGCCTCATGCCTGGCAGTCTGGAAGAGATTCTCCTTTAATTGAAATGGCACCAATTCAATGTAATGTGTTTACAGAGCAAAGCTCTTGGAATTCGTCCTTTTCCTCCCTTTGAGGTGGTCTGCATGTATGCAGAACATCTTTACCACACAGCAAAGCTTAGAAAGGGAAACAATGGGAAAATTCCAAGATGCAGAAACTCTCCTTCTCAGGAAACCTTGGCTCTTGGTTGTTTTGTGGGAAGGAGATCACCACAATCGCATCTCAGCTCTAGCCAGATGCTTACTTTATTTAAATACACCTTTACTTCAGGAATAAGTATTTTGTAAGTAATTTGTAAGTATTTTTATCTATTTGTTTTTTCCTCTTTTCTGCTGGATCAGACTTGTGTAGATGAGCACTTCTGACAGGCAGGATTCTTTGCCTTGAACTCTTTGGCTTTCCCTTCTCAGGTGGTTGATGATAACACCCTGGCCTTTAGAAATGGGGCTGCTGCAGCTATCGCCAAGCTCAACAGTGGTAACAAGTGAAGGTCTCACAGCTGGCATTTCATAACTGTGGTGGGAAAGGCCAACATTGCTGGATCCAGAAATGGTGACAATGCAATCCAGAAATGTGCTCTTGGAGCCCAGAAAGCCAGTTGTATCATGGGCCACATCCAAAGCACCATGGCCAGCAAGATGAGAGATGGGGTTCTGCCCCTCTGCTTTGCTCTGTGAGACCCTCACCTGAAACACTGCATCCAGGTCTGGGGTCCCCAGCACAGGAAGGGCATGGACCTGTTGGAGTGAGTCCAGAGGAGGGCCACCAATGTGATTAGAGGGGTGGAGCATCTCTTCTACAAGGAAAGGCTGAGAGAATTTGGATTGTTCAGCCTGGAGAACAGAAGGCTTCAAGGTGACCTAATTTCCAGTGCCTTCCAGCACCCGAAGGAATCTTACAAGAAAGATGGAGGAGAATATTTACAGGAGCATGTAGTGACAGGTCAAGGGGGAATGGCTTCAAACAGAAAGTGGGCATGTTTAGATTAGGTGTTAGGAAGAAATTCTTCACTATGAGAGTGGTGAGGCACTGGAACAGATTGCCCAGGGATGTAGATGCCACATCACTGGAAGTGTTCAAGGCCAGGTTAGATGAAGCTCTGAGCAACCTGATCTAGTAAAAGATGTCCATGCCCACAGCAGGGGAGTTGGAACTAGATGATATTTAATATCCCTTCCAACCCAAGATATTCTATGATTCTGTGTAAAGGTCCCAGTATGGGATTATTATCTTTGTTCTTTATACTTTTGACTGAAAGCAAACCCAGCATTTCCAAAGTGCTGCTGTAGCTTTCTGCTCCTCTTGAAGCCTGAAAGCAATCTTGAAAGGTGGTTACAGCAAGCTGTCCTGCTCCATTTTGCTCACTTCAACATGTAAGAAAGGAAAGCCTGCTAATAAAAGATATTCTACATGTACCACGTACATTTGGTTTGAGTGAGAGGCTTGTCACTGAGGAGCTGAAACTGAGCCAGATCCTTGGGTATGTGGTATGCACAAGGCACTTTGGAGAGTCATATTCATCACCTTGTGGCTTATTGAAGAGGATGTGGGATAAACCATGGGCAGCCAAAAGAACCTGAGCCTTTGGAGAGAGATGCCTTTTTCACTCAGCCTGCGTGTGGATATTCATTAGGGGTTCATGGCGCTTGTTCTGCTGGTTGTACTCTGTCCCTAATGAGCTGAATATAAACAGCATAAGATCTGAAAACAAACAAACAAAAAATTTGGCTCTGTTTCTCCAGCATGTAAAGCTGTCGTGGACAACCTCATCTTTATCCAGAGCGGGGTGTTAGCTGAAATTAACTTCCTCCCCCACTTGCCTAATCAGGACCTTCTCTGAACCTGTACCTCTTGCCCTGAAATGACATAGACTTTTCTCTGTTATTTTTTTCTCCGTTATTTTTTTCTCCTCATACCTAGTCTACTCCCCAAAGAAGGAGTTAACAGGCAGGATCCAAGGGCTGCTGGGACTCCATTAAAAACCCATAATCTTGCTTTTTTTTCTCAACTGGATAATAAAGCATCCCTGTTCTGGCTGCAGCATTTCCTTGAAGCCATCACCCATTCTTACTGTATAAGGACTTGTCCAAAAGTCATTAACATCAAAGGAGAAGCTGCCTTGGCTCTGAATCAAGCTCTAAAAAGGCTGCATATTAGGACTCAGCTGCATGCCATATACATCCAACATGCTTAATGTTTCTGTGAAAAAGTTCTTCTTACAAAAATTCTCAGAAATGTCTTTGGAGGACCTGGACTCTAAGGACAACTTTTCTCACAGAATTTCTTCTTCCAAGATGGCTGATTATGTCTGCAGAAAGAAAAACTTTGTATTGTTTCAGTCTCATAAGTAAATACTTACCAGATTTAAAAAGAACAGTTCGAGGGAATATATAAGCACACTTGAAACAAAGACCAAAAGCTGTGTACATCTGCAGTCCTCAAAATGTTTGGGATTAGGTGGCATTCCAAGAGTTAATCCCTGGGGATTAGCATGGCAAGCACTTCTGTTGTTGTTTACACATGTCCTGTGAGGAAGGCTGTGTTGTCACAGCAGGCTCCTCTAGGAGGGTTAGCCATAAAGCTCTTGAAGTCAGTTTTACAAGCGAAAAGAACCGTAGCAACACAAACAGCAAATGCACAGAGCAGTACTTTAAAGACAGGAGCCACAGATGAGTGGCATAAATTTAGTATGTTAATAGAAAAGAAAGGGAAGGTTTGTAGCAAAGAACTTCATATCCAGAGGTGCAAATCTGGTGATAAGAGGATATTGGGCATACGCCTGGCTGGTGTTTTGTGCTTTCATTTACATGCTGAGCACATAACTGAGAACCTGCTCTCCTGGACTGCATCAGGATCCAAAAACATGGGTTCTGTAAATCTGTGCTTGGTGAGGGCACACCAAAAAGCCAGTTGTGGGTGAAATACAGTCAGCACTGGGTAAAAGCTGGAGCTCAGGCTCGGAGCTGGAGCTGCTTTAGTGCAAGGCTCGCATCCAGGTTTGAAGTGGAGGTGCTGGGCTACGAACAGGAGTGAGACTGCTTTTAACCCTGTCACACACTGTCACCTCAGTGCACTGAACAACAAGGCTGGCTTGAAATTTAACCTGTTCTCTTCTGTGTTTCTTTCAGTGTGGTAGCTACATAATTTCTCTCCTGAAAATTTCATGGAGATAAGTTTAAAACAAATAAAATCAGCAGGAATGAGTATAAACAATTGAGCCCAGTTCTGTAGTGAGTTTTCCAACAGCTTGGGAATGGGACAGTGCAACACGTTTGCACTCTGTGCTGCTCTCTGCGTAGAAAGAATGTACTGGAAGTGCTTCCCATGCAATGTTATGCGGAAAAATAGTCCAGACATTCAACTATATATTGGATGAAGCAAAGCATTCCTTTGGATAAAATATTTTGGCTTGTAAGGTCTTACTCTCCATTGTGGTGTGCTCTGACACGCTACCCAGCTCATGGGTAGCTTTGCACATGGCTTTGATTTACAGGATCCTGTCTGCTTCTCTGCTCCCGGGCAGTGCGATATGCACAGTCCCCATCTGGATTTTAAATAATTTCCTGCCTGGCGTCTCAGCGGGTGAGGCTCAGCAGCGTGATGGGGGAAGCTCACCAAGATGCAAGGCCCAAGCTGGTAGCCCCTGTGCTTCCTTCTGCCTGGCCTCTCTTGGCATCAGCAGTGATCCTTGATGGAGATCAGCCCCAGCAGCGCAGAGCAGTGGGGGAGCACACTGTGGGTTGGGAACTGCAGATCTTTCAAAGTGGTTTCCATGCTCTGGCTGTCATAGACCCTTCCCTAAAGGCCACGTGATTAGGCACTCCCTTTCAGACAACAGGAGGGAATTTTCATACCTTGTAACAACACTGTACTGTGTTTTGAGAGGTTTTTGGTTCCCGGGGGATAAAAAAAACAAAACCAAGCCTTCAGCATTTGCCTCTACTTCACAGAAGCTTTAATGCCAAGCAAGGCACTGGCAGAGTGAAACAAGCCTAGCAGAGTGGAAGGTCAGAAGGCTCTTTCAGAGTCCACTCTCTTTAATGAAGTTCAACAACTTCCCTCTCTGCCCTCTCGCTCTGCTGACAGCTCCGTCTCCCTCTGGCTGAGGCTGCAGCGTGAATCAGACCGTAAAAAACACATCTTGGGTCTGATGTCACATTTCTTCTGTAAAATGCTTCAGAAACATTACCATGCCTCATCCCAAAGGGTGTCTGGATTTTACTTTCCAGCCTCAGCTTGCTCCCTTTGTGGACTTTAGCATCAACAAGCTGTTTCTTGTTACGGCTGTAAAGAGCTGTGATTAGCCTGCTGCACACATAAGAGGGAAATTAAACCATTTAGTTGTGTTTAGCAGCTCAGCCCCTTCTTCGGGTTCTCTCTTTACCACTAAACACTTTAACTAAACAATGACTAATGAGGCCAATTTGCTGTCAATTAATTGCCCCAGGAAAGGACCCCTAATAGTGGTGAGCAAGGTGGCTGTTATAAAGCATTGAAGGACCATATGATGGTCAGCATCCCCCCTACCTCTGCCTTGGGGCTTATTAGCGTTTTTATAAAGTGCTGTTAATTGGGATCTGGGGACAAGGAAATAAGAACTCTCAAGGCTAATTGATAGGCACCTGGGGAGGGTTTTAGTGGCTGCAAAGTTCCTTTGACTTTGGAGAGAAGTCCTGATGTTTTCTTTTTTTGCCCTGAGAGCTGGTGACTCCAGTGTATTAGTGGGTGGGACTCTTAATTTTGTCCAACAGATGGGGGTCCTACTTGCCAATAGAGAGGAAGGAAATAGGCTGGAGGAAGCAGCTAATGAGGATATATGGAAGGGATTGTGACTCTTTCCATTTGTATCCAAGGTGCCCTTTTTCGGACAAGCAGTTAGACCGCTTAAATGAAGCTTATGGGCTTTCTTAGGCAGTTTCAATACTGTTTGCATCTGTGTCTTGGAGATATTAAATAGCTTTTGCTGTATTATAGGTCTGTAGACTGAGAATAAGCTGTATTTTTAAAAAGAATAACTGTATTTTTAAAATGTATTTTGTGGCTTACTGTGTGTACTGTTGAGCAGTCTTGTAATTTGAGATTGGGGAGCAGCTGCCCCGCAGTGGAAAGCTCCATCTAAGGGTCTTGGATGCAGGGCACTGTTTACCCAAAGGGAACAGTCCAGCCATCTGACTGAATTTCATGTGAGTGCATTTACAGGGCTCAGAGCTGTTTTCCAACGAGGTGTCCACTGTCTCTCTATTTGTTTGCATTTTTTATTCTGTCATACCCGAGTTGAGTTCCTAGTTCTGTGCTTCCTGCCCCTTCCTCACAAACCCATCCTCCTGATGCATTAAGGTGTCATGTGAAGCATCATGAAAGCAGAGTGCCATCAGTGCAGGAGACAGGATTTGCTGTCCCCAGCCTGTAGGTACCCCTTGTACCACTTCTGCTAAGCAGTGGTTCCCATTCCTGCCACTTTGAGCCTGTGCTGTGACTGGGTGCTCTGATCAAAAGGTTTGGGAGCTGTGGCATGGGTCAGGTTCAGCATAAATTCCACTAGGAAAAGATCTCTAGAAGCACTGCTTTAGCAAGAGTGGCCTTGATGCTTTCTTGTTCCTTCCTCCGTTGCACTCCTGGAAAGGTACTCAGGAGCTGGCCTCCTGCTTGTGAGCTTGTGTCTCTTAAACTTACTGTGACATTAGGGGTGTAGCACTGCTCCTTGCTCTCTTCCACAGCCTTGAGTTAGAACGCTGATCCTGCCCGCCCACACCATCTCAGGTAATATCTCAGGAGGAGTTCTGAGCTCTGAAGGGCTTTGGTCATAAAAGGCAAGGATAACAACAGCAGATGTTTGCGTGTTTGCTTGTTTGTGGTTTCCTTGCTGCCTCCCGTATGCAGCCCCTGGTCTGTAATAACTGCTATAGCGAGTGTTTTTGCAGAAACAAATCACCTGCTTTCATCTGGAGAGCAACAGTGATTGTGCTGGGGGAGCATGATCTATTTTTCATGTCTCAGTCTTTCTTATTATTTAAATTAATGTGAGTTGCAGTTGTCATGAAGTGAAGGATTGACGGCAATTAACTAGAACAGACTCTGTGCAAGCTGTTTCTGCACAAGCCTGCTCTACCTAGCTCTGTCGCTGTGTCTTGCCTGGGACTCGAAATCTCCCACACCAGCTCTGACCTTGTGCCCCTCCTGCCCCGCAGCCTTCCCAGTCCAGGGCACCCTACAGTATCTCTGCCCTTGCCTCACTCCTGCCTTGCAGCTCTCCTTCTCTTCCAGTGCGAGCTTCTCTCATGGGGAATGGCCACTGTTACTTTGTGGGTTGTCACTTACTGCCAGTGACGTGGAAGGTGAGATGCTGGGCTGGCATCAGCCTTGTTGTGTAGATGTGAAATGTAGACAAAAAGAATACATGAGTTCCAAATCATTCTTCTCAGTGTTCATTTCCATCTCTCCAGAATCAGTCCCTGCTGTGGGTGTGATGCCTTAGGTTTTAACTTTTATATTTTTCAAATCCTGTACTACTAGTGTAACTCTGAAGTTTCCTGTAGCTTGTTAAGTGCTGTTCTCTCATGCTAAGACAGACATAACAAAGCCTCTCTAGCTTGCTCTCCAAGGACACCCAGACCATCCTAGGCTGAAAAACTGTAAACCATCATCTTGGGGAGAGGGGAGCAAGCTTGGGGAAATTACAAATCATTGGCTGGGTTCAGGTTGGTGAATTTATGCTGATATAAAAGTGTGAAGAACTAGTGACCTGTCATCCATTTTGGGATCCACTGAGGCAGCCTTTGGAGCCCAAAAGTGTACCTCTGAAGGCCTTTCAAATAAATCCCTCCTTTATTCCCTTATTCCTGTCTAGTCTCTGTTTCTAGGTAGCCATGTGAGGCATCAGGTGGGGTATCCTCCCTCTCTGGGGATGGAGCAGTGGGATACTACAGTGTGCTTCCTTTCATGTCTGTCTCTGCTCCCCACCCCAACCAGGGGGATCCTAAGCACAGTGTAATGGACACCCCATATGATTTACACTGAAAGAGTGGAAATAATCTGGCAATCTTATCTTTTTCAGCAGTACCAGAGACCCTGGCAATGCTTTCCCATGGCCCTTGGAGCCAGAGGGGTCCAGCAGCAGCCTGGTTTCCCCTGAAGGGAAAAGCTGTTTGTGGGAATATGAAAATGCCTGGAAGAGCTGTTTAGCTGTAGGACTTGCCCTGCTGTGGGGCTGCAGCCTGTGGGTCTGCTAATGGTTCAGAGAGCCCAGACACAAAAGAGTTTTCCACTTGAAGGTCAACAGGAGATGGCTGGGCAAATGGAGGCCGTGACACCCAGAATATTCTGGTCCCAGGAGGTTTTGTTCTCAGCAATCCTTCTTCCAGCAGTCTGGGACCTGTGAAAACATAACACAACCCACACATGGGGAAAAATAATAAGGTCAAAGCTTCTCATTTTAAGGCTGCCCTAAAAAGGTGTGTGCAAAGTAATGACAAGTGCCAAGGAGGCAATGCTAACTGGTGCTGGTGCTGACAGTTTTGGCATTTTAACATGCCAGCTTGATGCCCTGAAAATTAAAAGTCTCTGACTTTTTATCTGAGTGAAATTATTGTCCACTGGCTTTGGATTCTAAGCAGATGAAGCCAGGACAGGTTTTAAATTTAGAAGGAAATTATTTCCTGCCCTGTTCCCCCTCACCTTAGCCTTTCCTTGCCTTCTGACCAAGGTGGCAGCTGAAAGGAACCAGCCATTATATTTCTAACAGGATTCAGCCTTGGGATGTCCTTTTAACCCTCATGTGAAAAAGCAGCAAGCCAGATATGACCATCTGGACACATGCTCTTCCTCTTGGGCATTTGGTAGGCATGGTCAGATCTGCTTGGACTGGCTGAGTTTACTTGATCCTCTGTGAAGTAAAATGTCTTGATGGCTTTGGAAAGTGGAAATTTTACACATGTCCCCAGCTGGAGCTCTGCTGCTGCCCTGGAGTGGCTTTTGTTGCTCTCTCCTCAGCCATTTTGACTGGCATTGCACTGTTCTACTAGGACTTCACACTGGCCCACAGCTCCACCTGCTAGTCCTGCTTGAGTTTAGTCCTTCTTGGTTTGCTGCACAGCTTTTTATCCTCATGCAAATGTTAACCCCTTGAGGTCATGGTAATATTCCCAAACTGTGGTCTAGCCACTGGTTTTATTCCTGGGCTCTGCATACCCAGGTTTGCCAATGCACCATGGAGAACCTGTACTGAGAATGCTCCAAAGTCACTGTCCTTGTGTCCCCTGGAAGAACACCTGGGCAGAATTAGCAGCCTCTGATGGTCTTTCCCAGACTAAGCTCCTCTGTCCTCTCCTGTGCACTCTGACCTTCTGTCAGGTCTGAGGTGGCCCTCTGAGTTGCTTTGCTCCCAGTAAGTAAGAGTAGCAGTTTGGATTTCTGCACCAGAACTTCCAGGGCTCTGCCAGCCTGCAGGTCTGCTGGCTGGGACAATGCACAGGTCTGTCGTGAGCCATGGGACAGGGTGTTCCCCTCATCCACTGGGAAAGAAAGGAGGTGAGTTTTCTGTATCTCCAGGGGTGAGCTTCCATCCTCTCTCTGAGGAACCTGTTCCTGTCTTTAAATTTCTGAAAGTAGAAGCTTTTTTCCTCACTTTGAGTTAGAATTTTCCCTATACCACAGCTCATGTTTGCTGCTTTTCACTGTTCACTGTGCAGCTCTGAGAAAATCCTGCCTCCATGTTTTCTGCATGTTCCCACTCACTTTTTATAGAAGCAATTAGATCTCCCTCAGCATTCTCTTCTTCAGGCTGAACAGACCCATCTCCCTTAGGTTCTCCTGGGAAGTCATGTACTATAGTCCTCTGACCATCTTGGGAGCCTTCCTGTGGACGTTATCCCATGTGCCAATGGCCTTCTTGTACTGGGGAGCCCAAAACTGATCTAATGCCTGAGATGCTGTCTAATAAGCACCATGTAAAAGGTTTTAGACACTTCCCACTACTTACAGGGTTACACTCTTGCTAATACAACCCAGGATGATTGGTCTTTGCTGCAAAAGCATGCTGCTAACTCATGCTGAATCTAAAGGACCCCCCTGTGTCCTGGACTGCTTGAACCTAGTACTTTCTCCCTTCCAGAAAATGTCAAGGTGGTTGGTCCCTAATAGGGGACTGTGATTGTGAGGCTTCTTCTACCTGTCTAAAACAGTCTTTGTCTATTGCCTCTTCTTAATCAAATGGTTGGTAACAAACACCAAGGAATAGGGGTGACACTGTGATATCCTCTGATCCTTACATCTGAGCTCTCAGTTAGTTCTCCATCCAGAGCTGGGTACATGCCAGCCACTCCTTTGCATTTCTTTTCCTCTCTTTTCTAGCCTGTCTTTCTTAGAAAGCCTATATCAGATTTACAAGCTGGCCCTAAGAGCTGTCCCACCCCAGCTCTGTCATCCCAATGGTGTTTCACACACATCCCACTGTGAGTCTGTGTGAACATCTGATTCCTCCTGTTTCTTCACCATGGTACTTGCACTGGTGCACAGGCATTTGAGAGGGGCCCCCAGCTGTCCTGCTTTCACAAGGCATGCAAAAGCCTTCCCTACCGTGTAATCCCCCAGCTGCACCATCACTGCCCTCTGCATTGTCACTCCTCCACAGATCATGGCAATCCTTCCACAATGCACCTGGCTTAAATCCCTCCTTGCCTGGGTGAGTGAGCCTGTTGGAAAATAGATCTCTGCCTCACTTTGCATGACAGGTCCTCTTCCTTCCAGGGGGTCCCATGGTCATCGATACTCAAGTGTTGTCCGTGAGTTTGGGGCCTACAGTGAGGGGCTAATGAGCTGTGGGTTGTAAACAACATTCCTGTGAATCCAGCAACACAGCTGGAAGTAGTGAGTTGCTCTCTTCAGGCTTCATTTCCTTTTCCCCACCTAGCTTATAGGCAGCTTTGCCTCAAAAGGACCATCAGCCACTCCTGCCAGGGAGGGGGAAGGGGAAGCTGCTGTCTGTTTACTCTGTGGCAAGCAAAGCAGAAAATAATGTTGTTACATTCCTCGCTACACACAAATTTGGAAGCTGAAAATATATTAAAAAAAAAAAAGAAAAAAAAATTAGAGGGTTCCTTTTTAGTCGAACTCCCTCACCACCTGACGTGGGGTGAGAAGCATGGAAGCAAGACATGGATGTGAGAGAGGAAAGACTGCAACAGCTGGCACACTCCACACCTGGAGGTGCCTGTTCAGGTCCCAATTCATGGTCACTCTGGTCCCATGACACAAACTCAGCTTGGAAGGTCTTTAAGGATCCTGAATGCCCAAGTCATGGCTGGTCTTGTGAATCTTAAAGACTCTGCTGTGCCTTTGGTGCTATGACATGTGGTATGCAGTCATCCAGAAGCTGCCTACTGCAGGTAGCCCACAGGGGATCCTTCTTGGCTGAAAGATGTCACAGAAACCAATAACTAATACACCCTCCGAGTCAGTGCCTTCAAGCCTGGCATCCTGCAGGAGGATGTAGATCTCCATCTGGGACTCTTTGGAGTGTAAAATTTAGCTAGGATGATACTTGGAAGCTGCTGACTACTTCCATGCAGCCATGGGGCAGGCAGGCAAGTCCTTAGAGGTCGTTTTGGGAAGACCTCCAAACTTGTCTAACACAAAGCATTGCAGTGGCAGCAAAGGCCGTTTCTACCTGCAAACCCTTGAAAAACAAACTGCACAACAGTACATACTACTCTGATGTAATTTCAGAAACCCAGGTATTAGTGAGAGGGGTGCAGCCTGTGGGATGAGTCTGTGGCTGGCTCTGGTTAACAGGTAGGTAGATTAATAAACCAGGCAAGCTTCCTTCCATAATTTTGCTTCTAACAAGGTCAAACTTTCTTTTGTCTTCACAGTTCCACCAAAGATCTCCACTATCTCCGCGGACATCACCGTGAATGAGGGCAGCAACGTGACCCTGGTTTGCATGGCAAATGGGCGTCCTGAGCCTGTCATCACCTGGAGGCACCTCACTCCTACAGGTAAGAAATCCAACTGGATTCAATTTCTGGACTGTGCAGTAGTTTCCTTCTCTTCCAGCGTCAAAGAAAATTTCAGTAGCAATATAGGCAGCTATAGAAAAGTGGCAAGAATCTTAAATATACTTCAAGCTTGTTTTGTGGTGTGAATTCCCAGGCACAATAACCAGGTTTTCCAAGTGAACAAATGAAATTACTTCAATAGATGCTCTACAGAATTGAACCTGTAATTCTATTTAGCTTAGGTCTTCATCTAGTTGTCCCAGTCTCTACTGCTGGTAATGCACAGCACAGTGGTCGAGATAAAATGCAGTTGGTGCCAGACTGAGGGAAAAGGATTTCTGTTGAGACACTACATAAAAGAGGTTCTCTCTGAAAACCATGAGGTTTGCTTCCTGCTGATTTGCCTGCCTGTTGGAGAGGCCAACAGTGGTCCAGTTTATATCATATTACTCTCCACTTTGGCAGACAGCCAGAAGTCTTGTGTCTTCTGAGATGAGTAAAGAAGGCATTTGATGTTCAAGGCGAGTGAAGAGCAGGATGGTGACAGAATAAAGGACAACTCACCACCTTTGTTCTGCTATCTGACTGTGCCCTCCATGCTCAAGGACTTGGCAAGGTTAGAAGGACAATATCCCTTCAGCAGCCAAAGTCTGTGAGATTAGCAGCTTGGGCTACAAGGAAACCTTCAAACCATAAAGATTTAACAGTAGAATGAGAACAAGAGGTAGGTTTCTATCCCTCCACATCATGTCCTTGGAGGAGAGAAAAACTCCTTAGATTATTTATTTTCCTATCAGATACTCTTTAATCTAAAACACATGGAGAAAGAATTGATTAGCCCCATATGAATGGTCTTCCATGATAGTCCCATATATGTAAAGGGCTAAAGAGGATTTGAGGTAGGGAGAGAACAAACATTCTGCATGTGCTACACATAGTGCAGCTTTCTACTGCAGGTCAGCAGGCAGTAAAAGAGAGAGTGTTGCAGAAAGAAAGTTGGAGGGAGAAAGGTAGAATGACACACTGGAAAAGAGCTTAATCTAAGGGCTACATCCAGAACCCCTGGATTTGGAGTGTGTGGTTGAGGTTGGGGTTACTTAGATTTCCTGTCTTATCTCTTCAGCCAAACCACAGTTCTCCTGAGCTTTTTAATGTATATGAAAGCCAGATATGCAGTTTGTATTTCTGGCCCATTTCTTGCAATGCCAAGAGAAGAAAGATGGGGACAGCCTGCCAGGAAGAGGTGGGAGCAGGGCTGATGAGGGGAATACTACTCTGCTGTGATATCATCATCATTACCTGACTTTTCTCTTCTGGTTTTTTTGGAATTATGCACGACTGTGCATTTATAGGAAAATATAAACTTTTTTTTTCTTTAATTATGTATATAGAATCTTTTAGCTCTGGTATTTCTGTTCCTAAAGTTTACTTCGTATCAAATCTTCCATCTTACTGCTGCACCAGTCTTTCAGTTCTCTTTCTTGTATTCAAGTAAAAGATACTCCCTTGCTATTCTGTGAGCACAGCCTAACATTGAGTTAAGGGCTGTGTTGAATTAAAGCTTCATGAAATCTAAGACCTGGTACACATGCGAGGCACTCTTCAGAGCAGTAAGAAGATTCTTGTCCTGACTCATCACTTTGGCTGTTAGTGCTTTGTGGGTTTTTTTTTTGTTGTACCAGTTCAGTTGTTTCATTGTATCAGACACAGATTTCTTTTCTCCTTTTTACAAAAGCCTCCACAGAACAAATCTTCACTCTGGCTATCCCCTCTGGTGAGCAGCAGAACTGCAGAATCCCATCCTTACTTTGACTGTGGGGACAGTTTTTTTGGCTCTGTTGTTCAGTTTTCCACCATGTCCCTTCACATTTTTTTCGCCATGCTGTGTGTCTCAGAAGTGTTGCCTTGTTAGCATCCCTCAGCACCATCTCACTGACTGCTTTCCAGTCCCTCCTCAGTCCTCCTCCCTACAGTGAAGCCTGCCAAGCACCTCCTTCATAACAAACTAGAGGTTATGATGAAGGGCAGGCAGTCCTCAGTCTGTCACCTCCATGTGTCACTGATTGTGGTTCTCTCTCTTTCCCCATCTGAACCCATCTGCTGTCTTTTACAGATACAGAGGAACTGCTCTCAGGCAGACATCGGGTCTTTGAGCAGCACAAAGCCCAGTAAGACACTTGTCTCAAAATGGGAGACAGAAGGGCTTCTTTTAAATGTTTTCCTTGAGTTTGACAATTAATATAAATTCCAAATCTCTTCCAGAGCTGCTGCAGTTGGAAACGTGTCTTATCTTGGAATCTCCCTTTTCCAGAACTGCAAGGCATTTTGGCTCCATTTATGCGAGTTTTGAAGACATCTGCTATGCATCAAAGAGTTATTTTAGATCATTGTAAAGGTTTCTAAAATATATCTCTCTCCTTCCATTTTTTTCATGGTAAACTTGTGACTGCAGAACTGGAACAAAGAGTGTTATTGAGCTTGTATGGGAGGTTTTGAATGGACAGGTAGTGAAATTAAACCTGTATCAGGGGGCAAGAGTGCCAAATTACTTTTTCTTTGTGCACTCTCCTCAAGGAGTTCATTAGCAACTTTGTCTGTTGTTTCTTTCATTCATTGACTTCATCAATAGTGTTTGTTGGCTAATTACCTGAGTTAGGACCACAGAAATTATTTCTTTCTTGTTGGCTGGGAAGTGGGAGATACAAATGCAAAGGGAAGGCAGTGTTGGTACTTATGCAGAGAAGGTAGGGATGCATGTGATAGTTTGTTTAAATGCTGCAATCATAGCTTATCTGCCTATCCAAAAGGTAAAAAATTGATTTATAAACTGGTACATTGCTTCTTATTCTGGTTCTTCAGTGAGCAGTTGAACCAGGTATTTTTATCACTTCAACTTGAGGTCCTGATGCCCTGAAGCAGCTTACAGAAAAAATACCTCTCCTACGCCTGTGAGATAGCCAAAGTGGGACTGAGGTTGATGACTGTAGCACTGACACCTGGGAGGGAGGCAGGTAAGGGGAAAAATACTTTAATAATTCAATGGCAAATGACAATATAGATAAGCTTTAATTTGATGAAAGCAGGAATGACATTCCTTGGAACAATGCAAGTCCTTGCTCTCCTCTTGCATTCCTCTTCAGATGATTGACAGATTGTATTTTGACAGAGCAGGTGGAGAGAGTCACCCAGACCCTTTTCTTTCTTACCTGACAGGCTATTGTTCTGTAGGACATTGGCAGCCTGGTCTAAGTAGTTGTGGATAATTTAACAGGCATTGCCTGGCAGCACAAACAACTTCATTAGCTCTTCTCCTCCAGCCAGCAGAGCTCTTTTCTGGGATCACTACCTGCAGCTTCCAGCAGCAGGCTAGCACATCCTTCCCTGCACATAGGCTGATCCCTTTTTGGTGATTCAGTACACAGCTGCAGGCTTGTTAAGCCTGCCATACTCTATGAGTTTTGCCACCCTGGTTTGTGATGGTAAGCCCTGGCAAAAACTGTAGAACTTATGATCTGAACTGGATTTGTCAGGAAATTGTGATGTGTTCAGTAAGAGAGGGGGTGAATATTGATGGTGTCCTATGCAGACTGCATGAATTGGCAGTTAGGAAACATTCTGTAGTCTCTCATCTCTTGAAAGGGACAAAACCCAGACTTTTTCTACAAAAAGTGGGTGGTACCCTGTTGTTCTATTCTCCTTAATAACCAGCTCATAACTTGCCTGATCCATGGCCCACAAAAGTATAGATTATTTTTTTGTCACTGAATGCAATAACTTCAAATACGCTGTAGCTGCACCACATCCTGGACGAGGTCCTGGCACAGGACCATGTATCACTTATCACTCTGATATGGTCTGTGAGGGCTACCACAGGCAGCCTACCCATCTACAGGTCGTTATGTTAGGAGGAGCTCTGATTTCCCTGTAGCTCACACCAGGATAACAGCTAACACAACCAAGAAAAGAATCCAGGAAAATAGTTCCTGGATTCATGGCCAATGCCTGCTTTTGAGCCCATCTTAGTTTTACTTCATGTCTCTACTGATTTATGTTTACTCAGGCTAATGTGTCTTCTGTCTACCTGTTAGATGCTGAGATCACAGTCCAGAGGCCTTATAATTTGTCATTTCTCATCTCTAAGTCTTGTTCAGAGCCAAGCTAGATGCCTGGTTGACTAAAAAAGGGCTTCCTGGGGAGAAGAAAAATTAATGTACATTCATATTTTTACCAATAAACTCTCAAGGGAAGCCCTAAAGAGTGGCCTCTTGTCAATCAGGTTAGCAGCAACATGAACACAGACAGTTGTTGTGAAGTCTTTGGATTGCCAGAGATCTCATTGCCAATCCTTTTGCTATGCATGGGCAGACAAATGCAGAAGAAAAAGCCATCTCCTGTCCTGAGAAGCTTGTACTCGAGCTCACTAGAGCAGTACCATTCATGTTTGTGCTTCTTTGCCACAAAGCATCAGTGGTTGGAACCTTTCCAAGGACCATGCTTGTGGGTGCTCTGGCAAGTGCCTTTAGTACCTGTGTTGATGACAGTCTGAGAGCTGGTGACAGGAAGACAAAGCTATTTTGACTAAAGTTGACGAACTGAGTCTTTTACTGATTATGCATAACCAGCTGAGGAACAAGCAATTCCCTTTTCCTAGAGAAGCTACAGAGTATGAAACCTGTATAAAGCCCCTAGGCATCCCATTCTCGATCCAACTTTCTTGGCCTCAGCCCAGCAAGGCCACTTGATGGAGAAGAAAACTCTCTGGATTCTTCTGAATTCCACCTGACAGTCTAAAGATACCCACTTTGGCTCAGAAAAGGAGCTTAGTTATTACAGTGGTAATCGCAGCATAAGAAGAACCAGTCTAGAGCAAAGCAGATAAGTATTGATTGTAACACCCAAGTCTCATGTCACAGCATAAAATGGAAGGAGATGAGAAGGCTTGTCAAATATGCCAGTCTGATTCTCCCTAGAGGGGGCTAGAAATTCGCATTGAGTCTTAGGGAATTTACCGTAGCCTGGGAAGTTTAGGAGGGATAGAGAATACAGAAATGTGCCTGCATGCCCTGTGTAATTGAGATGGTATACATATAATATGTTTATAAACAGCTGTAGAACTCATTGCCATGGAAAGTTATTTAAAGACGAGAACTTGGCAAGACTCAGCCAGCTTGTGTATTCCTGAGGATAATGTGAACAAATCTGGATATTCTTGTTATTCACAATAAATATGTTGAAAAGGATGTTAAACTTCAAGCTTTGGGGCTCAGAGATCAGGATAAAACCTAAAGTGAAAGAGACAGATTATCTCACGCCCCCGCTCACTCGTATATTTTCCTTCAGTGCATGCCAGTCTCCTTGCAGACCTGAGCACTGAAGGAAGCAGAGACAGGGAGCTTCCTGAAGGCATGAGTTAAGAAAGCCATATTGGTCACAATGGGCAGCTTTGATCATTGTGTCCTCTGCTTGCTTGCTTCTCATTGCTGCTTAAGTCCAAAGCCTTGCCGTTTCACTTTGTGTAGGGCAGGAAAACCCAGTTTATGCCCAAAGAAAGCATCAAACAACCACAAGTCAGCCCAGTGGTCAATAGGTACTGATGAGTGGGAAGCAGGTTTTTTGGTTATCTAAACCACTTGGATTTAGCCCACCTTTCTGCTGCTCTCCTGAAAGCTCAATAAAACAGTTGTGGAGAGAAGCAGTCTTGTTTTGGGAGGCTTGAGGTGGGGTTTTTTGTTTGGATTTGGTGGGGATTTTGTGGCATTACCTTGCCAGCTCTTCTTATGTCACAGCCTTCTCCCCATGAAACTCTGTCAGGAAACTTGTGATTTACAGGGTATTTGTTAAACAAAACAACTGAGGCAACTGATGGTTTTTTAAAAAGGTCTCCTTCTCCTTTTTTTTTTTCTTCTTTCATTTTCAAAATACTTTCTGATAAAAATGGGGTCTTGTCTTCCACAGAAACCTTTCACTTTGCCTCTTATACACTCAGTTTGTTTTAGCACACTTTCTGAGATGTTTTTTTCTCTTGATCTAGTCTTCAACTTATCCAATATGTAGGGGAAAAAAAAAAAAAAGGAAGAGGATGCTGGCTCATAAAGAGCCTGGGAAGCAAGCCAAACTTTCAACTTTTTCAGGTCTTCTCCAGAAGGCATCCAAAGTTGTTTCAACCTCTATTTGCTTCCCACTTGCACTTGTTCCACATTTCTTATATTTTTAGAGGTCTGCTTTTTCTAGGGCCCACAAGCTAGATCCTCATCGCCTCATTCCTCACCTGTAACAAACTGAAGTTGTGAAGGTTCTCTCTCCCCAGCACAGTTTATTTTCTTCCTTCTATGCCCAGCTACACATGCACTGCACAGGGATCCTTCCTCTTGTAATCATCTTGCAGTAATGCCCCATCCAGGTGCTGTGGGCTGTGATGCTGTTTCAGTACAAACACTGTTCATGCATGAAACATTCTTTTTTTAACAGCTTTGATTTCTCTCTCCTGTCCCAGGGCAGAGAAGGAGAGCAAGGCCTCATGAGTATTTTGGCATTTCTGGGGAAACAGACAAAGCTGCTGTGAGGAGGAAATTTACCCTGCTGCCTTCAGCAGTGGTTGGAGTGGAACATGTGGAGTCTTCTGGTCAGTGCCTGGCTGATCCACCTCTGGCAAGATGTGGCAATTCTGTACCAAGTTAGTTGCCTTCCTGCCGCATAAAAAAGGTTGCTCCTTACAGCAAGTTGTAGCCTGCTAGAGTTGTCTCCTTTTTATCTTCTCCCAGATGGGTACCAGTTCTAGTCGGTCATGCTGTTAAAGTCTTTTCCATGGCATTTTAAAGGCTGAGCTGGATTGTGTCCATATGAAAACTTTCCTCCACCTACAGAAAAGCAGCATTTTTCTAGTTCACTGCATGCTGTAATATTACTGTCTTTGCAGTGCTATGCCTCTATCCTCAAGCTTAGTGCTGCTCAATGGGGACACTCCTGTTTAGCTGGGACATCCAGGAATAGCCAACTACTTTCCCTCTCCTACCTCCATGAGCCAGTCTTGAAGTATCCCAGAGAGCTAGATGTGGGAGTGAAAACTGAGCACCCCAGAAGATGAGTATTCAAAATCTCCCATAATAAATGATGACAGGAAAAAGGAATTGCCTGTGTTTTCACAAGAAGGATCTCAAGAGGAGTTTAATGAACTTTCCAAGTCTCCATTATTCCCACCCATTGCACAGACCCACTGAAATCAAGAGACTTTTTTGCCCTGACTAGCACAAAATGAGGAGAGGTCTGCTAGGCCTGCCCTCCTGAGCATGGTAGATGCAGTCCATATTGCTTGCCTTCCACACCAGCCTTCTTTGTTCTCCAAACACACTGTTCAGCACTCTGGTAGTCAACTACAGCAAAACAAGAGTGTCTGAAGAGAAGGTTGCTGAGTGCAAGACACTGACAAGGTGTGGTGTGTGTGTGTTGCTGTGTCTCCCTCTAGTGATCTGAACTCATGAGCCTGATTTGTGTCCTGTGTGCTTGGAGCTGCTGGTTTGGTGACAGAGCTTCTCTGTGTTCAACAGAGTGAAGAGTGGGTATTTCAGGACTGAGTCCCATTCCACCTGCCATCTGGAGGTCATACTCTCCATTGGCAGCTCTGTGTTCACACCTGTAGTTTGCACCTGAAAATGTAAATGTGTTTGTAAAGATACAGGGAGGTTGATTGTGAATTAAAGAGAGGAAAAAATTCATAGCATGTTAAATTGAATAGTTTAAATTCAACCATCCTTAAGAAAGCTAGCCTTAAGAAGAAAATGGGGAGGCTGAATTTTTTTTTCCCTTGTGGCTGTAATACATAAGTAGTTTCACTTTAGGCAAGCGTAATTCTCACTCTATTCACAGTAGGAGAGAGACACACTAATAAAAAGGGAAAGTTGAGATAGTAGCTTATGCTTGGTCTGTGGTTTTTTGTTTTTTGTTTTTTTTTTTTTTCATTTAAAGGGAGAGACTTCACCATTTTGTTATTATGTTGTTATATGACTACAGCTGATCTCAGTGGCTGCACTGAGACTGACTTCAGTGCCTGGTATATTCTGCCCTGGAGCCAGACCTACTGTCTCATCTCAGGACCCCAGTGAGCGTGGATGACAGCCTCTGCTGCAGCACACAGGTCCTGCCAGGGCAGTGATGTCTGGAGGGAGTTTCCTGTACGGCCCCAAAGCCTTCACCCCTTCGAGCATCTCTTGCACAATTATCCTACTGCCTCTTGCCTCTGCCTCTACCCCCATACCAATCCCACTGATGAAACTGCTTAGCTTATATATTCCAGCTCTAGAGATAGTTGGAAAATAGTGAGAGAGAGAAGAGAGGGGTTAGATTATATGTAAGTCTCCTGTATGTGTAGCTAGACCTAGGGCAAAGAGGAAGCCGTCTTTAGGGGCGAGACATCGTGAACCTGCTTGCCATGACAACCACAGCAAGGTCAGATATCACTCAGCCTCCTGCGGTGTGGAGCTTTTCTCCCAGGCCTGAATTCAGCTGTAGTGGAAGTGGGAGTCTCCCAGCTCAAGGCACTGAGCTATTTTGGTAACGCCAGGCTGCGACAGACCCTGGTGTTGTGAACGCTTGTGCTCTGTTTGCTTTGTCAGCCTCCTTTCTGAGCATTTCAGAAATATGTCTTCAGAACATCCCTCCCTTTCCTGTCTGAAGAAAAGCGTGAGAGACTAAAAACATGATTCAGGGGGTTATTTTTTCTTAGGAGGTGCATGTACGAAAGCATTGTTCTTATTTCTTCTTCAGATACTCTTTCTTTCTGAACAGCACCTGAAAAATACGACTCCTCTCGTGTGCTCTGTATTTTTTCATGCACTGGCTATACAAATCATCCTTTCTCATAAACTCCCAGCGAGTGCCCACCGCAGTGTTACTGCGGCAGAGGAGCAAAGCAGAGGGGCTGGCAGGGGATGGGGAGCACAGGCCCATCCAGGGAAGCAAGAGCTGCCGTCCAATGCAGCCTTTGAATTTCACGCCCCGTTTGGAGTGACTCGAGCTGTTGGAAAGATAAGCATATCCTGCCAAAGGATCAGTACAGTCTGCGAGGTAGAAAAGTGTAATGCAGGTATTGATGGTCTGGAAAAGGCATTGATCATGGGAGATTTCAGTTGTATTGACTGAGGGCTGTGGCAGACTGGAAGGGTCGTGGAATGAGGGCAGTTCTGTATCTATGGCACTGCAGAGCGCACTCAAAGAGCCCACACCTTGTCTGGGCTTGTGTCAGGGGTTCTTTGGACCCCGCTGACTCCTGGCCCAGCTGTGTTCCTTATTTCAGTGTCCCATGTCCCAAAAAGATGAGATCAGGTTTCTTTCTGCTGTTTCAAAGCTTATTTTTCGTTCTTATCAAAGTTTCGGAGGCACAGACTGTGCTGTGACCTCCAGGACCACAAAGGCAGAATGGCAATGGCTACCCAAAGCAGGTAGCTTTTATATCTATTATCAACCAGTTAGAAAACTTTACGTATCTTGTTTTGTTCCCAAAACCAGTGAATATCAACCTTATTGACATGTCTCCTCTACACTAAATTCTGTCTTCCAATTAACAAGTCACAGGAACTTATGTCAGAGAGAAAAAGGAAGAGAAGGAGAAGAGAGAAGAAGATGAAGAAGAAGGAACCGACACCCCAGAATCTCCATGTTGGCTCTATATAATATATATAGCAAAACCTAAAAACTACAACTACACACTCTGTGGTACACTAAACAACCATCTCCTCATTTCTTTGGTGCTCTCAGCTCACCCAGAAGTGCAGGAAAAATTCCCAGGTTTTTCCTGGACTCCAACAGGCTTGTATCCCAGGAAAGTCACCAGTGGGAGATGAGATTGCTGCAGTCTGGGGAAGGCAAAGGGAAGAGCAATGCAGTCTCCCAGGGGCTCCTTAGGCTCCTCATAAGGGTGCTTGTGGGTCACTGCCCTGTTGCATGTGCCTGGCTGAGAGCTGCTGGCAGGATCATCCTAATTACGAGCTCAGTAATGGTCACCATATGTCACTGACACCCTCCGTGCCTGCTGTGCAGCCTGCAGATTTGTAAGAGCTGCGTGAGTATGCAGGTGCTCACTGCTGCATGCATTATTTGTGAGCACTTGGCTGTGTGTTTATTTGTATGTTCACCACGGGTGTCTGTCCATGCAGTTTGCTGCACAGGTAAGCTTTTTGATGTTTACCGGCCTTATCCACCAACCTCAAAGGCTCACATTTCCTTTAAGGTAGAATTATGAAACATTGCAGTAAGCATGAAAAATAAGAACAGAGTACCTGCCATGGTTCTGTACACCTGTCCAAACCCTGTCTGTACATGGTAAACTACAGTTGCATGACAGGGACAGAGATTTAGTATTTTTAGAGTCAATCATGATAGGAGACAAAATTTCAGAAGTTCCCCAAACTGCAGAAGTTCAGGTCAGGCTCCAAACTCTTCAACTCCAGCCTCTCTCTGACATGCTTACTTTTATCTACTGCATTTATCTCTGCTGCACTTGGGCATCTTCCAAGCAAATAAATAATTGGATCCTGCTTCTGTCTCCCCTTCTGCCCAAGGGACTTAAAGTTAATTTGTGCTGACTGTTGGGCTTTGGGTATATGGTGGGTTGACCTTGGCTGGATGCCAGATGTCCACCAAGCCGCTCTTTGTTCTACCTCCTCAGCAGGATGGGGCAGGGGGAGAAAATAAGATGGAAAAATCTCGTGGGTCAAGAAAGGCAGTTTGATAAAGCAAAACCAAAGGCCACTTGGAGAAGCAAAGGAAAACAAAATCTTTATTTTTACCCACTACTTGTCACCAGCAGGCAATCTTCAGCCTCTTCTCAGGAATATGGGCTTTAGTACACATAGTGGTTTCTTCAGAAGAAAAAAATATCATAGTAATGAATGCTCCTACTGCTTTCTCTTGGCATTTATTGCTGGGAAAATGCCCAATGGTATGGAATATTCCTTTGGTCAGTTTGGGTCAGCTGTTCCAGCTGTGTCCCCTTCCGAGGTCTCCCTCAGCCTCCTGGTGAAGGGGAAATGTTGAGACAGCCTTGATGCTGTGCCAGCACCCCTCAGCAGTACGAAATACTGGTGTGTTATCAACACCTTTATAGCTCCCAGTGCAAAGCACAGCGCTCTGAGGTCTGCTGTGGGGAAAATAAACTCCATCTCAGCCAAACCCAGTCCAGGGGAGAGGCTGCTGTGGCAGAAGGAACCCAGGGCGCGTGTAGGTAGAAATTGTAAGTGACCCCATTTCCTGTGGGGAGCACTGCATCCATCTGGTGGTTGTGACACAGATTGCTTGTGGCTCTTGGGTGCTTTCTAGGGGACAACGCAGGTAAGCCCATGTTCTCTAGATATTCCTTCATCTTGCATGCCTGGAGCTGCAATCACCATAACTTGAGTGAGATACAGACCCATGGAGAGGCAAGTCACTCCTTGCAAGAGACTGGGATGGCTCCTGGAATCCATGCACAGAGCGGAGGCTGTAAGGGACTTGGGAACAAAGAAAAGTCACATTTCCCATGCAACACCTCCTGCATGAGACCGAGGGAAGATGAGGGAATGAGACTGTTAACTTGAACAGACAAAAGTAATTAGAGGACTAAAATAATAGATTAATGAGCAGCCCAGTGTCAGGGGAACTTATTAATTATCAGTAGAGGATTTCCTTCAATGTGCAGGCTGGCCGAGGGCATGCAAGATAGCAACTAAAACTCAAGTCCCATTTAAGGAAGCTGCTAAGGAATTAGCAGCACTGGATGTCTGGAGAACGATAGCAGAGGTTGACTTAAATGCTTCCTTTGAATCTCGTGTTCTGTGTGGCTCAGGTAATGGCTGGGGATGAGGGGGATCTGGGAAACACTAGATTGTATCTACCCAATGTTAATAATGGCTCAATAAAAATGCTCTGATAAGAACACATTAAAGTTGCACAGTTAAGCACTCACAAGCCAGGTAAGGTGAGATTTAAGGTTACAGATGCAACCTTAACTCTTCTCCTATTGAGTGTACCTTAGCAGGCAGCCTCTAATTAAGGGGCATTGGGCTATTGCTCAAGTAATATATCACAACATCGGTTAATGCTCTCTTTGGCTTTGGACAGGTGCACACAGTGCCTCCTAATATTGTGGGTTTGTCCGTGTGTGCCCGATGAAACAGAGTCCCATTTTAATTATGGCACTGAGCACACTGCATTAGTTGTACTGGAACAAAGCACAGTGGTTTAGAACATGAGGTCCTGTTCAGTTCTCTCAGGTCAACATTTCACATGTCAGAAAGCAGTAGTCATGGAAGATGTTGACATTAGGGGCAAGTTGCATTGAAAATAGAGCTTTCCTTTCTAAGGACTGATTTCTGCTTCTTTAGCTCAACATATGGTGGTTTTTTGCCTTACTGAAGCATTCAGACCGTTCACAGGTTGAGATGGTACTCTGTCCCATCAGACTGTGCCACAAAATAATGCCTTTCATCTATCACCCCAGAGGTAACTGGGGGTTATATATCAACGTGTTTTCCATTTAACATTCCTACATTTACAACTCTGAGTCTCATTGCATGTGCTATGATTGTGGTATAATGGGAAAAAGATAAAATGTAAAGGGCAAATCTGTTCTTGGGGAGCATTGCAGAAGTGAATGGATTCAGTGTTATTAAACCAGACATCATAGATCTGACATCCTTCCTTAATAGTAATGCTGAGTTGTTAGCCTGCCCATTGAACACAAAGTTCTTTGAGGAGAAGCCATCTCTACTACCGTGTAAGTCCTTGAGTAAAAACCTGTCTTTCCCTGCATACCCTCACTGCAGTAGCCTGAGATTTCTCAGAAGCCATAGTCCCTGCATTTGGCAAACACAATCTGCAGCACTCCTGCAATCCCACTGCTCATCCTTGCAGCTCTGTAGGGAGGCCTGCCTTGGCTGTGTTTGGAGCAAATATTCAAACAATAGCATTGTTGGACTATTGAGTTTTTTCAAATCTGTTGGGCATCATGTGAGCTGGGGTGCACACTTGCGTGGGAGTATGAGAGCACCTAAAGCAGTTCAGATGCCCTGAGCTTTATTTTTTGCATTTTGGATCACTATCTAGAGAACAGATGGGGTAACAGGAATGGCAAAGGCAAGGGCAGCAGTTTTAGCAGCAGACAGAGACCTGTAGGTATTTTTAAAGGTTTCCAAATGTGTTTTGTCTGTCCTCAGCAAGAAACAATTGAGTTGTGAGAGCTGTCCTTTAGAGGCAGGTGCAGGCTGGTCTGAGTGGAGCAGAAGCTGATCAAGAGGGTTACGTGTGAAAAGGAAAGGTCACATAAGCCCAGGTGGCCCTCCAGGAGACAGGCCTGGTGGCCACAGGACGAACAGATCTTATGTGCAAAGCATGAGAGAACAACTGCGAGGAGGAAAGGTAGGGAATTTCATAGAAATCCCACGGTATGGTGAAATATGCTGATTAATTTCCACAGACGTACATGGATCTGAAGCGAGCTAAAAATTTCCTCGCTCAGAGACTTTGGGGATCACTGAGCAGAGTTTGTTTAAAAGAAATGAGCTTCATCTGAGAGGTTTTGCAACTCGTGCTAATGAGAGTCTGTCTGTCAAACTTAAGTGGCATCAAGTGGCCTAGAACAAGGGCTCTTGGGCGTTAAATGGTTCCTACCAAATACCAAGCCCATTACCACAATTGGCTGTTGTAGCCCTCTAAACGGCAAAAGTGATTAAATTGGTCGTTATGAAACGCTAAAGATGCATAATTATGAAAAATACGGTTTGAGTAAGAGGAGATTTCAGCTCACTTGCTGCTTTGTACCTCAAGAAGGAATCAATGTAGAAATGTTTTAAAAGCATCCAAGGGTTGCCCCTCTTCTGGGTCTTTCCCGACAGTCTGGAAATTATGAATGTGTTTGGAAGTGAAGGTGTTCTTCCAGTCTCTAGGCTGATATAAAACCTGGAGACTGAATATCTCAAGTCCCCCTCTCTGCATAAGATTGTGTTTCATTGTCCAGTGTCTCCCTTCTCTTTGCTAAGGTGAGGTCCAGTGCACAACTCCCTTGTTCACCCTGGCACATCAGGTACTTGCCTTTTCTGGGAGGGAGGGATTTAAATTCTCCAAGTGTCAAGCTCAGGCAGTGCTGCAGGCATGGGCACAGGTGTGTTTTCTTCTCCTAGGAAATCCTCAACTGTTCCAGAGGGCTCCTCTCCATGCCACGGAGAGAGGCTTTCTAGGAGGCAGTTAAACCAAGGTCTGTTGCAAAAATCAAGTGTTAGGCTTTGATCACTGTGCACAAGAGGGCAGGGGGCACAGAGTATCCACAGAACTCTCTACAGAGGGCAAGGGAGCTGAACTAAGGTTTGCAGAGCTGTACACATTGTTGAGCCTAGGTGCTGCAGTGGTGTTGCTTCAGAGCACCCCCCAGTGTTGTTCTCCACTTGAAGAGCTGGATTAGCACCAGGCACAGAGCAGAATAAGCACAGGGGTTCTCTGGCACAGCTCAGTCTACTCAGACTTCCTGAAGTTATGATGTTCCTGGTTTGCACAGACTTTCAGCAGGAATAGATTATTTATTCATTTTCTTTTTAGTTCTCTCCCTCTTTAGTGCCACCCCAGCTCTAGAGGAGTTTTATAGCCTCCTTAGAAAGAGTGATAGTGGTGCTGAGTTATGAACAGCCCCTGGGGCCCTCTGTTCTCCTTGGGCTGCTGCTTCTCACTAGGTGTGCGGTTGCTGAGCCACCGAGCCAAGTCCTTGTTTCTCTTGTTGAAACTAAGTGGTCATTAGGGATGTGCTGGTATTTACATTCCATTATTCCTGCATGAGGTATGTACTAGGAGATCCTGCCCAAAACTCTGCTGACCATCCATCTCCCTCTGTCTGTCTCTGCTCACCTTCCTTCCTCGTGTGACAGCTGATGTTGAGTATTTTTCAGGAACTTGATTTGTTTGTAGATCAAATGCTTTTAAAAAAATGATCCGACATTGCCTGGCATCAGAATGTGTCATTTAAAGCAGCAGTTGCTTTTAAGAAAATACTCTCTGTGTGTCATTTATGGCATTATTCATATCCCAGAAGACAAGTAATGTCATCTGCATATCAATGTGAGATTGTGCGAGCCACTAGTTGGCTGATTTGCCATATAAAGTTGTGTTTTCCTCAGTACTCCTGTGGCTGCTGTAGTCAAAATAAAATGTACTGTGTCTTAAATGGAAAGCCAGCTATCTCTGCCTTTTGAAGGGGCTGCGTTTTTCACAGAGATAAAGTTGTAACACACCTCTTGGCACCTACCCGCACCTCCAAACCTGACGCTACTCAGCCAAATTTGACCTGTCTGAAAAACTACTTGTGTTAATTTACACAGAGTCCAATGCATCCTGAAAAGTTTCAGACCACTCGAGGTGCTGACTAGAGGACAGGTTGTGAAAATGATTTTATTTCACTCCTTAGATGTTTTTAAAAATTCTTCTAATTTTTTTCACAGCTTCTTGCAATTTACACACAGTTGCTGGCTTAAATCCCCAGAAAAAGGTTATTCTCTGTAAGGGTGAATGTTTCTGTGAATTCTGGTTATGGGAATGCAGAAGTATTTCATTATTGCAGCTTGCTTTCAGAAAACAAAGTGACCACTATGAAGTTCTTTGCCCACATGGTAGCTCGTAGGCATTTTTTAAAATGTTTACATTTAAATTACTCTGAAATCATGAATAAACTTGTCTAAATTTCCCATATGGTTGGCCTAGCTTATGCTAAGTAACAATAGGGTTGTGGTTGTCATTGTCTGTGGATTTGATGCTGTGGGTGTTTGTATCAGGACCTGGCTCACTTGAGGATTAAACTTTCTCACTGGAAACACTTCTTTGCAGAAAAAAAAAAATTAGCCCAGATGCCTTGAAGGCTTTAATTTGTGTTCAGGGATCAGTTTTTCACAAAGTTATGTACTAGAGAGCTTGCAGGAGAGAATGAGTCAAAAACTGATCTGGGTTTCACGTGTGGAACCTTTTCCCAGCATATTTCATCTTATAATTTGTCCTGTAAGCCCCAACTGCATGCTAATCAGTTGCTCTTGACAAGGATGGCTTGGATGACAAAAAGTGTGTGTGGGGGAAGCTCAGTTATTTAACCAAAGAGATTTTCATGTAGTTTGGAAAGGCCTCAAGACCTCCTCAAGGTTTATGGCCTTTGTGGCCAGGATTTCAGTGTCTGGGCATTGTAATCAGGGAAGCTGAATGTTTCCAGCCCTGAAATGAATATACTATTGGCAAACATTGCCCTGTGACCGTGGTCTTACTGGTATTTGCTGTTGTTTTGCTGATCTTTATCACATCACTCCAATTTGCAATTCTTTTTTAAGCTGGTGGTTATACAATACCAATAAATCTATGAGGGAATGTTGCAAATTCCTGTTTCCACCTGTCAAACCCTAGCTTGGAAATTCAATTTTAAGGTTGTAAATAGAATCCACTTGGACTTGTCTTCACATTGCTGTGGCAAATGGTGTGCATTGTCTTTATGATGCTGGAAATAGCTTCACAAGGAGACAGCTTTGTTCTGGAGAGTTGTCCAGAAGAGTTTTTGAAAGTGACTTTAAATATAAAAGTACCATCAAAATACTAATGACAGCAAAAGCTATTCATTTAGCTAGCTAGCCTGCCAACTCAAACACCTCCCTACTAGCTCTTGTTTAGTAGACATGAACCTGGCAGAGGAATACCAAAGATATCCCTCTGTTACTTGACTGTTCCCTTTCTGACCATTTGTAATGCAGGCTCTCTCCTCTCCAGAATTCCCCATGTCAAGAAAAGAAAATGGAGCAAGGTACCCTTGTCGATAGCTGTTCCATCAAAGCCTGCCTCATTTATATGCAGGCAATAACTAAATGATGCCTGTGGGGAAAGGCAACAGAGACAGGACTGGTTGAGCAATTTTAAGCGATCCTTTCCCATGTACATTTTTCAGTGTTCTGAAGGCTGCTTTAAAAGGTAACTTTACTTTAAATTCCTGGACTTGCAAGAATGTGAAGAAGCAGAATTATTACAACCATGCAGCCCCCTTAAGTATCTGAAAGAGAGTGCAGATTGTACTGAGGTGTTGCACAGGAAGATAAGAGCATTCGCTGCCTCAAGATGCTGTTCCCTAAGCAGCTCTGGCAGTCTCCAAAGCATTTGTCCTATAAATGCTCGGGACAGGAATGTAGCTGGAACCTCTTCTCTTGCCAGGAGCTGGAAGTTTTGGGGCTATGAGAGTGGAGGAGCAGTACTTGTCAAAGAGCTTGGAGCAGATGCTGGTGGGGGAAAGAAGGCTTTGCTACAGGATGCTCTCAAGCAGGAACCCAGCACATGGTGATTCACAATCCTCAAAGGCACCAAGAATGAGGCTTCCTCTGCTTCTGCTTCCTTAGGTCATTACATAAGCACTGCTCTGGGACTTGTCTTTTCTCCTTATATCAACATCAGAAGCCAATATTCATAGCCTCTTACATCCTTTCCCCCGCTCAGTGCTGGCAGCTGTTCTCTCACCCCCTTCCTGCACTTGAGATACCTGCTGCAGTAATGGGATCCTCCTGCAAGCTCTTTAATTGAAAGGAATTTCTGTCTGGCCTGAAGATGTCAGGAGGCTGACGGAGACGTGTTTCTATAAAATGAGGCTTGATCTACAGTGCAACAGGCAGCTCCTGGATCACTGAGAATCCTTCACACTCGCTGCCTTCAGCTGGCTTTTGGGGGAGGGGGCATTAATTAGGGTGCGTCTGTCAGGGTGTGGGTGCTGAAAAACCCCTCCAGCTCAGCTGCCAGCTCTCCCTCTGTGGCTCAGCCTGCGAGGTGCCATTGCTTCCTTTCCACATGGCGTGTCCCCTCGCCTGCTGTGCCACTTCCATTTCTGATTCCCATCAATTTGAAACAGAGCCCCGCTGACCCTGCTGACCGCTGCTCGTACGTCTCCCGGCATGGTTAATAATAATGGCCTCTGTGGGAAATGATGGGCTGAGACAGGGAAAGGACATAATGATGCTCTGGCTGGGGTAGGCAGAAAGAGGAAAGTGAAGTGACAAGCAGCTAAACAGCAAGAGAGGGGTATGATGATAAAAACAAACAAACCTGCAAATGTCTGAAAATCCATAGCGATGGCATCCCTGAAACAAATGGGGAGAGACAAGCTTGAGTCCCTAAGGGAGAGAAGAGGGGAAAAAAAGAGAGAGAGAGAGGAAAGCGAGCAGAGAATCAGCCAATAATTGAAATGGCATCAGGGAAAAAAAGAACTGGAAAGCACAGACAGGCTTGGAATTGGCAGATGGCAAAGAAAAAGGATGAAAGACAGAGAAAGAACATGGAGGAAGGAAGATGTGGATGCAGGGAGTGAAATAGAATAGTGGAGGGGATGGCTATGTGGACCTAACAAAAGAAAATGGGCACGGAACAGGAGGTGAGGGAGCATAGAGGGGAAGAGCAGAAAGAGACCCATGCATTGGCAGAGGAAGAAAAGCAGAGAGGCATTGAACCAGCATAGAGAAAGGAGAGAAAACAAGGTATTTGGGCTTAGAAAGATGGAGGAAAGTGGAAGAAAGAATTAAAGAGCAAGATGAAGAGCCCCTGGTCTGTGACAGTAAAGTTCACTGGAGGCACAAAGAACAGGGTTTGGAAACCTGATGGCACCTGATTTTGCAAGGCTTTACCAGTCCCCATGAGCTGCTTGGGATCCCAGTGTAAATTCCAGGCAAGTGTATTTCATTTTTGATTTAGCATACTTTGATTTTGATGAAAAAGCTTTTGGGCCTGCACTGCAGCCCCACCGCCCATGGCAGGGAGCAGGCAGATTTTTTGTGGGTATTACCTCCATAGCAATACAATGACCCCCCCAAGGAAAGCAGCAGGCATCTTTCGGGCAGGCAGATCAGCCACTTCCCTGCTCCATGATTGCTGGGTAATTGTCCCTAGTGCCTGATGGTGTGGCGGGAGGATGTTTCCTTGTGTTGGTAAAGCAGATCAGTGCTGACATCATGAGCTGTCAGAGATGTTGCTCTCTGTGCAAACAGTTGCCGCTGCCCTTGGCGCTTATCAATAACCAATTATGTGTTCATCTGCGTTTCCTGGCTCACGATTTTTTACCCCCACACAGAGGAAATCAGAGAAGATGGTTGAATTTCCTCTCCATAATTTCTGTCCCTCAGCTGTGGCTGGGAGGAGGCTGAGTGGCAGTTGTTGGAACAGCGCTGCCTTTGCTGTGCTGCAGTGAGGTTAGCCAAAGCGCAGGGGTGAGCTGTGGCTGCTCAGGCAGAAGTGTGTGGGCAGATCTTTGGCAGGGTTCACCACTCTTCTTAGCTGCTCACATGCTCAGTAACTGAAGGCCGTTTTGCAAGCAATCCTCCACGGTCATTCACTGAAACACTGGCACTCGTGTCCTGGGTTCTGTGCTCACGGCTGTCCCTGCCCTCCTGTGCAACGCTGCATAAGCCAAGGATCTTTATGTGCACCCTTCTCCCCTCCCAAAGAAATGTCTCCATCAGTCATGAGAATTTTAGATTTGATATGTTTCTAAGGCACTTATTTTGATGGGATGGAACAGATATGCATTTATAGTAAGCACAAAAATAGAATCATAGAATCATCAAGGTTGGAAGAGACCTTTTAATATCATTAAGCCCATCCATCCCAGCATTACCACTGTAACCCCTAAAACATATCACCCAGTGCCAGATCCAGGCACCTCCAGGGATGGTGACTGCAATACCTTTTCCAATGTCTGACCACCCTAACAGTGGTTTTTGGTAGGTTTTTTTTTTTCCCTGATATCTAATCTGAATCTTCCCTGTCTCAGTTTAAGGGTTCAAGGCCATTTCACTGGATGCACTCCAGCACCTCAATGTCCTTTTTAAAGGGAGGGGCACAAAACTGAATACAATGGTTTCGTTTGGGATTACAGGTGCAAATGCATGTACAAAGTTTGCTTACTTCAGATCCTCCACTTGTCAAATTGAGGCACAAGAACAAGTCTGAAAAGTAACAACCAAAACAGGACTAACAGAAAAAAAAAAAGTATTTTTTAAAGATCTGCATCAGTATTCATGGAACTATTTTTCGTTGCTACCCTTTTTCACAGTTTTTTTTTCCAACTCCTTAGAAACCACTCTTACCCCTCCCATCTTTGCCATTTCAGCTTCCACCTCTCTCGTGCAGAGTGCTCAAATAAGCTCTCATTATTTTTTCTTTCCTGGAGAAGATGAGACTCGTTAGTATCAAATACAAGCAGTTGTGGCACAGAGAAAAGTAGGGACCTGGGTGAGCCTCCTGGCTGGCATTCAGATGCAGAGATTTGGTTTTCAATTAGATAATGCTCTCTGAAAACAGGACTGCTGGAGCACATGGGACAATATTGACTGAAGCACAAACCAGCTCAGTGGGTGACCTTCATGCTCTTGCTGTGTAGCCAGTGAGGATGCCTGGCGTGTAAATGCCACCCTATCGGTATTCATTTCGTGTGACTCGTAACCAACCCACACCAGGGAATGGATGAAAGGCAGCATTCAGGTATGTAATATGATTATCAGGTGATATATCAGACTGTGATTCCACAAAGCCAAAGGGTCAACAAGACTGAAAAATGTATTTTGCAGCTTCTGGGAAGATGAATTTTTTGTAAGACTACAGTGTCCTCGATATAAAATGAATAAATAAGTACATCAAATAAATAGAAAACCTCTTCTTAGCTGACTGGCTGGCTCCCAGTGAAACTACTGACTGGTGAGTGGACACCATCATTCGTATTTGGTCTGGTTTGTGTTTGCACATATGAAATGAGAGGAAAGTTCTGGCCTCCTCACCATTTGGGGCATAGAGGAATTGGAGGGTCCATTCCTACCATTTTTCTTAGCCCTTTGAGATGGTGTTCTCCCTCACTGAGACCTCAGGATACTCTCCTGTTGGCAGTCATTGTGTCTGCACTCCCAAGGGCGGAGGCAAGGCTGCCAGTCTGTCTGTCAGTCCTGGCTCCTCTCACCAGCATGCCTAGGGAAGCTTTTGTGCTGGGCACTTATATCCTTACTACCTGCCAAAGATTTGATTCAAATCACCTTTGCCTCACAGAGTAATGTGCTTTTTCTCAGCCATCAGCCTTTACTTGACCTTTGACTGGATGACCTGACTCCCTCACATATGGGAGGATGAGAATGGAGACTGTTATTGCAACTGGCCGAAGTTGTGCTGATTAAAGTTTTAGCAAAACACACTCAATCGTTTGCTCCAGAGAGACTACAGCTGTGGTAATGCTATAAATCATTAACATCAACCTATAAAATAGGTTCCCAGGCATTTGCAGTGCTGCTGCTGAGGTCCAGTGTGAGGAATAGCCTATGATGCCAATTCCTGTCTCAAAGATCATCTGTATGATCTCACCAGTCCCATTGTTCAGGCTGCTCAAGTGAAACCACCAGGTTCAAAAAGGGGGAGGCAACAACAGACACAGACAGAAGGTTTCTGGTTTGTAAATGGACACAGCTGCCCCAAAAAAAGCTGGGAGCCATTATCACAAGGCACCCAGAATAGCTTGTGCTGCAGTCAGTGAGAGCAGCTTTTAAGACAGACACTTTCTTTTCTCACAGCTCAAAGAGCAAGTAACAAAAAAAAGCAAATCTCAGAGCACAGAAATGACCTCTGAATTTTCTCAGGGAAAAAAAAAAAATGGATCTCTTGAGCAGAAAAAAAAAAAAAAGTGACTGGGCTTTGTGAAGAAATACTCCTTCCATTGAGGAGAAAAAAGGAAGTGTGATAAGATTTTGCGCTAGCTAAATTTTGAAGCCAGAAGGGATCATCTAAGCCCAGTTTGGTGTCTTGCATAGCACAGTTCAGGAGGATCTGGCATGGTGATTTCTGTATCAAGTCCAATACATTGGGAGAACAGCCCATCTTTCAAAAGGGTGTAGGAGTCACCACTGTGGCCCTTCCTCGTGGCCTGTGCATGCTCCAGCAGAGTGCCTGAGCACTGTGTTCCCTCTCAAGAGACTCTGCTAAACCTGGCATCCCAACAGCGTGGCCTTCCGCCCTTCCAAACTAGGTTTTCTTTCCACAGAGAGCTTCACGCAGTCTGTGGGGTGTATGGAGGTGAAGGGAATGAAAGCTAATTAGGTAAAATATAATCATAGCACTCCTTCACACTCACAAGCTGCTCAGGGCAGGTTCTGGGGATGGGCTGTCATTTGTCTTCCAAACTGGCTCGAACTGGCTCACCTTTCTCCCACTGAAAAGCTCATGATTTGAGTGCCTGAGGTGAGAGAAGCACAACAGCTTCACCGCACTTAGGACATCATTGTCAAATTGAAGGATTGGGGAGGAGCCACTTCACCCGAGGAAAGCATTTGCATTCAGTGACTTCTAGAGTGTAGACAGCTTCCTCTCCATGGTCTCACAGGGGAGCCAAGCACCCTCTTGCACTTTGCCTGTTCAGGGAAACAGTTTGAGTTTCAGAGTGTGGACAAGGAGGGGGAAAATGAGCAGGTGGTTCCTGGGAATGCTTTCTGTCCCCCTGCAAACACTCCAGCATGGAAGCTGTTCATTTTTACCATTTCAGGTGTAACTCTGGAGAGAGTGGACAAAGTCCTGCAAATAGGTGAGGACAGGAAATCCTAGCCCTGAGGAGGGTCCCATGTAGCCAACAAAATACTTCATGTAATGTTTGCAAGTTACAGAGGGTGTTTTAAGTGAACACTAAATGGAGTTGGAAAGGCAACATTCCGAAGGAAGCATCTGATTGTGTTTTGGGCTGTTTCACTGCATTTACATGTGTGGATTTTTTGAGAGCCTGACTTTGTATCTTCATGTATCCTAACTTTGGAGCAGTGGGATCTGCTATAAAAATAAAATAGAAATTGGAAAAGAAAGTGCAGCTGGGTGTGTTCTGTGCCCTGAAGAGTCAAGGCTCAGACAGTGCGCAGGAAAATGGATCAAACAGAAAAAAATCAAGGGCTCCATCAAGAAGGGGGCAGGAAGCAAGGCTTTGTATAAGTTGGAGAGAAATTTGATATGTTAGATTGTTGGAAGAAATATTCATTTGTGTGCAACCAGACACAGTTGATACCTGCTCTGACTTTCTTAAAGAAATGGAACAACTGGAAAGTATTTGATGCTGGAAAGTCAAAGATGGCTCTAGACTGTCATTTTTGGCTTTGTCTGTCACAGCTGCCCAGCTGTTTGCCCTCTATGAGCCAGGGTTGTGATTGTGGGACAGTGGAGACCAAGGTGCATCCTCTCATACACTCAAAGGTCTGATGGATCTCTGTCTCACAGTAACCTGTAAAAGGGAATACTTCTTTGAAACTGTGAAGTGTACTGACTTCTGAAAATCTTTCCTTCTGAAGCTTTCCTTCTGAATTCTTGGGTTGGACACCCCTAGAAGGCAGAGCAAATCACTTGACTGGATTTCTGTGATGTCACTGGGTGGAAATTGCTGTTGTCATGGTTTACTGCTGGCATTTTGTGCCTACCTATTTATTTGTCATCCAGGGATCTCAGAGTGGTTTACAATAGGGTGCTGTCTGGCTGTTAATCCATGAGACAGGGAGTCATCATTTCTGATTCTAAATTTAACTCTATCCAAATTTGGAGTGTCTGTCCCACAAGTCTCTTCCCGTGTCAGTGCCTCTGGAAGCAGGGACTGTTCCCTTGCATCAGTCTAGAGCTGACCAAGCCCCTTGGACAGGACATGCTCCTACTGCCTAGCACACTCCTACTGCCTTGCTGTGGAGCAAGGAGAAGCTGGAAGCTGTGATCTTTTAGAAATCCCACCTATTCTGTGTATTTTTCATAGCTACATCCAGCTGCCTTGGTAGCAACATGAACGACTGCAAGGAAATGAGGTGAAGGTCGTGGCTGTCCTTTGGAACTTGAGTTGCTCCAAAGGGGCAGCTCTACATGAAGTATGTGAATGATCTCTCTGTAGTGAGAATGAGTTCGTATTAGTGCTTACAGTAGTTCCCTGGGTTTGGGAAGTGCTGTGGACCTCGTGGGAGGGAGCAGAGCTGGAGTTTATGCAGGCAGTTTAAGCCTTGTGGGAGAAACAATGGAAGACACTGGAGCAAATGTATCTGGATAGGCCCAGCTGTACGTGGGCGCATTTAATACATAAGCTGTATTGCCTTAAGCAGGTTCAAATCTCAGGTTTTATGCTGTAATTTTTTCTCACTGTGTGATAAGGCAATTTAGTGGAAAGAATTAATACAAATCTGTTAGCTAATTTGGAATTTTTAGGGGATTAGCAAATTTGGGAATTAACGTATTTTGAAGATTCCAAGCTTATTAAAATTTGGTATTTAGGATAGACTTGTCACAAGTGAGACAAATTATCTTGAAAGTCAGAAGTAGAAAAGGATGTTCAAGGAGAGATGCGTGTTACCATACCAACAATCCAGAGAGCAGGTGTTGAATGTGTATATTCCATGTCTCCCAGATCTTCTGACTTTGAGGGAGATGTCTGGGTGTTAAGAAACATGATCTATTATTTGTGGACCACAGATAATCTTCCTATACCATTCACCTAAAAAAGGCAGAAATAGCTGAGACATATTCCAATTTAGAGTAATATTTGTGAAACTGAGATTTACAATCTCTGTCCTACAAATAGTTTTCTATAACTGAGTAGTGATGGAGAATGCTTAACAACTTGGATAGGAGAAGCCTTCCAGTATTCCCACATGAGGACTTTTTCCCGTGCTGTCTGACTACAGATATTCCAGCGAGAGCATTTTGAACAGACCTACAAGCCCTTGCCCACAAGCCTTCAGACTGCTCAGGAGCGTCCTGTAGGCATCTGTAGGCATCCCAAGAACCATGGAAGAAATTGATGATTCGAAAGGATTCTCAGTGTTAGCAGAGTTACCATGTGAGAATTAGATAAGTGAGTAGTCAATCAAAAGCTAACCATGGCACCAGAAGCTGCTGGAAAGATAGGGCAGCATTAGAAAGACCCTTTGGGTCTCTGAAGCAGAGCATTTCTTTTAAACAATCAGCCTCCCTTCAGGTACCAACAATAACTTTCTAAAGCTGTGGGTAGACGATAAACTCTGAGAATTCTCAGTACTGTCTCTGGAAAACTGGTTTTTATTTAGGCTCAGCCTCTGAACCTTAGAGAGTCTTGGCAAATATGGGTTTTAGTATTTGGTATGAAAATTTACATTCAATAGGTTACTTTTTTCCTAACAACTTGGACTTCTACCACTGCCTCCCCAGGAAAGCAATCAGCATTTATTCCTTGAATGATTAGGTAATGAATGAAAGTGATTAATTGGAAATGAGAGGATGGTGGCTTTGTAGAAGGAAATGCCTTTGACAGCTATTGAAAGAAGAGCGTAAAGTCTTCAGTCCAGAAATAATGGATTAGGTACCCAGAGAAGCAGGAGAGTTGCACTTACCTAGCTTTGAGAGGGAAGCAAAATCCCAAAAGGGACTCAAAAGGGACTTGTAGCAGGTTGTCAGCAAGCTGAAAACAGAAGCAATGCTTGATGACAGATAAGTGGTTCTTGAGTTTATTTTAGGCTAAGAGACACGGTAGAGGTATTTTGTTGTGGTAGGTTTTTTTTTTTTGCTTTGTTTTTGTTTTCTTTTAAGAGGATTAATTTCTTTTCTTGAAAGCTAATTCTGGTTTGAAAAATTAAAAATGGAGTAGATTCTTTGGTTTTATAATACCTTAAAAAGGAACTTGGAAGAATATCTTTTCCTATGCATATTTTAATTTCCCTCATCAATTAATGTAGTAAAATGATAATGCATGTGTGTTCAGTATTTGTATATATTGACACTTTCCACTTTCTAATTTTTGGGAACATCTCCATTTCTGAATGACCTAAAAACCGATCATACAATACAACACAATACAATCATAGGAAAAGGCAAAGGTGAAAAAATAGGTATATATGGATTCAGCATCAAATAGAATGGGGAAAATTGACAAAGGACAAGACAGAAATACAAAACTGATATGTTTCCAAAATTTTTTAATGAGTATTTTTAAAAATACTTTTGAACTTATTGCAAAGTTTTCTACTGAAATCGTTTTCCTTGGGGAAAAAAGATCATACAAATAGTACACCAGCTGTGGAAAATCAGGTTTTTCAGGAGTACTCTTCAGCTGGAGAATTTTGTCTGGCTATAGAGGACAACAAGGGCAATGGAGCACTGTGTGTGGCTTGAGAGGCTGCAGTAATTCTGGAAACAAAATGGCTTTAAAGATGTTAGAGGACAGAAATAGACATTATGCTTTACTTCTACATGTTCCTTCTTTAGAATACATATCCAAGCCCTTCCAGTGTGCATTCAGCTGTGACAAGTGCTCTGTGCAAAGGTATCCGGCATTGAACTAGGTAGCAAACTGTATTGTACCTGTGCAAATGTTGAAAATAAAGAGAAAGTGGAGTGTGGAAAAAGAGTGTATCAATACATAGCCCTCCTGCCTGGGGACACCATACCTCAGCAGCAAGCTGGGTTTTTTCTTAGCCAGCAAAGTATATTGGGAGAAAGACTGCAGAAATGGCAGAACAAATCATTTTAGCATAGCATGGTAGGGCTTGAAATAGGAAGCTGAGAATCCTGACATCTGCTTTTGCATCTGGCATGGAATACATGACCCCATATAAACAGCACCCCTTCTTTGTGCCTCAGTTTCCTCAACCATAAAAAGATATTAGTTCATCTTTAGAGCACTTGGGCTGCATGTCTGAAAAGCCCTGTGCAAGAGCTACCTAGGAATTATTTATCATAAATGACAGCACCTCGTGTTGGCGTTGCGCTTTCTTCTATTACCAGCCCTTTCTTCACTCGTAGTTTTCCTTATTTATGTCTTTGCCTCCCCATTACCTTTGTATTAAAGCTTGCATCTGCATTGATTTTACATCACTGCACTGTACTGCAGCCATTACAAGTTTACACTTCTGAGAGATCCTTCTGAATCTTTAACCCATTGCTCCAAGAGCCCTGACTACAGCATATCCATCACCGGATAACCCCAACTGTGCTTATTGTGATGGGGTGTTAACTGACCACTTACTATCTAGGGAAAGGGACAAATACCCTGAGGACAACTGTGTTCCCACAGCTTCCAAGTCACTCTTCCCCAGTGCATGTAAGGTTTTACAAAGCAGGACACTGTTAATATTAGAATAAAGCACTTTGGAAAGCATTGCACTAACTTGGGAAGGTTGAACAGTGTTTCACACCATGAAGAGAGTTTTACCTGTTAGGAAATACAAGTCTTAAAAAATGAGCTCCTTTGCTCCATTCCTCTGGCTGGGTGTTGTTAAATCACTGTAAGTGCAGCTCACTCTGGCTTTCTGTGTGCTATGGCAGCAGCAGCATTTTCCATTGACTGTGGAGAGAACCAGGCATGACAGCCCTGCAGGAGAGGACTTCTGGTTTGCTCCCTGCTTTTCTGAACATGGATGCCCAGCACAGCCTCAAGTCCACATCAGCTGTCCTGGTAGCTGGACAGAATATTGTTTTTACTCTTTTTTTTTTTTTTTTTTTTTTTTTTTTTTTTTGCCTTCATTCCTTTTATGCAAAACTTCATTAAAGCATCTTTTTGTTGTGAAACAAAGTTTGGTATTGAGTGTGTTCCCACACAACAGGGAAAGAACGACTCAAGCATATGAGATGGGTCAATAAGACACTGAAAATATTTACTCGTGTTCAAGGACAAGTTTAGCTCTGAGTTGTTTCAAAGGGTGAGCTTGCTATTGCAGTTCGTTTAGGAGGGGTAACTAGAACCATGTAAAATGTTTCTCACAGGTCTTCCCCAACGTCCAACATATCTCATGTGAAAGTCTCCCTTCATCTGGCAGGAGTTTAGGGAGAAGGCCTTATCTCCTTATCATCCAAAGACAGGAGTAAAGTGTTAGTTATTGCCTTTTTGCTTGTCAGAGGAACAGTTTATACCCATCAGTAGTCTGCTGGGATGAATTGAAAGCCTAAGTGACCTGTCAGTCTGGTTTACATTGACTAGAAGGCTCTGCAAATGATCTCGTCACTTGAACAAAGCAGACCTGAGTCCCTTCACTGTAAGTGTAGGTATTAATAAGTGTTTCTATGTTGAAGTTGTTGCAAAACTTCAGTTGCTTTTCACATGTTACTAAAGCACAGCTTTACAATGATGCTGGCACATAAGTAATTGCTGAGAGACAGCAGGGTGTAGGAAGCAGAGGAGTAGGTATCCTTTCATTTCTGAATTAGTTACAGGACTTACCAGGAGTCCTGATGCAGAATAACAATATCCTGACATTGGCATGACTATGTACTGAGTCAAACTGGGTTCCTAAGAGACTTGCCTAGCTGCTGAATGCAAGGGGTTTGAGTTATCCCTTGCACAGTAAATGGTGAGACTGGAAAAGAAAAGATCTTGTGATTAATTTACTAAGGAACAGAAGAGATTCATCTTCCATATGCTTAGTCTCAGTGTTCAAGGGAAATTACTCATGCTGTTGTTCCATTTGAGAATGTGATCATTTAGTGAGGATGAAAGCTTGGAGACCTGGAAGTTCAATTAGAGCCTGAATTGGGAAATAGCAATTTCAATGTTATCCAAGGACAGATGAGGTGGCAAGACTGAAGGTATGCGTTTGGATGAAATACTGTGATAAAGGACACTTCCTTTAAACTAAGGAGGTACTCCCATGTGAAGTATTAGGCAGAGCTATCTCTTGGGTTCCCTATCTAAGTCTGGTCCATATTAAAACACACTGTCAGATTATTTACAGGCAAAAGCACCTGGACAGTCTTAGAAATGCCCAGAATTCTAGCATTTGAGTGTAAGTTGTACTTCACATAATCAAGTTTTTAGGACTTGCTTCTGTCCTCAAGCTTGCAGTGTTGGAGGACATGTTTGAATAACTGTTTTCACTTCCATTGGATTTGGTAGATTGGTTACTTTTTCAAAAAACTCAACAAGATTTGATCCACTCTTGAGTTAAAAATTAAGAAAGTGTAGGCAAGGTACAGTCCGAAGCTGTATTAGTGCATGCCAGCAGCACTTATGGTGGAAATTTTGCTCTTTGGGTTTTACCCCCATACGTGTTCCCACCAGCAGTCTGGTATGGTGAAGGAGTGCCCAGGTTCAGCACAGCCCCGCAGCTCTGTATGGAGACCCCAACAAAGTGGAGTTTTGAGGAAAGTGAAGTGCAGATTGTTTACGTGAATGAGCCTTTGGCATGATTTATGTTCTCAGCATGAGCAAAGATTAAAAACTGGACGCTGGGGACCAAGGAACAAAGGTAAGTGACACAGTCTCTCATTTTCTGTCTCCGTATAAGGCTGGCTTTGCATAGGGAGCCTGCCGGCAAAGATCTGCAAAGGCGGGCTTCCCTGCAAGGAATAGCTGTGGTTTCTGTCGCGCCTACCTGCTGCCCTGGGAAAACTAAATGGAGCTGTGTGATGAGGATGAAACAGCAAGGTAATGCCTACGGCACAGCGTGCTGCTGCCAGTGAAGATTCTTCAGTGCCCTGAGGCAAAACTGTTTTTAGTTGGGACAGGGGAGTGTTGATGTGCTAATTCAAAGGAAATGTTCGGCTCTAATTGCAGCAGGAGGAGGTGGATCGGTTTAACAATAGATGTACCAAAAAAGGCATGGCATAAGGAAGTAGAGAAAGATAAGGACCTCGATTTGAAAAAAATTACTCCAATCCATTCTACCAAATGATTCCAATTAGCTCTGTTCTGCTGGCCCTCATCTGCCTTTTCAGTGAGCACATCTGCAGCCATACAGCTGTTGTTTGTCCAAGGTAAAATCCAGCTTTCAGGAGAGCTGTCTTGTTATTCCTGAACTCAGTATTGCATTTCAGTTGAGAATCACAGGGCTGCTTTTTCTCTTTCCGTGTTTCAGTAGGTTAATGTATTTAATCCCTACCTTTGACACAGTGAGAAGATGTGGACATACTGATTGACTCAGAACTTGGACACAGAGGGTGATTTCAAGCACAAATCTTCTAGAAGATTTGAGAGCTTAGAGGATAGTTTCTTTTAAAATGATCACTCCTTTTCACTTGCCTAGATGCTTCTTGATTTCAGATTCAACAGAGGAAGGAAGTGCCTGACTAGAAGGAAACAGACAACCTTAAGCTATTTCTTCACCATCTCAAGCAAGAAATCCCCTTAAAATGGTCATTCAGCTGAGACTTCTAACTCCATTTTGCAAGCTGAGGCCCTTCACCTTTTGGGGGGAGACATGATACAGAGGAGATAGGGATTTAAATTGTTAGTCTGAGCAGGTGACCCTGGGAGGTTACTCCTGTGCCCTGTGTGCCACTTACTCCATCTGTAAAACACAGATAAAAACACTTATTAAAGATTAGGGTTGGACAGGTGTCCAAAGACAGTTGAGAGCATCTCAAACACCTAGCTGCTTCTCTTCATGACCTTTTTCATTCCCTGTTCTCAGCACTTATAGCATATAAGATTTTTCTTACCTTAAGGCTGGTGATTGTTCTTTGTTCACCTGTCCAAATGAGATTGGAAGCCAGGGCACAAGTGTGACACAAATACAGTCTGTTCATAGTCATCCTCACTAATGGGGTTCCCATTTTTCCACCAGGGAGGCTAAATGCTGTCCTGTGACCCAGGGCACCCGTCACAGACGTCCAACTGCAGGGGCAAAGAGTTTCAGTCTAATTTGGTACAGTGACATTTGTTAACGTTGGCTGTTCATTAAAAACTTTGGAGCAGCAGACATGTTCATAAAGCTCACAGCCTGCTCACAGATAATTCATGAGCATAATAAAAAGATTCATTATTCATGTAAGATCTTTGCTGTGGAAATTAAACCAGCTCTAATACCTCACGTGCTTCCGTGCATGTTGGGAAGGTTTATTTGTGGCGTTTCTCTTGTGCTTTGAGATCCTGGAATTAAAGTTGCTATGGAGAGGGAAAGCAGCGTGGACCAAGTTTACGGCTGTCATTAATGCCCTCATTAGCTGAGGCCTTATGAACACATCAAGTGTAACTGCATAGCTGTAGTTCAAGCAGTGCATCACCACCTAATGCACATGGTGCTAAAGCAGCACAGCCAAACAGGACCAGGAGGGCTCTCCCAGGATGTACACACATGTTCCAGACATTTACTTTATAAACATCAGATGCAAGAGTCTTGCCCCCTCTTTCACCTGTGTTCTTGTTTAACCTTCTCTGTGCAGTTCTGTATAGGCAGAGGAAGGGATAGCATCCTACTTCTCTCATCTACTTCAGTGTAATGTCAGCTGAGCTTGCTGAGATTGCTGTTGGCTTTTTGCCTGAGGTGGAGCAAGAGGTGCTGGCATGATCAGCAGGAACAATAATCTCTAACCAAGAGGTAACAGGAAACATGGGGAAGGGATGGTGTCTTCAGATGTTAGGCCTGCAGTGAGTGCTGACCACAGCCTCCCCATCTTAATCAGACTCTTACTAAATGGATACCCAAACTGGTTGTAGACCAGGCCTAATACCCCTAATAGGTTCATTTCAATGCAAGCTAAGCCATACAACTGGTACAGAAATCAATGACTATTTCTATCCAGCCCGACAGTAGCGTAAGCTGTCTGTTATTGCACATTTAAAAGGGATATATTGTACATCCTGAACAGAAAGCTATGCACGCTGAATGGCCTGAGCACAAATGGGCACTTGAATTGTGATCAAAACAGATTGTTGCATGTAAATGAATGTGTGAGCATGGAGATATTCCCCTGACAGGCATCCACATGCATGCCAAAGGGAATGGTACCCGCGAGGCATTGTTGGTAGTAGCAGTGGTATAATCATTTTCATCAGTATAAGACCTTAAAGATCCCAGAGACAGTGAAAGATGCTTAAACAAAGGGGAAAGCTGTTATATTTATTTTTACTTTGTGGATTTTGGCAGTGGTGAAATTACTTTTTAACCATTTCTTCTTATTCATCTGATGCATTTTCAGTGATAAAATCCTTTGAGCAAACATCAAGGTGAAACTGCCACCAGGGATGAGAGGAAATGTCTTTTGTAGAATGTACCATTTACAAACAAACATGTTTGCACTTGTGCACTGAGCCTCCCTGCAAATTGCTCCTGCATTATTTTTTTTTCTCGCCTTTCGGTCTGTCCCCTGCGGGATACAGTGGGAGCAGGGCAAGCACAGCAGTGTGAATATGGCTGATAGACCCCTTGCAGTCCCTGAATAGGCAGTGTGAGAAGGGATGTGGAACATGAAGTCAAGGGAGAGTCTGAAACAAGAGTTTGAGGACACTTTGCTAAGGCAGGAACCAGCTGAAGAACAGAGCAGGTTCTGCACAAATACCCTAAGCACCCTCATATTGCTGTATCCATGGGAAGTCACCTCTGGGACACCAAACTGTTTATGTGCTAGCCATAGTGGCCTGCTTAGGAATGTGGCTACAAATAGTCCCTTCTTGAATGGGCCTGCCTGCATGTTGTGGAATGTCCTTCCTTTCTGGGTTGGGAAAGGACTCACATTCAGCTGCATCTTCCAGCCAGTGCATGAAGCAGTCCTGCTGCATTTTCCCCCTCTTGCTTAGGGAGGGCAGAGCGAAACTGTGTTCCTGCCCCACCCGAAGAAGGTGTGAGATGAAAGACTAGAGCACCTTGTCAGTGCCTGAAGCTGAAGGCCTTGGACTTCATCAGCTGTCAACCTGCTCCTTTATTAAATATCTCCCTATCCCCACTGTGACCTTCCAGAGTGAGTGCCTAGAGGAAGGTGAGCAGTGAGCTCAGTACAGCAGTGCTTGTCCTCTTCCATAGTCTGTGCCGCTGTGAGATCACCCTTAGGACACTGGCATGGCCAAGGTGTGATCTTGATGGTGATCTGTTTCTAGGTACGGATGAAGGTCATATCTGGTGCTCCTTGATCTGTCGGTATCCTTGTATCCTTTGTCTTGATCAAAGAATTATTTGAGCACCATTGAGGTCCCAGCAAGAGAGGGTGGTTCCAGTCATGTTTGCTGGACAGAGAGCAAAGTCAGCATCGTTCCCTCCCTTTTGCACCATTCCATCCACAGACAAGCCCAAAGCACTGAGAGATGTGAGACACAATGTGCTGCTTTGCCAGTAACACATTGACATGGTTCAGTTCTGCACAGCCTTCCCCACTGAGGCATTCTCTGGCAGCCTCACCAAGATGTTTTCCTGCCTGGAGGAAAGAAAGGGATTGAAAAAAGACTTCTGCTTCCAACAAAGCACAGAGATGATGAAGTGTTTGTGGCAGGAGGGGCATACCCACTATACAACATATCTCACCATCAGATGGAGGCAGCTGACTACCAGCCCTCAAAGCCCTCTCTCCTGCTGGTCATGCTGAACTGCTGACTCCTCTTGAGCACTCAGATCACAAAGGCACTAAGGAAATATGCTGCAATGCTTGTAGAGCTGATCATACAGCCATACACAGCTTCTTACCTTGAACTACTTATCTTGAAAGTGAAAATCTTACATCCAGGCAATGAAGATATACTGCATTAAATTTTGGTTTGTAGCTTGCTAATAATTTATGAATTTTTTATGGGATTTTGAAGCAATAGATCTGCTCCACAAAGCAGGTCTGGGCAACCTGTTGGTCAGTGTTTAATCTGTAACTACCAGCTTCACATCAGAACACTCCTCACACTTGATAGTGTAGTCTCTGGCACATGGGAAGAGCAATTTTCAAGTAGCATTCAAAAGTGGAGGTACTTTTGTCTTGGGAAAGCTCCCTTGAGCAACAGTAACTCCCCTTCAGTAAGAAGAAATACAATTGTCTTAGCAAATGGCAAGGAAAAGAAGAAAAAACTATCTCAGCAGCGAAGTTACTCTTGAGGAGCCAGCTATTGGCAGGAACACCTGATCAAGAAAGGTGCCTTAGGAGTCACCTGGATGGATGATAGCCAGGTCCAATCCATAAACTGGACCTAGAACAAATGATGGTTGGGAATTGGGTGTGTTTGAAAGTTGCTTTAGTTTTGTCCCTCTCAATCTAGTTGGAGACAAGGCCTGAGAGAAGCCTTGAGTCTCAAGTCATGCATTTTTCTGATCTTTAAAAACGGCTGGGAAAGACACAGTTTCCCTGTTTGGTTTTGTGTGGCTCAGCCATCCTCCAGCTGCGACAAACAGGGAGGGCTCGTGCCAGCTGGAGCAGTAGCACATGTGAGCAGACAGCCACCTGCCCCCTTGTCAGAGCAGCAGATAATGGGGATGGCCTCTCCAGGCCAGGCCTGATCACCAGGCATGCCACTTGTCCACGGTGAAGCGGCTGGGCTTGAGCAGAGGTCACACCACATGGATGAGAGGGAACATCTCCTCTCCCCAGCCTGACTGCCCAGACAGGGGTAGGAATGCCAGGCCATGTCAGCTGGGATGGCTTATGTGGTAAGGGGAGCTGTAAGCCATCCCTCTGAGCCTCCCTTGGGCCTGCTGCAGCTCAGAAACAGCCCTCAGTCCTGCAGAGAGCCCCTTAAAGAAGGGCCAATGGCTTCCCATGTATGTGCACATCTTCCCAAGCAGGGTGGCTTGTACTCATGCTTTCATTTTAACTCCTCAGCTCCCTGTCACTGATGCCAGCTGGCTCACCTCATTAAGTTACAGAGAAGGAGGCCCCTGGATTGATGGCAGGCAGGTTTAATGTGGCTCTTTCTGAGCACTCAAGTGCAGCGTGTAGGAGGCTGCTGGGGAGATACTCCCACAGGCTCCAGCAGAACTGACTGATTGAAGTTGCTCTGAATTGATGGCTAATGGGGGAGCTTTCTTTGATAGCTCTTTCATTCTGGGTGCAGCTGGATAGAAAAAGATATCTTCACACGAGGGAGAGGGGGTTTATTCACCCCGCCCTTTATTAACAGATGCTTCTAGGGCTCTCTAGCAGCAGAATGAGATCTGATGAAAACCTAATGGTGTAAATGATTCTTAACTCCTTCTTTTTCAGCGGCAGCTCTCTTATACACACCAACTGACAGTCAGGTCAGCTGAAAAGTTGATAACTATGTAAAATGAAAAATCCCTTGGCAAAGTTTAGGCCACTGGAGTTGGATGCAGCCTCTCTGTGGCTCCAAAAATGGGTCCTTGGTTTGGTATAGGCATGCTAGCTGCAAGTGGAGTATCTAACTCCTTAATGTCATGGGTGGTTAGGTAGTGATGGAGTAACTGAGGGGCAGAGCTGGTGTAGGGAGCCAGTGGCTGCAAGGCAGGAGGGAGCAATATTAGTAGAGGCTTTAGAGAAGCTTTCATGGCACCTGTTCATGTTGTGTATGGCTCAAGCTGCTGTGGCAAGAATTAGGCACACTCAGGAAGAATTATATCAAAACTGATTAACAGAAACTGGCTAATGGTGAAAATGCTGCTTCACTCACCCCATGGAGGCTTCTGTTCAACAAGCTCATTGCAAGTACTTTTCCTCCTACATTATCTAATCTTTTAATCAAATAATGGATTTCTTCCCATTGCCATAAGTTCTACATCTCCTAAAGTTTCCGTCAGCCAGATGTCTCTGCAATCTGTGTATATCCATGAACTGACATATTTGTGACCATGCCATTTCTCATTCACATATACAGATCACAGTGTGTGTTAGAGAGGCCAGAAACTCCAATAATTTGATCCCGTCTGAGATCAGCGGGCCAGATTTTGGCTGGTATAAATCAGTGCTGACTTGGAGCACAGTCATTTTGCTCCATTTGGGGATCTGACTCATAATTTCCAATCTAGGCCCTGGCATCTGGCAGACTCTGTGGCAGGGCACTAAAGAAGCTGTTTGCGTAGGGCTTGCTTTGCCCATTTCCTCAGCTTGACACAGCAGCCATTTGTCTTCAGTGATGTGTGCTGGGTCCCATCTTAAACTGCTGAGGTAAATTTAAGAGAGTCAGAAGGTAACTACACCCTCACCTGGGAACTTGGCCATCACGTTGCAGTTAAAACCCCTTTGCTTTTACAAGAAAGGACTTGGATTGCAGTGACTTTTATTTGTAGGTGATCAGAAAATGCAGTTTTTCACCTCAGAGACAGCAGCTCTACTTTTTAATGCCATGTTGAAGAGCAAGAAGCCTTGAGCTGGCTCTTAAAAAAAGGTCATCAAGTTCATGTCAGAACACAGGTAAAAATGTGTGTGTCTGCTTAGTTGGGACCCAAGGGACCTGTGGCAGCTGACAAACTGACAGTAAGTTCCCAGGCAAAGCAGGGAGAGTGCATCCTGGCCCTTTTCCTTGGTAAGATTCTGTTCCCCTTTTAGCTGGAGGTGTCATGCATAACCCCAGCTACTACAAATGATGTCATTCCCCCTCTTCCCTGCCTGTAAAATGCCATCTGTGAAGGAGGGTTTCCACATATTTGCAGAGTGTCTGGCCAGCTGGGGTGATGTCCTGTGACTCAGTGCAGCTGCTGCTGCAGGCAATCCCACAGCACTCCATCCTGGCACCCACCTGGCTAGGCCAGGGCTGAGGAGCCACAGGGGAGGAAAATGCCACTTTAGGGTCACATTGGCTTTGCATGAATTTGAGGAAATCCTTCATGTGTGAGTTAAATTGATTGACTGCATTGAAGTATCCTGACAATTTTAATGGTAAGAATTCCTGTATGCTCTTCCCTTCCTTTCCTCCTCCCTGTTTTGCCCTTACCATCAGAGAAATGCTGGCTACTGGCAGCTACTGGCTGGGCTCTGCTGTTGTCAGTATATCATGGCAGCACAGTGCTCGTCTTACAGTGCCTGAATCGAAACAAGGCTGGCAAAGGACCTCACAAGTTACCTACATAATAGTAATGCCATAAACGGCTACCTAGAAACAGAGACTAGACAGGAATAAAGGAGGTATTTATTTGAAAGGCCTTCAGAGGTGCACTCTGGGCTCCAGAGGGTCCTGCCTCAGTGCATCCCAAAATGGACGACAGGTCACGAGTTCTTCACACTTTTATATCAGCATCAATTCACCAACCAGAACCCAGCCAATGATGGAATTTCCCCAAGCTTGCCCCCCCCTCCCCAAAACAATGGTTTACACTTTTGGGCCTAGAATGGTCTGGGTGTCCTTGGAGAGCAAGTTACAGAGGTTTGTTATGTCTATCTTAGCATAAGAGAACAGCACTTAACAAGCTACAGGAAACTTCAAAGTTACACTAGCAGTACAGGATTTGAAAAAAATATAAAAGTTAAAACCTAAGGCATCAATAGCAGGGTCAGCTCTTCCCAAGTCATTCCTGATAACTGTTTCTCTAGTTTGCTTGGAATGACTTCACACCCTCAATGCAATATACAGGACAATTTATGCTTGTGCTTCATTATACTTTATTCTTCCGAGGTTTAACTGAATCTTCCCCACTGCAGTTTGAGACCATAGCTTTTTGTCCTGCCTGCTGTGAATCAGATGCAATCATCTGTTGCTTTCTTTATTTTGTAGGAATCTTGTCTGTGATTTCATCACTGTTATTGTGTCCTACTTCAGTCTTTTTTAAGCTATGAAGGTCCCACTGGTTTTGCCTTTCTTTGTAGCTCATGTATCCTAAATATCTGATCATCCTCCTGCTCTTTTGTGGACCCTTCAGTTTGTTCACATCCTTCTTGTCCTTGCTCCTCCATACTTGTCCTGCTCCAGCCTTTCCAGTGGATTTCCAGTTTGTTAGGTAAATATATTGTCAATCTGTTGATTGCAACTCAGCCTGATTGTAGGTAATGCAAATATGGGAAGGCATTCACGATCCCATCAAATCTACAGATGTCAGCTGATTGTCTGCTGATTTCCCATCCTGGGACTTGAACCTGGAACTGGCCTGGCAGCCAGTTGTTCTCAGCTGTAGGAGAGAAACATGTATGAAACCAGCTGTCTGTCTTTTGGCCAGGGCACAGATGGATTTGTGCTACTGCCAGCGCAATTCCCATCTGCCCTCATCATCTTCAGCAGCTACAGAAGTCATTCCTGGCTGCTGCTTGATAGCTGAGCCACAAGTCTGAAACAAGATCATTTGAAACTGGAACGATTATTTCGTGTGGTGTCCTAGTTTTACCATTGCTGGATGGTGCTCCAAATGCTGTTCACCACTAGTTTATGTTATTGCTGCTACTTAGAAGGTGCTCCCCAAGCTGAGCCACCCAGGGTGCAGGAATTGTTGGAAGAACATTATAAATATTTATGGCAAGCCCAGTCATATTCTCTTCATTTAAAAAGATCTCCATCTATTTCAGGGATATTCTTGGCAAAACAAGAAGGGGGGAAATGAAAATCTTACTCCCATATGCTCTCTCCCATGGCAACACAGATCTAGTTGTAATAACCTTCACATGTGCCCTGAGCTCCTAAGTTCCCCATCACACAGGTGCAGTGAAGTGAGGGCATCCCATCAATTCCTGTGCACTTTGGCAGTCACGCCAGGGGCAGATCAGGCCCTGCTCCCTGTGCTTCACACAGTGCTCATGCTCAATCCTTGCATCACAGTCAGTGTGTCTGCACAGTGAAGGCTAAGCTGGTAAAAAAGGCTTAAGGTCTGACACTCCCTGGTGTTTGTTCACGTGGACACTCTCTTGTTCTCCCACTCTCTTTCTGCCTACCCCCAAAACTACCTTCACTGAACTTTGGCCTAATAATATCTATTATTTCTAGAAAGGGAGTGGGGTTTTTATACCATTTTCCCTGCTGCTACTCACTTTAGACTGATATTAACAGCCTTTGAGATACTAGACTGGGGACTTTGCTTTTAAAAGAAGCCTTTTGTAGCCCTAATTTCTTTTCTTTCCTGTTGTGTTTCATCCTCCTTTCTCACGTTTCTCTTGAGGAAGTATTGACTGTTTGAACCTATGTATGATGCTGTTGGAAAATTGGCCATTTTTGTGTGTTGGGGAGGGAGGTAAAAAGCTTTCATTGCCTGCCTAACAAGAGGATCTGGCAGGCTTATTTCTCCCTATCAGTGGGATCTCACAGTTCAGCACAGGAAAGCTCGAGGGTGAAAGCAACTGAGAGAAGCTGGGGCTGGAGGGAAAGGATATGAGGCTGCCTGTCTGTGCTGCTGCACTGTCTGGGCAGCAAGAAATGTTGGATGCAGGAGAGGGAGCTGGGTGGGAAGCAGGAGCACAGGCAGGCAGACCAGACAGATGAGAGGCTAGAAGGTGTAAGCAGCTCATTTCATCTGATGGCTGAGAGGTACGTAGAGTGCATGTGAATCCAAATCGATCTGCAGAATTAGCCAGGGTGCTTGGGCAGAGCAGGAGCCTCAGCTCATTCACCAGCACAGAGGGAATTTCTGTGCTGTTGGGATCCCATGCTGGGCAGAGCAGAGCAGCTGGGCTAGGGGACCACATACCGAACAGCGTCCCCAGGAAAGCCATTAACACAGCAGGTGACATTCCCAACCCGTGTGAATTGCTCTGGCTGCCTTCAAACCAGATGAGGTGACACCAGCTGTGACAGCGACCATGAGAGGAAGGTTATCTCCAAATCAGAAGGGACTTCATTGACCTCCTTAGACTTTTCTGAAACAGTGATGCTCTGAACAGATGATCTTCCTCTCTCTTGCAGCAGATTGTCCCCCTTGTTAAAAAATAAAAAAGAAAAATAAAGAAAAAAGTGTCTTTGTTTTAACTTCTATTTTGAGAGAAGGGGGAAAAATGCAGCTGTTCCCAAAATTGCTTGTCATAGCTCCAGAAACTGAGAAACTCATGGGTTTTCTGTCTCTTACATGATTGTTTCCCTCCTGAATGAAGCAAACTTTGATGTTCTGCTTAGGAGCAGGGGACTGAGAGATCAACTTTATTATGGTCTTATTCTTTGTTCTCTCTGGCAAGTGATCTTAGTCCCTTCTTGCCTCACTTCCCATCTCTCTGCCTTCCTGGATGTGAAGAGGAGGAATTTAGTAAGCACTTTCCCACTCCTGCTGTCTGGTATTGCTGTGAAGTTAGTTCAGGCTCTCTTGCAGCCACTCTGCATTGGCTGCAGTGCTGCATTTGCAGTTCAGCCGAGTCCGAGCTCCTCACTCATCTCTTTTTCTCTTATCTAAGCTTTACAGGTGCCAAAGTTGGTATCTCCCCCTCTACTTGCCCTCAGTCCTATGTTAACTTCAAGTACTTTCTCTGGAATGAGCAGGGGGAAGAATCTCAGGAAAGTTCAGGTTCAGTTATCGTTTTGGCATTAAGACTGACAGCAAATATACTGCAGTGGGAAGGTGGAGATACAGATACAGACTGCTGGGATCATCTGTCCATCAGTCAGCAAGAATGTAGTGCTTTATTCACTTACTGCATCTTCTCATGTCGTAAAGCACAATCCGAATGAAGAACTAGAGAAAATGGATTTCATACCCCATAAAGAGCCCATTTCTTGCACTCCTGGGTAAGACAATGAACTTCTTCAAGTAGGTTCTGCTATGCTGGAAATTAGACACCTGAATGTCTGGCATTAATAGTGAGTAAAACATTGTGCTGGCCAACCCCTGCCCCTAATGCTGTACACTGAAACACCTAGGGGCAGCACCACAGCCTTGGAAGGCTCTTCTTCACTTAATAATAATGACAGGATACTTCAGTTGTCATGAACCACAGGGAAATGCATTCATGTTCTCCAAAGGAGTGTAAAACCACTAGCTATCCTGGGTTCAAAAGTATGTCAGGATTTCATTCTGGTCATGATCCCTTAGCACAAGAGGGCAAAAAAGAGAGAGAGAAAGAAAACCATGACTAAGGATAGAATATAAGCCAGAAGCTACATACACAGTGTTGGTCTTGTGTGTGGGTGCTCAGAAAGTGATGGAGTGTTGTTTCAGTGGAACAGGACTCGGTGGGTGAGCATGATGAGTGAACCTTCACTTTGAGGCTGGCAGGAATGGGTCACAGGAAGTTGCACTGCAAGAAGCAAAATAACATCAGCTACTGCAGTTCCCCAGAGCTTCTGGATTCCCTGCCCCCTCTCTGCCATTGGGCTGTATCTCCTGCTTGTGGATTTTGGCCACCTGTCCTTGTTGCTGACGCAGACTAGAACATCCCAGAAAGACTGGTGTTAGCCCCTGTGACCAGCTCCAGCCTGAGAGCCTTTGCCCTGTCCCTTTCCACTCCACCTTCCAGTGAACAGGTTATGAAGGTGTCTGACACCACATCCATTCCCTGTAAGCACTTCATGCACTCAGGGTGTTGTGTAGGGCTGGTTAAATGTTTGCAGTGATAAAGGTGATGGAGAATTGTACCACATTTAAGTTAGAAGATTCATTCAGTGCACTCAGAGAGCACCAAAGTCATCCTACACATTCTGGTTTTTAGCTCATGTGGCCTTTTTCCAGCTATGTTGTGCCTGATGTGCCCATTATATACAGCTTATTTGGTTGCCTGAATTAGGTTCTTGTCTCAGTAGGCACGAGCCTTTATGTCACCAGCTCTGGCAAATTTTTGTCAGCTAAAATAAATGCAGCATTATTTGAAATAGGCATCCTGGTAACAGCAAGATATGGCCCTGCTCAGAAAAGAGCTCAGAGCTTAAAGAAGGCTGCTTCTCCTTGCAGCCTGCATTTTCAGGGTGCATTTCACCCCTAGTGCACATTGCTGTTGTTCAGTATACTTGCAAACCCTTGGATTCCACACAGCTTTCCTGTCCCCAGCCCAGGTGCGTGATGTTCATTAAACCAACAGACAGAGAACAGGAGCCAGGCCCAGCTCACAGAGTCACCACCAAAAGCCTGAAAAGCCCAGAGCTTGCTCCTCCTCCTCCCTGTGAACCCACAGGGCTGTGTGCTGACCTGTCTGAGATGGTGTAAGATGGAGTTAACAGCATCCACGACAGCAGTGTACACCTGGCATTGGGCAGGCGGGGCAGAGACCAGAGCCTGCCTGTGCTTTTTGTGCTTGGGGTTCCCATGCGTTGGCCTGGACTTAGGTGCAGACACAGCAAGGGGCACCTCCAAGTCCATTTCCAGTCTCCTTTCCAGGTTCCACTGTGCTGTTTTGTGCGTGCGCCAGCTCCATGGATCCATTACATATTGCCAAGTCCTTGCACTCATTTGAGGGTTATCTTATTTGAGGGCAGCAGCCTGCACTCATCAGATTTAACCATTTCAGTCTTTCCTGTAAACTAGGTCCTCCCAGAGCTGGCTGTGTGGGGCTGCAGGCTCCTCTGGCAGAAAAGCAGAGATGCTGGTAGCTGACTGTGCAGGCAATGGGAGTGAGGGACTCTCCCTAGAGCTGAGTTGCCAGAAAGACAGACATGATCCCACTCCAGCTCACTTTCACAGTCCAGGATCTTAGCCCAAACCCACAATCAGCAGCAGCCCAGTGCTGCAAACAGGGACATTTGATGCATGGGCACATAATGTGCATATTCCTGGCACTGTCATGAAGCCAATAATCTGCACCAGAGCAAATGCTGGAGAGCACTATGTCATAAATTGTCTGAGGTAGGTCACCTCAGTTCTTCTGCCAAGGCCCAAGTCTCTACAAGTCAAATGGAGGAACCAGCCTGTTTAACCTGGGCTGCAATGAACCTGGCACCACTGGGGCTTAGGGAGAAGTCAGGTCAATTATCTGATCACACCACTGTTTCACCTGTCACTTCTTACCTCTCCAAGTTGCCTCGAGAAAACCTGCTGATTTTCTGTGTTTTGGAAGAATCCCTTGATTCTACCTTAGGTCTTTAATAGAAATGGCTTTATTGGGCCTCTTCTTCACTTTCTATCAAATTTCTATTCCTGAAGAAAATGAAGAAAGGAAAATGGCCTCTGTGAAGGTGAGCTCCATATACCTCAGAGCAGAGCAGGAGCCAAATTGCTGGGAATGGTGACGACCACATATGTGAATGAATTTGCATGTAGCTGGAGCTGAACTGGGAGTAGTAGTGTGTCGGGGATTGTGCAAGGATAGTGTGAGATTGCGCTAGAACAGGACCAGGGGGAGGGAGACGCACCTCTGATTCTGCACAAAAGAGATTGAAAGAGGATTTGCATATGTAGCATGCATATCACTGAGAGTGGAGCAGTAATTAGGAGTAAGTGAAGGTGAAGCTGAAAGAGGAATTTCATGTTCAGTGAAAGATCTTTCCATGTAAGCTATTGTTCAGAAAGGTTATTAGCAGACAGCAGTACAAACTGTCCTGAGCCACATGCTCTGCCTTTGTCTGACTACAGGATTTTTACAAGCCTTTTTTTCTTTGAGAGCTGACAGCATAATAGTCCTGGACAATGCCAAATCATCATCTGCACACTCACTAGGGGAGCTGGGCTTTTATATGAGAGTGAAGAAGATAAAAACAGCGCACTCAAAGCAAGACAGAAATGACTGAATAAGGGAATAAGAGAAGAAGAGAGAGATTTAAATGCTGTTTGCTGGGCTGGCTGATTTTTTCTTCCCTTTAATTTTTTCTTCTCCCCTGCTCATTATATTCTGGATGTCTTGTTCCAAAACTGTTTCACTCATTTGTGTGTCTGTGTTTGTGGAGCATGAAGGCTCTGGCTTGGAGGTAAATACCAAATAGATGCTTTAAAAAATAGCAGGTGCAAAAGGGAGGAGAGAAGCCCTATATAAGTAAAGTTTAGGACAGATGTTGTCTTCTTGCCCAAGCAGCATTCTGCTCCTGACAGGCAAGTATACGGACTGCACCTGCAATTTGGCCCTACCTAAATGCTTCTCCAGAAGTATTAAATAAGTGAGACCCCTTGGGCGAGGTCCTTAAACTGGACAGGCAGCCAGTTTCAGTCCAGAATGAGGGACTTGGTTATGGTTACTGCCTGCTGGCTAGGACTGGATTCACATTGCAAGACTCAGATAGAAAGCCACACTTTTGTAATACTCGGGCATATTGAGAAAGATCCGCCTTCATCAGATTCCCATCGGCAGGCTTGGGTGGGGAGTGTCTCTCAAGCCTGCATTCTTCCCCTCCATTCCCTTATCTCCCTTCCCTGAGGCTTTCTGCGCATCCCTCACTGTGCAGGTTCCTTTTGTAAGGTGGCAGGAGCTGAGTGACAATCCATCTCCTGCCCCTTTTTGGCCACTTCCCATACAAAGATTGCAGAAGCTGTTATAGTCATTATGACTGAAAAAAAGGGCCAATAAAGCATTTTTGCTGCCAGTCTGTGTTTGGTAGGAGGAGGATTTCCTTCAATCAGAGGGTCCTTAAGTTGCCCCAGATATACAATGCATGCTGGCAGGGATGGCGCCTGGCTTTGTCAGCTCTGGTGAGGAGAACAAGCTCCATACAGTAACCCTGTCATGCAGGAGTAAGGGAACATATTGCAGTTGGTGTTGGTAAACCCTTTATGCTGTTGTGTGTTACTGTTAAAGATATGATTGTGTCTGGCATTATGAAATGTTTTGGAAATGGTTTAGGACATTTTAGCTCACTGTACCAGTCGCATTGTCTGCATGCCTTCAGCAGCAAATCCTGGTGCCTTACTAATCGGAAGTCCAGCTTTACAGGGCTGAAGAAATCCTCAAAAATAGCATAATTCTCCTGCATATAAAATCATCACAGGGTTTTTTTATGTATTTTATCTTAGATTCTTCCACGGCTAGTACAAACTGAGGAGCAGGATTTCTTTTTTCCTAGTAAGACTTCTGTTCCTACCAAGGAGTGAAGTACTGCAGCGTAACAATTTAACATGCAGAGAACTGGAAATTCTGCCATGAGCAAGGGGGTTTTGGTGGGAAGGCAAAGAGGTATTTCCCTAGATAGCTGATTTGCCTCTCCCTACTCATTTGTGAATGGTTGTGAGCATGGGGCTGGGGTGTCATGGAGTGAGAGATTCTGGGTGTCTTTATATATAGCTCTACTTTTTACCCGTATCTTTTGCCAGGCTACCTGGTTAGCTGTTGTGGCTATGTTGTCAGAAGATCTGGGGATCAGTGTTAGGAATTTCATGTGAGGTCTGGAGCCTTCTCTGGACACTTTTCTGGCATCTTGTGTGCTTCCTTAGGAACAGTATGCTTTGCAAAGAGCCTCAGTTTTGCTTTATTACTTGATTGCATGTAAAGAGCTTATTAAAAAATGAGTAACAATAGGCATGTAATTAACATTACATTTATTATCATTTAAGTCCTGTATTGACTGTTGGTTTGGCACAGACATGCAATTTAAAAATAAATAAACAGACGAAATGAAAATTTAGCTTTTGGAGGGTTTTTTTTTTAAGATTTCATCAGTACCGCAAATTTGTGGTGCCATATAAACCCTTTCTTGGGACTTAGATTGAAATCCAGTAGAAGCTAGTCAGTCTGAACTAATTTTGTCAAAAAAGCTCAGGTACTAGGGCTCAGGACTTCCAGAGAATCTCCTTCTCCTTTCAGGCTCCACAGGTGTCTGGCAATGTAGGGTGTAACTATTCTATCACCATATGTTAAACCCAGGAAGGGGGCAGGTTCCTTATCTCTTCCACACCCATCTTCACCCAGAGAGGTTATTTTCCATTAATGGGCCATTGAGCCTGGCTGTGTGACTGATAACATGTTATCATCCTATTGTGAGAGGCGCCACCCAGGGGGAGGAGCCAAGCATTCCTGTCGGGATAAAGATTGGTATTAGGAACAACACAAGCAGCCTTTTTCCATTGAATCCACAGAGGAAAACCAGGCCCTTTCTACCAGCACTGGACTTCCAGGAAAAAACTGCATCTTTTCCTACTGTACCCCTGCTTCAACGGAGCCACCATCTGTCACTCCAGGACCTGACCAGACTGTGGCCAAACACCCTGACCAACAGGGTGTCAGGTCGTATTCTGACTCTGACAGTGTTTTGTTTGTATTACTACATTTTATTGTTAACTAGTAAAAAACTGTTATTCCTGCTCCCATATTTTTGCCCGAGAGCCCTTTATTTTCAAAATTATAATAATTTGGAGAGGGAGGTTTATATTTTTCATTTCAAGGGGAATTTCTACCTTCATTACCCTAACCTGTCTTTCCAAACCAAGACAACAGGAAGTAATAATTTTTCTTGCCCTGTGTGTGCTGCCCTTGTTGACCTTCTGGCCTGAGCTCAGTAGAGAGTGTGGGCTACTCTTGGGAAGGTGCTCTCCTGCATGAGCTGAGCTGTTCAAAACCTCTCCATGCTCCTGCCCTCAAACCAGGTGGTGGGGCTGAGAAACAGAGGCAATCAAAACAGTCCCAGAGCTCAGAGCAAAGTCTGCTGGTCTTCACTGTGCTGCCGCAGTGCACTGAATGGCAAGGTGCAGCCAGCCTGCACTCCACCTGGCCATCACTGTGATAGTCCTGAGTGTTCTGAGGAGGGTAATTCTTGCCCGTGTTGTAACTTGTGCCTTTGTGGCCTAGGGTCATGACAATGAGATGAAGAGTGTGTGTGAGAGCAGGACTGCCAGCGTATACCTGGATCTTCAGCCAAATGGCTCCTGCTTGCAGGGGTGATAGTACACAAACAGCAGGTATTCCTCCGGGAGCCATGCCAGCTGAGAGGCTTTACCATCAGGAAAGAGTAGGCCAGTGCAGTCTATGCTCCTTCATAAAAAAGGCATTGTATAATCTTTTATTTATCAAAATCCTATTCTTTTTCTCTTTTCACTTTTCCAATATTGCTATCCAGTTCCTTTCATGGTCTTTTCTAGTCTACCCTGAGCAGGTCAACTTTAAAAAGTTTTCAGACCGCTCTTTTAACTTCATAGTGTAAAAAAATCAAAACTGAGGGAGCTCCCACAACCTCTCTGCATCCTTTCTGCTTTCTGGCCTGCAACCAGAGCATTCCTTCTCCAGAGCAAGCAGGGAGACTGTTAAGTAAGGAATCAGGGGGCTGAGCCATTGCTGTTCAGTCATTCACTTCCTTCTTTCATTTCCTTTAGTGGTGCTGGTGTGCACCTCTAGAGCAGTTTTCGGAACAGGATGCAAGGGATACATACCCACAAGGGTGCATGGTACTGCAGAGCTACTACCAAGTATGGCCTTGCAGCACTGGCCAGGAGTGCCAGGAATCTTAGCAAAAAATAAGAGGAAAAAGAACCAAAAAATCTGAGGTCAGTAAATAGGAATTAAAACCACCTATGTACTGTTCACAGACTGGGGTGGAAGGAAACTGTTGCTAGAGAGCCCCAAGAGAAAAAGGGAAACCTCCCTAGCTAACAGCTCCCACTGAAAGCTTGGCTATAAATTCAGGGTATGTGCTGTGCTCTCTCCCCTGGCAAGTTGGGATGCTGCTGGACTCATCAGGGGAAAAAGGAGCTGAGATGAAGGCAGCTCTGCTGATAACAGTGGCCTCTTCTAGCCTCCCAAGTCAGCACTATGCACAGAGAAGGAGAGAGGCAGGCCCAAGGTTTGTACTAGAAAGGAAGAGATAAGTCAGAGATGAAAGGGAATGCACTGGTCAGTTGTAGTAGCTCAAAATATATTGCTGCATTCTTGTCAGCAAATTATTCTGCAGCCACAGCCCCCTCCTTCCCACACACAGATGCCTTCCTCTCGTTTCCCTCCATCTCTCCTTTAACCTCTTCCATGTTTGCCTGATGCTCCATTCTGTGGCATCAGCTGAGCATATTGAAAAACATGCAGCTGTGATCCACTCCCTAGAGTGACCTATGCCATGCCCAGAAAGGGGACATGCCAACAGCTCTACCTCCAGCAGCCCTCACTCTCTCTCCCATGATGGCAATTCTGGCAAGGTTTCCAAGAGGATGACAATATGTTACCATGGGCAAGGAGGGCCTTGCCATCATTTTCTGTGCTTTCTTTGCAAAAAAGAAATATTTTATTGTATGTATATGTCTCTAGTCTCTGTCTCCTCATTCTCCCCCATGCCAATCTCTCCTTCCCTCCCTACACCTCTTACATATCCATCTCTCAGCTCTGATGGTGCAGCTCTCCAATGCTGTGGTCTACAGCGTGGAACCAAATGCAATTTGGGCCCAAACAACCCAGTGTCCTGGGACACAGATGTGACTGGGGACTGAGGAAATTACTGCCTTGAAGATGTAATTCACGTGGTTCCAGGAGTGTGCACAAACATGTGTCAGGGTGCAGGGGGTCACTTTGAGGCTCCCCATCAGAAACACAGGAGAGCTCAGAAGCTGTCTCTCCTTCACCTCCTGCTAACCATGGTTGTGGAGCAGCAAGGTTGCTGACAGAGGGGTCCAAGAGCATGAGAAAGGCCAGGTATGCAAAGAACAGTGAGAGAAAAATCAGCATGGGATGGATTCAGACTTCCTTTACCTCAGTTGGGGTTGTTCCTGATGGCTGGTTTGTTTTTTGTCTTTGAGACCCCAGGACAGGGCAGACATCAAACAGCATGCCCTGGGCAGTTACAGTAGTTATCCTCTATTTTTCCTCGAAGTTTTCCATCCCAGGAGATACCAGAGCTGTGTTTCAAGCCAGCCCAAGCCAATGAGATACTTGCTCTAATGCAGATCCAGTGCAAGAGGAGGCAGCACACAGACAGCAGCTTTGAGAAGGCCAGCAGAGTTGTGCTGTCCAAGCATTGCCCATCAGAAAACACCATAGGGAGCAGCTCGTTGCTGCTGCCTGAGAATAGGGCATGCAACTCCTTATTCGCCATATGCCAGTCCAAGGCACTGTCGGGGAGCCATCTGTGGGTCTGTGCCCAGTTAGTGCTGCCTCAGCCTCTCCCAGAAAGACGACCTTGGAGTGATGACTACAGAGAAAATAATTATAATGGGAAAACAAACAAACTGAAAAATCTGCGCAGAGCTCCTGCAGCACTGCAGTCTGTTCTGAAAGACTATCATGTCGGAGGAGAGCAGCATTTGACCAATGGAAGCTGATTTGTGTTACAGAAAGAACATGTAATGTCATGTTGGATAATATCATCCCTTTCTCCGCGTCTGGGTAAATCTCTGAGCTTTTGATTTCCCTTGGTTTATCCTGCTGTGACAGTTCCCACACAGAGGCATGGGATAAGCTTCCTCACCTCTACTCTGCTTGAGGGTTGATTTTTTTCCTTTATCAGAGCACACTCCAGAAAGACATTGGATACTGGGCTAAATCTGCCCTCTTAAGATTTTACTTAGGAAAAAAAAAAACAACGTATAAGCTTGAAAAAAGCTTAGAGAGATAGTAGGCACGGCCGTGCAGAGCTGTGCTCCTTGGCCTTATCTCCTGGGTGATGCTGGCTGCAGTGCACTAGCAAGCTGCAGCAGCTGTGAAAGCCTGAGCTGCCCTCAAGCCTACATCAGTAACACCACCATTAAAAAAAAAACAGAAGTAATCAGAAATTGCTTTTGTGACTGTACCGCCTGTGCCAGCTGAGCTGACCTTGCCCTGTGAGGAGCCACAGGAGCAATGACAGCCAGTTCATGGTAAGGGAAGTAGTGGAAACTCATCAGAAAGCACTGTCTGGGTGGAGGAAGAAGCAGCACAGCCTGGTGTTGTGGAAAGTCGTGTTGGATCAGGCCCTGAGCAGAACGAGCTGAGAGAATCACAGCTTCTACCTGGTGGGAGTAGGTTTTCTCAAGCCTCTCTTGCAAATGTTCTCTTTGCTTCTCACCAGGAAAGAGGTGTAGGCAGCTGGGAGAGCAGTGTGTCTGTCACCATGGCAAAGGGAGCCAGGAGGACCATGCTGAGGGCGAGCCCTGGAAAGTGCTGTGGATCAGCAGTGTACACTCACTGAGACACAGAGGGCCTTCCGTGGTGGTGATCTCCATTGCTTTGTCATGCTGCCCAAGAGCTGTCCCAGCCCACAGCTCAGGGCTGTTAGACAGGCAGGAGATGTGCTTGGGCTGTGCCAGGCTTGGCATGTGGTATGGTTGTGTTATTGGGATAAGAAGTTGTGATGGCACCAGCTCAAACCTCTGCCAGCAGCTAAGAGGGTGCAGGAGTGCCCTGTGCCATCACCCTGACCCCCACGGGGGCTGTTCCAATCACACAGGTCTTGCCCCTGCCCTGTGTCTAAGCTGGACTCTCCCCCTGAGGCACTGGGAGATGGGAGCCATTGCACTGGCCTGAGACTGGGATAAGGGGCTCCCTGGGCACTTCTCCCTCTCTGCTGGCTGCACAGGGAGACAAGGAGACAAGACACCTTGCTCAGGTCAAGCATGTTATTTTCCAAAGCCGTTGCCAAGTGAGACAGGCTCTCCATGCTCTCCTAGATCAGGGCTTGCACCACATGTTTGGGAAGCTACTGGAAGCTCATCCTGAGCGAGGGACGTGACCCTTTCCCTCTGCTTGCAGTCCTCCTCCAGCATACAGCACTTGTACCTGCATGCTTTTCAGTGCTAAAGCAATATCTCAGCAAAGGTATTCCGTTTAGTCTTCCCTTCTCTTTCTGCCTGATCTTTCAGCTCTTCCCTTCCCTGGGCCAGCAGTGCAGCTGCAGGACAGAGCAGCTCCTTAGCATGTAGGTCAGGCAGGAATACCCACACAGAATTTTGGGGGCAGCTCTGAGGATGGAGGCATATGTCCCTCATCCTTCTCCTCTAATGCCCCTGGCAGAAGAACTGTTGCACTACACCGGCATTTAAGAAATAATAATAATTAAAAGCTTTCTGATGAACACGTTTAATTTCCTATTCTAAAAAAGCTGCTAAGGCAGCGCCTTTTGTTCATTAGCATATTTGCAAGGTTAATGTAGTGTACTTAATAAGATAAATAATGCTTGTCATGATATTTCAGGCCAATTGTAAGGGGAGGGAATAAAAAATACTTTGCTTAACATCTCAAGTTTCTGCCTGGTCAACGTTAGGTTAACTGCTGAGCTACCACTGAGTGTTAAGGTGTGTTGTTCACTCTTCTCCTCAGCAGGTGCTCACCAGCACTTGCAGAGGGTTAAAGGAGACTGTCAAAGCACAGATGGCATGGCCGAGCCTGAAGTGGACTCTTGGTGTCTACGGTGATAGACATCACTTTGGGAACACGCTTAGGAAGGCAGCAGAGCCATAAAAGCCTGAAGGAAAAGGATATGGGATCAGGGACAAAGTCTGTGACTGCGCAGGAGGCAGCAGTGGTACCTACCTGCAGGAGAGGGTCCGAGGCTACAAACAAGGATGGGAAGCAGATGGCAGCAGTAATAAACAGTGACTGATGCAGTGGGACCACAAGGCTGAAGGAGGTGGTAGTGGTCCTCTTATTTTTATGTCCTGCTTCAACTCATGGTTTAATACTTATTTTTGTATGAAGATCCAGAATCAGGGAAGGCGTTGAAAAATCCTCATGTAAGACACTGTGTACGGGCCATGGGAGACAATCATAAAGCTGCTTCCAAGCTGCCAGCCCCGGGCAAGTCTCAGGTAATGATTAGCACAGAGCCCTTGTGTTCCTAATGGCTTCTCTTGCCTCCTCTTCTGCAGAATGATTGCTTTCTTAGGCTTTTTCATAATGTACAGTAAAAGCTGCTACATCCTTAGATAAATGAGGCCACAGTGGGCAAGGAAGAAAGAGGAAAGAACTTTTCAGGCAAACAATCCAGGGTACCTGGCTTACTATTCCCATATGCCCTTCCTTTCTCTCCCCTCCTCCCCCTGACCAGTACAACAGACCAAACAGCTCATTATTTTCTCATCATGATGAGGAGAGGGAGAGAGAAACAAGAAAAAAAAACAAAAACAAAACAAAACAAAACCTGCTGGTATTTTCTATATAGGAAATTAATAAATAGATATGCCACACAGATACATGTCACAGTGAAAGGCTGGAAGGATGGGTAGATATTTAGCTGGCTTAAAATGCTAGGCCACTATGATGAAGGAAAGGACAGACAACAGAGGCAGCTGAAAGATAAGGGGGTGGGTGGGGGTGGTGCAAGAAATAAAATGGGGAAAACAGAAATCACAGTGGGGAAAGAAAGACACTGAGAAAAAATGAGGGGGAGAGAGATATGAGTGAGGAATACACAGGATGAGAAAGCAAATACAGCAAAAAGACATGAGTTTGGCAGAGGATGGAAGGAATAATATGTTGTTGTAGGTGCTCAAGGGGGGTGGTAGCCAAGGGGTAGAGCCACAGTGGATAGATTGATTTTGATCTTAGCTATATTGCAGGTCAAACACAGTCCTCACACCACATTGCCTCCACATCTGTTTCGTCTTCCACCTGCCTGTCAGCCCCCCACTGTGTCCTAGATATTTTGGGCCAGAGCACGTCTCAGGCTTGGCAGTGACTGTCTGTCAGCCCCGGGGTGGAGGGAGCCCAGAGCACTAGGTGAGGCATGTACCAGCCCGTGTGCCCCTCAGCCCCAAGGAGCCAGGGGCAGCCTTACAGAGCTCTCGGGAGCCTGAGCATGTTGCCATTGGAATTCCCCTCTCCTGCCTCATCTCCCGGGCAGACTGGTAGCTGGAAGCCCATCCCACAAAGGGAAAAGGGCTCTGAGTGCAGCACTCAGTGTCATAGAGACTCTGGGGCAAACCTGACAGGCTGCCCAGCTGGAGGGATGTGGGGTGAGTCATCCCACCCCACAGGATCATCCCATCCCACCTTTAGACTGGAGGTGGTGTCAGCCTGCCTCACTGAGTAACACTGGGAAAAGGCTTTCACAGCAGCTCTGCAGGCTTAGCCTCTCCTGGCACCTTGTTGCTGTGGTTTTGGCCTGTGAGGATGGCCTCTGCCAGGCCACAGGGAGCCATTTCTTCAGCCTCATCTCTGCAAAGGGTGTTGCTTAGCTGACCCTGCTGTACTGTGGAATTTCCCTTTGCCCTGGGCTGCTGGACCCAGACACCAGGCTGGAGGAGCCCAGCATGGAGTGCAGCTCATGCCCCAGACTGCAGCTCTGCATCCCAGCAGCTCACCTGGCTGAGATGCTCTCCTCACCCTCCAGCACAGGGCAGATAGCCCTTAATACCAGAGCCTACTCCCTCTGCAGTGCTGCAGCACATTATTGTCTGGGAGCAGCTTATTAAAGGAAGCCAAACCAGTCCCTTGCCTCCATCCCAGCTGCTGGTTTCTTTCTGTCTCTGGGGTGCTACAAACAGCACCACTTACAATTCCAAAAGCAGTTTTTCTTCCCTGCCCAAGCCCCAAGCAGCTCTACAGGCAAAGGTGTGCCCCACCAGCTCAGGAGAGATCAGTGCATCCCAGTGCCTGGGGAAGTGGAGGGGTGGGCTGGGCTGCCCTGGGAGATGCTGGTGGCAGTGTGGTGTCTCAAAAAGTGTTTGGCTGAGTGCTGCTCACAGCTTTCCTGGGGGAGAGCACCCCCCTCATCGCTCTGCTGATCCCAGTTGCATGGTAACTGCAACTGCACTAAGGGATAAACACCTCAGTCACAGCCTTCCTGTTCCTTCCCTCCCCTCCTGTCTTCTGACACCCACTGACTTGCAATCATTTGCTCACTCTTTTTCGGTTTCCTCCACTTGCCTTTCCTCCACATTTGCCCCATCCTGTTCCTGTCCTTTGTGAATAATGCTTGGCAGTGTAGTGTGTTGCCATAGAGGAATTAAAGCTGCTCTAGGCAGTTAGCCACTCATCTAGGAGAGGATCCTGAAAAGCATAGAAGAAGGGAAAAGAAAAGAAAAGAAAAGAAAAGAAAAGAAAAGAAAAGAAAAGAAAAGAAAAGAAAAGAAAAGAAAAGAAAAGAAAAGAAAAGAAAAGAAAAGAAAAGAAAGAGAAAATCAAGGCTTTTTCCATTCTCTGTCTCCTTAGTGCTTGCTAGGGCTCTTGGCAGAGCTGGGGGCCTGGTGCCCAGGAAACAGGGTGAAGCCCCAGGTGTTTTGATACAGGTTGAAGAACAAAGATGTAAACAGAAAGAGGAGGAGAACTGCCAAACCGGTACGAAGCTGAGGATTGAGATAACGAGGGCTGATGCAGTGGGAGACTGAGCTGTATTGTGTATGATGTACCAGCCATCCAAGCCATTCTGCCCAGTCCCATGGGCTTCACTGTGCTCAGGAGCTCTGGATCTTGCCCTGCAGGCTTCACAAACCAAGGAAACCTAGAAGAAGTGCAAAAGAAAATAAAAATGTTCTGTGTGGAGGAGGAAGGAAAGGAGGGCATTTTCCTCACCTTCCCATGTAGAGCCAAGTCCTCCATCACAGGCAAAAGCACACAGGCATGCATATGTAAATATGTACACACAGAGCTTTTTGCAGTACTCAGAAGAGATTCAGAAGCATCAGAAAGCTCCACACGGAGCCTCCTCAGATTTTGGCTCCTGTCCTTAATCCTAGTTCTTGTCTGCCCTTCCAGAGCATGTCAGCAAGGCTCCATCAGCTGCAGTGCGTCAGTGGGGCTGTAGCAGAGGTTAATGGTGACATCTCGGCAGGGTTTTGCCCATTCTGGGTGTTGTTTATCAACAGAACATTCTTCAGTCTGTTTGAAAAGGTGATCAGATAGCAAAACTTCAGGAGGGAAATCTCCCCCCAGAAAGCATTTGTGCAGTAGGTGTGGGGATTTAGAATCGTGAGCGATGGTGAAAATGTGAGATGGTGGGTTTTTTATATATACATAATGATAGCTCTTCTCTGGGAAATGAAGCCCAGCAGGGGAGAAAATACTGTGTAGATTTCAAAAGTCTTCATGTGTCCAAGCACTAAAGAGCATTTCTTCTCCTTCTCCTGTTCAGCCCTGACACCAGAGATGCTTCAGACTTGAGCAGTCTGTTTGAACTACCTGCTGTTCAGAAATCTTGAGGAGACAGCTGAAGCTCTTTGCTGCTGAAGCCTTTCTTTCAAAGCTTCTAGGAGCTAGATAAGAGGAGCATCCAGGCTGCTTCCTGCTTCTAGGAGAGCAGGCAAACTGCTGACTGCCTCTGCACCCTGTTGTGCACGCTGGGGTGGATTAAGGCTGCTGAAAAAGGGGTCTGCTGGCCTGTGGCTGTCCTGCAGTGCAGTGAGTCAGTGATAAACCGACATTGCGTGGGAGGTGGGAGTTCTGTCTCTCCTCAGGAGATCCCAAAGGATTTCTGCTTTATTGGAAATCCTAATAGTAGCCGGACTGATTTTTATCCATTGATCCCTATGGTGTGAGCTCACACTCATGAAGCAGCACTGTATCTCCCTGTATTTGAGTCCCATCCTCTTACCGTGCAGATGTAAACAACTGCCTATTTCTCTCAGCCTCTCAGACACAGTGGAACAAAAAGTGAATGAGATTTTCTTTCACCTTGTGCATCAGCAGCGAATAAAACCTATTTCCAGTGGCAGGATTGTTTCTGCTGGGAGTGGTGGATGAGGCAGATGGAGTCTTCTCTGATGAAACTCCTGTGTTTCTGGCATTTGAGAAAAACATCCTTTGCCTTGAAAAATTAGCAAATCACAGGGAATCTCTTCTACTGTCTAACTTTTACAACCAGTGTTATACCTATAATCAGAATTTTTAAAGGCAAAGGAATGAAGTTCTTGAGGCAGAGGATGACAGAAATTTCTGCTCTAATAAATTTTTGGACATGGAGATCAAAGAATAATCAGAAGAAAGTCAGGATCCTGGAAAGCAATCTGATTTTAGTGCAGACAGGAGGAGGTGGCAAGGTTTCTTTTTGCACTTGGCACAGTGAAGTATTGGCAGATGCCATGAACTCTCCACCCTGGGTATAAATAATTAAAAAGGTCCTATAAGGATCTATGAGGACAGGCTGAGAGTGTTTGGCTTGCTCAGTCTGAAGAAGAGAAGGCTCCAGGGAGACCTTAGAGCCCCTTCCAGTACCTAAAGGGAGCTAAGAAGAGAGTTGGAGAGGGAATTTTTACAAGGGCATTTAGGACAAGGGGGAATGGCTTTAAAGATCGCATTTAGATCAGATATAAGGAAGAAATTCTTTACAGTGTTTGAGGCACTGGAACAGGTTGCTCAGAGAAGTTGTGGATGCCCCATCTCTGGAAATATTCAGGGCCAACCCAGATGGGGCTTAAAGCAATCTGGTCTAGTGGAAAGTATCTCTGCCCGTGGCAGAGGGCTGGAACTAGATGATCTTTAATGTCATTTGTGCTTTCCAACTCCAACCATTCTGTGGCTCTATGGAGTTAGTCATCCAGAGCCAGTGACTTTCTGTGCATACAGAGCATCTAATAATTCTCTTAAAACCCATGACAAATACCAGCACTATTTCCTATGCAGGTGGTTGCTACAAAGAAGTAATTAGGAAGACAACCAGTACCTTTCCTTCTTTTCCACTTTTTTAGCTGCAGGGGGAAATGGCAATATTTTGGTTGGAGATAAGTATAAACTAAACCCTAAGGTGTTGACAACCCAAAATGCTTGCATTTTGAACTAGCATCTAGATTTGTATCTTGGATGTGGTCCTGGCTTTACATCTTTGAACAGTAAATCTTTTTCACAGTTTAAACTGTGAATATAATTTAGCATTAATGTACCATGGATGTCTTTCATATGGCCAAAAGGGACAAGTTATGAATCGGGGTTGGAGCAGAGAGACATATCACCGTGTTGGCAGGATCTTTACTGCTGGAACTCTAAGTCCAGGAATCTAAAACATGTGAGACTTGGAGTATATTTAAGTCTGAACAAATAAAGTATGTTCATACATCTCGCAGTAGCTACCCCATACTGGTGTATAGATCATGTGAAGTGTTTCAGATGTAGAACAGGTGCTGCCTTAGGGTGGTAGAGGAGGCAGAAAAGCATCTGCAGTGAGGAACCAGTTCCTGTGGCTACAAGGTCTCCCCCCATTAGGGGTCCAGCAATGAAGAGATCCTGGTTCTGTTTCGAGGTTCCTTCTTGGGAAGGTTGTTTTTCTCTTCCCGTCAGCTGAAGAAAGAGGAAGAAAAAGGTTTTCACCGTGTAAAATTGTTTATGGATAGAAAACTGTGCAGGAGTTCTCAGCATGATATAGCCTTGTTAAGCAATGGTCTGCTTATCCTCCTGTTGTCTTAGTGGAGAAAGAAGGAAGGAATTAGCAATCCCCAGATCTGAACAGTAGAATTAATTATGGCTGTGATTCATTACAAGCAAAACCAGCTAACCGTTTCTCTGCTATTTTTAATTTTGTATTTGAATAGTGGTGTATGTGAAACACAAGACAGAGTCCGAATTCCTAGGAATAACTTCATTTCCAAACGTGCATGCAGCAGAATTGCCAGGAACTGGAGAAAAAGAAAAACAGACAATATGATTTTTACAGGATTGAAGAGTCCCTCTGTTGTTTTACAGTTGTTCTCACCCGTTGGTGGTGTGAGGGCCCAAGGTTAGAACAAGCCAGATCACTGACTTTTGCTTAAGTTTGATCTGTCATTTTTTAACGTAGTCTGTGTTTTGATTTGTTTTTGATCAAGGCTAACTGTGCCTCTTCTTTCTATTATATTTTTCTTTTTTTTTAATTTTTTTGGGAGGGGTGTCACTATTATTATTGCTTCTATTGCTGTTATTATTACTAGTTTTCAGTGGTTTTTTTAGTCATCTGTGTTCAGCTCTCTTGAGAGCAATGAAAAGAAATCAAACTGCTTTTGTGAGTTGTGGCAGAAGAGTGCAAATAGATTGATTAAAAACACTGTTTCTTTTTTTAATTTAAACAGAGCAGAGGCTTGTGGGTAATGTGCATAATGTATGCTCGGTGGTAACAAGCCACTATGGGGAGTGGGGAGGAAAATGAGGGAGAAAGAAAAAAAAAAAAGGAAGTGGAGCCAGTGTTGTTCTGCCTTTAAACACAAGATTGATTTTACATTTTCCCTGTGTGTCACTTTCATTACTAGCAAATTAATCCTTCTCTCTGAGGCTTGAAACTTATTTCTGGGGTTTCTCATAAGAAAATAGCTTTTGGTGTGCTACCTATTCTTAAAAAGGGAGTTCGGAGCTTGGCTACAAGAGCAAGTTGCACCCATTTAACCAAAGGTGTAATTTTAAAATTGACCCTGTTATAGAGGTAGGAGCACATGACTGACTTATTATGATTTTTACTTTACTTCTGTTCTGGAAGAAACACAACATTCTTGAAATGATAGGAGAATGCTGACTAGAGGACAGGTAACATCGCTTTAACTAAATCGATAAAAAGTTATCCCTTCACAGCTATTTCACCTTGTTCAGATAAAGAAGGCAATTACAGAGACCTGTGGCCTGAAGGATCAAGTCCTCAGCAAACCCTCTTGGGAGGAGGTTGTGAGGTGTTTCTGACACTGGTACCATCCTGCAGTGCAGCATCGCCTCGAACTGTGAGGGTCTGCAGGCTGAGGTACCCCCGAGGACTCAGAGCTTGCTGGCCTAATAAAGGGGCAGATTAATTGGGCACTCATTTTGGGACCATAATTCCAGACAATTAAATGATTAAATAATTGGACTACTGAAACATGTAAATCTCCTGCAAGTTGAGCAAACCATTTGGACACTGTTGGGTTTCTCGCAAAATCATAATGCTGCTCTGTGGGGCTGCTGTCTCCTCAGTCCTCAGGTCATGATACCATGGGTAGAAATTTGGATTTGCTTTGTTTCTGTTTAAATTATCTGGTATACCTAAGAGCTTAGATCATCTGTGCTTCATTACAGCAAGGTTTCTTTCAGGTTTAGGTGGTTTTATTGCAAGTTGAACATCTTTCAGATCCAGGAGATTACATGTGTGTTCCTTTACAGTCCTTGGTCAGGCAAGTCATTGGCTGCTTACCAAAACCTGCTGCTGCTTTGTCTCTTTGGATGCCTCTGATGAAGTAAGAGGGCTGTTCTGATTCAGTTCTGGCTCAGAAAACTGGAGAGTGACACAAAACCACTTCTTTACCTCACTTAACTTTGACAGTTTCATTTCTGTGTGAGGTGAGAAGGTTGAGGGTCACTTGCCAGGTGTAGCCCAGGTCTGTCCAGACCCATGGCACCACAACGGGGCAGTAATGTGAGATCTCAGTGGCTGCCTGGTAGCTGGGTTAGTGCAGTAGCAATTTTTCATCTTCAGTTGCTGCCACAGAATGTAAGTGTGAAAGTACGGTCTGAGCAGGGCCCTGCAGTCCTGTCGACAGCAGTGACTGGTAATTAGCTGGGAAAGGGTGGGAAGAAGGGCTCCATCTTTCCTGCTGAGTATCAAACAGCATACAAAAATAGCCACTTGAAGTCACAGTGAAGACTTGTTCCTATCAGTGCCAATCCAGCATGTTTTATCTGACCAAAGGTCATGTGTTTGTTGGGATTAACAAACAAAAGGGATGCCAGGTGCAGGAAGGAGAGTAAGTATTTTTATATCGAAAGTAGTCTTACTTTTTATTTTTCATCTGAAAACTCTAGTGGCAACGTTTCAAGTTGCTTAGACCATGCTTCAGTGAGAATGACTTCCCACTTTTCCTGTGCTGTGGAGTGGCCAGCTCTAATGGAGGATCTGGTATGTGATTAGGTTTCTTAAGTGGCAGGCAGAGGAGTGCATCTACTTACAGAATTATTGTTGAAGTGAGGAGCTTTTGGGAGTTCTCTGCAGGAACTCTGGATTGTTGGAAGCATTCCATCGGATTTCTCAAAAACACTCACATTCTGAAAAACTGCAGTCTTTAGTGCTGCCTTTTGGATTTACTAGAGCCTTGAGCAAGCCATCGGCTTCTCTTTGAGCATGCACTTGTTTAAATACACCCGTGCAGAACAAAGGGAGAGATGTGGTCAGGCCATATTCACTTCCATTCTGACTGACTTAAAGTGAAGGGTGCCTGTGAGCATCTGCAGGACTTGTTATTGCTCAGGGGACAAAAGCTTGTCAGAAATGTTGGGCTGATTATCTGCTGTGTGAACTGTGTACTTTATAATTGCCCTCTTTACTCCTGTGTTAGCAGAGGACAATCTTATTTTTCATGCTTCAAACAAGTGCAATTGAGAGTGAATAGATCTTCACACTGGTACCTAGGATCTAGCTCTGTTCCCTACAGACTAATTGGCAAAAAATCCCCAAAATTATTTTCCATGAAGAAGGAATCTCAGTTTGGATCAGTGGCATAGTTTTAGATACACTGTACTACCCAAGGGGCTCCTGAAAGAATGGAAGATTTTATAGGTTCTGATTGATGCAGGAATGTGCCAGAAGCCAGCAGAAGAGAGGACAATGGTGCATATGCAGTGGACGTGCATGGATGTAGGAGTGACCTATCTGGGACCTGGTTTGGGAGAGCAGGGACTGCTGCAGGGCAGGAGAGGGGACACTTACAGAGCTGGAGGGCTCTGGGATTTGCCCACAGTAGTCAAGTTTGTACCTCATATGGTATAAAGCTTGATTTTCCAACTACCAAAGGCATCAACTTTGTAGACTAGGCAGAAAAAAATATAAATGCAAATATCACAGAGACTGGAGGGAGGAGGGAAATGAGTGCTATGCTGGTTTGTTTATCAAGAAACAGAACTTTCCTGGGACACAATACGAAACTACAAGCCCATTATCCTGCTGCTTTTCCAGCTCCAGCACCAGCTCTTTTCTTTTACAGGTGAGGCATTATTGTGTTAATACTTGCAGGAGGAGGGAAGAAACGAGTCCAAATGCCCCTGTTTGAAACGTCCTATCAGTGCATAAAATATGTCTGCGGATTTGAGAATTACGCTGACTTCACAACAGTATATTTCAGATAAATAATTTATCTCCTGCAAACACATTTCTGTGCTCTTACACATCCATTTGTTTCTGGAAAGCAGCGGGGGTGTTGGGGAGGCAGAAGTGATTGGTGCTCGCTGGGGAACTTTCTGTGGAGCTGCCTGTAGCTTGGGTGTTGTTGGCCGCTGGAGGAAGGGTTTTGTTCTCACAGCCACCAGCTCCCATCATAAATAAAGCCATTTTGGAAACAGGAGGCACCTTGAGCTGAAACTGGCATTTCTCACAATATTGGCAGATCAAGCCAGCAACTGTTGATTTTAAATGTTTAATGAGCAATATGTTGCTGATTCTGATCATAATGTTGTGTTTGCCTAACCTTTCTCGATGTGCTCCCTTCTGCTGTATTGCTGGCACGTTTCCAGGAGAGGAGGAAAGGGAAAGGGAAAAAAACACAAACCCCACCATGAAGGGTGCAGCAGGGCAGAGAGAAGAGGGAAACTGAATGACTTAAGAAGAAGGAACATAAAAGGCAGAGACAGAACTTTACTAACAGGAAGAAACAGCAGCAAGATGTTGATGCCATGTCAGAGTATTAAATTGGGGATTGCAGAGAAAAACAGTTTTTCCCTGCAGAGGTATTCATACTGAGAGAACTGGAAAAGAAAGGCTGGTTGCTAAAAGAAGATGGACATGAAGAGCTGTGTGGAGATGAACCCCTAACCAGGGAGTCTCCTGAGACAGTTCAGTGTGTTGTTTAAAGGCAGGTGAATTGAAAGAGAAGCAGTATTGCACAAATCAGTAAGATGCCCAGTCACTTTCCTGCCAGGCTCAGAGGATGCTCACTGTAAAGACTGTCTCTAGTATGCTGTATTTTTTCCAATTCTGTTTTGGTTCGACTTCAAAATCCTAAGTGGTTCAGCATAAGCCTGTTTGACACTGGGTTTCGGGTTGGGCTACCAAGAGGCTTAGTGAGTATCTCAGGATACAAAGGAGGCTTCATTGGCCAGTGGAGGCAAGAGCAGGCAATGGAAACAGCGAAAAGGCTGATTTTATAGTACTAAATAGCAACTGATTTTGCTGTTGCTCCTATCCTGCACTAGACCCTCCCTTTACTGGTGTGGGAACTGACCATTGCTTGCTGTAGAAGACTAAGCTCTTGCTTAATACATACCATGACTCCTCCTAGGAAAAGCACAAGACTCCAAATACTGGAAACTGAAGTCTTTTGTTTTTTGAACAGAGAGGTTTTGGGCAGTGGGGTCAAATACTTCCTACTGGAGTGCCTTGGACACTCCTCAGCAGGAGGTATCCAGAGAGATACTGTGTAAAAATGTGGAAGATTTTTTTTTTACCTTGTTGATTGGGCTCTTGAATGAGACCAGGCATTTTCTCATCTTTTCATCATTACCTGTTTGGCTGATGTTTAAATCAATGAGTGCCTGGCAAACACTCATGGCCCTATTAGAAAGACGTTTCTTGTTTCACATGATCGTTTATTTATTGCTTCAATTGTATGTGCAGCACAGTATATATTGTCCAAAAGGGAGATACAGTTACCAGGTCAAACTTGGTAAGGGAGGATTTTTCTTTTTTTAATGAGGAGAATATCAATTTTGCAATACTTGTTATATTTTCATTCCAGGCTGCTGCATACAAATTCTGTTATATAAAGGTGACCACACACAAACAGATGTATGGAAAAGTGTGTGTTGAGACACTGTGAGATAGAAGTGGAAAGAAACAGGACACAGAGGACTTGTCTAAGAGCAGCCTTGCCAGAAGAATGGCCATGGTCCACCCAAGCCACTGTCTGTCCTCCAACAATGAGAGAATTTTAAGTGTCTTTTATTGATATAACTGATTGATTTATTGTTTTTTCCTTCACGGATAATCTATATACCTCCCTAAGTTACTTACTGAATTGTTAAGAAGTGGGAGTGAAGCATGGATATGTTCCACACTAAATTTTCTTTTTTTGAGAGCAGGTATGCATGGGATTGTTGGATTGACCTTCTCTCTTTCTCTGTGTTTGACTCCCTCTTTTATAACACCGTGGTATCTTCTCTTGTTTTCTTGCTTTCTTGTTTGCGTGCTTTTAAGCATCAAAGCTACTACATGCAAAAAAAAATTTAATTAGCCTTGAGCCTTCCACTAGGGTCCTCAAGTACAAACAGACACAGGCCTTTACCAGTTCAAATCAAACACATCTTCAGTGGGTCATCTTCAAGGAAATCTCCAGCAGCCCAGCTTCTGTGAGTGAAGTTCTTTGCTGCCAACACCTCCAAGTGATTTTAGCTGTAGCATATTCCTTCTGTGGAGCTGTAGCGTATTTTTTACCTTCTTTGCTCCCCGCCCCCTGGTTCAGTTCTTTACAGCTTTGAAGTAAAAGAATGAAGTCTTTTCCAGCCATGTGGTGCAATATGGCATCATCCCCCTTAACGCAAATGCTGTGTAACAGACAGCTATAAAATCAAAACAAAGCTGCGAGTATGAGAACTCTTCTCCTAGATGTTTCACCAATACACTGTTCCTGCATTAATGCTTTTTGTCATTGCAGTAGCTCATCTGAGTTACAGTCGGGTTTCAGTCTTGTGGACGTAAATACAGGTGGAAGGAAAAAAGGGTTCAAAGTTAAAAAGGAGAATAACGGGGGAAGAGGAGGAGGGAGACAGAGTAGGAGGAAAAACTGAAAAAACAAAAAGAGGTATGTGAACTGAAGAGGGGAAAAAAAGGGTGAGAAACTTGAAGCAGGGCTGTGATGGGTAATGAAGTAGGAGAGGTGATTCAGACTTCTGGGGTGGCAAGGTGTGAGGCTGAGCACTCTTGGCAGAGCAGAGCACTGCAGAATGCAATATAATCTCTATCAGGGCACTTCAGTTTAGAGGCATATAAATGGAGTGAGGTTTATTGCAAATTCTGGTTAATAACTTTCTCAAAGGGGAAAACTTCTGTATTCTCTTTGAAATACAATTTCTTGTCTCATAAATTGAAACAGCTGTGACTGTTCCCTCTGCACACAATTTTTTTTCATCTTCTGCCTTTTTCGCTGGGTGTATGAGTATGATTTTGCTTAATGATTTTTCTCTGCAGAAGGGATCCAGAGTGTGGTGCTGTATACAGGTTTGTGATCAGTATCTTTACACAAGCACAAGAAAAATGCCTTGGGCATTTTCTGCTTTTAGAGAGGAACAAGTGTTAAGCTATTAGTCTGAATCTAACTTAGACTGAATTTCTCCTGAGAAAACTCAGTAAGAATTTCTGCACCCTCATTCCGTAGAAAGACTAAGCTGAGATTTAATCTATCACCTAGACCAGGCTCTGGTCTTGGACCTGCAAAAGCTGCTTGTACCTCCATAGCTACCATGCAGAAAGCAAAGCAAAGAATATAAGTGGGGATCTTGATGGCCTGTATTCCTGCCTCTTCTCTAAGGCATTGCCTCCTGCACAGGGATGGTGATGGCACCACAGTGCAGGTGGGGAGAGGTATTCCAGCCTGGAAAGGGGAGCAAGACCATTTTCCTCCTTGAGATTCTAAGCAGTGCTAGATATTCTCTGCCAGCATCAAAGCATCTCTGTCTCTCTGAGGACTCCTNTTTTTTCAATTGAAAAGGCCAAAATTGCCTTTAGGCTTGTGCAGATATCAACCACTTTTGAGGATGACCGAGTGTACAGAAACACAGACAGGGAACCAAACCTTCCTGTCTTCAATTCACTATCTGCTCCCAAGCTAAAGTGGTCAAATCCCTAAATCATTAAACGAGTGATATATGAGTTAACATAGCATGCTGACAGGACCAGTATGCACAAATGTCCCGGGGAGGTTCAAATTCAGAGGGCTGTATGTCACCTTCAGCCAATTTCTGTTTGGAAAGAGCTCAGAAAGGCTTTGGGATTTAGTAAAGAAATAGCTGAATAGCTGTCTCAATATCTCAGTTTTTCATCTCTCCGTCTCTCTCCCATGACTCCCTACAAGTGCCTCCAGCTGGAAGAGGTAAGGGGTGTATCAAAAGCCAGAATTCATCAGGTCTGAGTGCAGAACTCTTTCCCCTCGTAGCCTTCTCGTTGTATGTAGCAGATAAGAGGGGAAGCTGCATGTTCAGGAGATCAAGAACAGCAAAGCCATTTCTCCTGCTGGCTAAGGAACCAGACCTGTGGTCTCCAGCAGGTTCAGTTTCATCCCCATCTCCTCTTGTTTCCAGCCCACGGGTTCTGTCCCATGCCTGCATCCAGGGGCCTAGCTCTGCTGTGTGACATCAGCGCTGCTGGTGCAGCTCGGACCGTGTCCCTTGCCCAACAGATTTCTAAGTGAGGGCACAAAAGTCTCAAATCGCCCCAGTGACAAGTGACTGGAGGGGTTCTCTGTTTCTTTCCTCCCTGAGCCTCTTGGCAACCCCACTGGCCTCCATGCAAAGCAGGTGTGTTCACAGCAAGAGCTTAGGGGATGAAGAGGAGAAGAAATTCATAGGGGTTCTTCCAGGGCTACATGGAAAGGGCTGGAGATTATCCTCCTGCAGTGCTGGAATTGTGGGGGGGTTGGGACTATGGCTTCTTCTTTGTCTTTTTGATCCATGAATTGCAGATTTTTCAGAGGACCTCTCTGTATTTGAGACTGTAGCAAGAACAGCACTTGTTTGTCTAGAAATGGGATGGCTGCTAATGTGGCATATTTTATCTTCTTTTAATGAGATGAAGCAGGCAGAAAGTAAGGAGGAGGAGCCGGCACCAAACATTCCCACTGCATCCCAAGCCCTTACTACCAAAGGTCATGGGAACCTACCTTTTTTCTCCTTGTATGCCCATGTGAGTACACACAGCATGTGAGCGTCCGAGGCCCTCGGTGATACTGCCAACAGCTGGGAACTGCCTGCGAGCAGTGAAATTGTTTACCACAGATCAATATAACAGTAATACATCTGGAAGACTCTGGCCTCAGTTACCCCTTGTATGTTGTATTCCCAGCCAACACTAGCTGCATTCCCCGCTGCTTTCCCATGGCAATTCACCTTGCTCAGAGCTCTGCTTGTTTGCCCTAACCCTCTGCATCCCCTCGCTTCTTCTTAATCAAACTTTCATCTCTGTCTCATGCTGTCTCTTCCTTTATTTATTTCCTTTTCTGTCCTTTTCCTGAAGACTTGAGTCTCAAAAACTATCTTCTCTATGCTACTTTTTAAATTTTTTGTTGTCTTGACAGTTCTTCCCCTGTTCACCCTTCTCCTTTCTTCTTTCTTCTCCCCTCTCCTTCCTGCATGTCACATCCCCCTGTATATGCAAGCTCATACTGCCTGAAAATTATCTCAAGACCTTCTATTCCTGAAGTAGTCATAAAATACAGTCTGTAGGTGAATTTTCCATTTTAATATAGTTAACATTCCTCCCCTCCTTCAACTGTTCTGCAACTGCAGACTGCAGGCTGCTGAGATTAGTGGCATAAAATCCCACCAGGATATTGACATAACCTATAAGCCAGGAAGTTGTTTTAATCAAACCCAGCATCCCTTTTGGAATGCTGGACTTAGAAGTACCAAGACAGCAGTTTTGAGAGCAGTTGAGAAATAACTGTTTAAAGAGAGAGTGTTTGAAAACCCATTTTTTTAATATTATTTCCATACCTATGGTCAAAGTTGCAGGATTTTTTTTTTCCCTACTGAGTCCTAGCCCATACAGAATACTCAGAGTATTGGTGCTGGAGAGGTGATAGAAAGGAATTTGATGAAAATGCTGGTTATTAAGAAATGCTATTATCCAGTAAAAGTGTCAGAGGGCCTCAATCCAAGAGGCATAGATGATTCCTGTGGATGAATTCTTAGTCCTTGGAGGTGAAAGGGCACAATTGTTGGTGGGGTTTTCCCCTACCCCCAGTAAAACTTAGAGCAGCCTTGGAGGACCCACCTATAAAAAAAAGTCTGTTGTGTTCTTTGGAAAGCAGAGAACCAAAGAAAGAACAGAAGATACCCCAAACTATTTGTCAGTCTCCAACTCCACCTTTCTTTGTTTCCCTCCCTCTGAAACCCACATAAAGTAGTTTGTATGTTATGGTGATGAGAGACAAGGGGAGATTTCTGTCCCCAGCTGGTGAAGAGTTTATTCACTGAAGTATGAGGATTGATAGCACTTGTCACTAATAGCCCAGCTAATATAGCTGCAGATGCTACATTTAATCATATAAACTGTGAGGCACAAGTGCAGAACAAGGGCCTCTGGCCTGCACCACGGGAAAAGGAAGCGGAGCAGATTCCTAAAGGGCTGGTGGAGAATTGCAATGGTCCTGCACCCCTGTGACAGGAAAAAGGAGGATGTGTCCTCTTCCAGTGTCTGCAGAAATGTGTCCATGCACATGTGTAATTTACTAAGTGCACATGAGGAAACAAAATGAAAGGATCTTGTGCATGAGATGAAGAGCAGGGAGCTCCACTGCATGTAGAAGAAATGAAGGGGGTGGTTGGGGTAGGAGGTTGGGCCCTGTCACATTTGGCTGTTTTATAATACCATATTAGTGACAGCTTTGTCTTGATATCTGCAGCCAAAAGGAGTAAGGGCATTTGAGAAGATGTGGTGCTGTCCAGCAGCACAGCTGCATAAAGCAGGGAGCAGCTTCCATGCAACTAAGACCAGAGCCCTTCAGCAAGAATTCTGTAGTGCAGTGAGGACAAGTTAGGGAGAAAAAAATGAAGGTTTGGACTTCTTATGGTCCCCATCATCAAATGGCAGCCTCACTCCCCTTCTGCTTTCCAGGACAGTTTGAAACCAGGTGTTACAGATTTTCAGCCATGGATGAGGGGTCTTGTCCCACCTGCCAAATGTGTTATGTCACAGTTGTGCATGAGGCTGCGTGGATGCAGGCACCGTGCAACACTTGGGAGGCAAATGATACTCTGTACTTCAGTCCTCCACATGCAAGGCCACAGACACAGCCCTGTGCCCACCCTCTCAGCCTCTCACCTCCCTGCCAGCCTTCCTCCCTGCACATCCTCACCTTAATGCTCCATCGTACTTCCAGCCCCTCGCCCGTTACTCCACGTGTTTTATTCCACCACTCGTACACACGCACACCTACGTGCAGAGTCTAATCCACCCTTTCACCCACCTGCATTTCCTCTTGCATCCCCACAGTTTTTGGCACTGCTTTCCTTACGATGCTCAGCAGCTCTCGCCCACACACCCAGCTGGTACTCGCTCGTGCTCCCTGGGCTATCATGTTCTCTGTCTCCGAGTGCCCAGTGCTGTAACCAAGCTGTTACTTGTTCAGTTCAGTCATGTGTGTGTCCTGTCAGACACACATCTGCAGTCAAGTGGCCCAGAACAAGACCAGCATGTATCAGGGTTAAAAATGAATACGCTGGGAACATCCCCCTTCTCTAAACTCACACCCTGATATCATAGCCCCCAAGGGGATCAGTTTGTGGTGTAAAGAAAGCTGTTTGTGGTTTTCATTGAAGGAGAGCATGAGGGAGGAAAGTCCAGCCCAACACCTAGCCCTTCAAATGAAGTGACTTGTCAAGTATGCAACTGTGGCGGGGATTTGAGAAGCAGTAAATTTAGCAGCACTCAGTTCCACTGACAACCTGTCATGTGCTTGAAACATAAATAGTGGTGGAGACAAATCACTGCTGTTTTCCTATTAAGCTTTGGCCCACTGGCCCTCTAGCTTGCCAGCAGCATTTCTACCTGGCCTGCTTGTGTGGCTTGTCTCAGGGACAGATGTGCCTCTCTGTTACAGGCTTTGGGAGAATCAGGACAGGAATTATCATGCTGTTATTTCCTAGGTGTCCTTGATGTCTGGGTACTTTCTCCTCAGCTGATGGATTTCTCACTCCTTCTGTGTGCTGCTGGCACCTCCTACTTCCACCCAAGGTTGAGGAAACATGGGCCCTCTCCTAAGAGGGCTTATGGTTTTCACCCCTGCCCTTGGTTTCTGCCACATAGACTGGCAAGGTCACACTGATGGAGTAAATGAGGCACTGATTTGAATAAAGGAGTAGAGGTGAAGTTTTCCAGTGTACCTGAGTGACTTGCAGGCACAAATGCCATTGAAAGCCACTAGATCTTGTCCTGTTAAAGCATTTAGTGGCTTTTGGAAACCCTGCTTTCAAATATCACTTATTATATAACCATTTAATAAAACATGCCATCAGAAGCTCACATTAATCTTTACAGAGATGAGACATCCCTTAGTGCTTTAAACTGAGGAACCAGGGATTCAGCACATTTCACCTTCTTCCCTCTCTCTTATCAGTTTTGATTCCTCTTCCCCTCTCTCCTCAAGGAAGGTGAAATCATGCCAGTGATTAAGGTGGCCTGCTCTGTGCTGTTTAATTAGAACAACTGCTGTTTCGGTTCCAGTGAAAGTCTCACAGGTGTGCAGTAGCAAAGGCACTCTAATGAGACCCCTGCCTCTCCAGGAGCTTGGCAGGAAGAAGACAAAGAGTCCTCAACATAAAGCAGATGGTTTTCCATGCTTTCTTGGCTCTTTTGGCAGACTTGGGCTCCTGTTGGAGCAAGACGTTTCTCTTCCCACAGGAATCAAATGCGTTTGGGGAGTCGAGAGAAGAGAAATAAATGGATTCCTGTCCATGATGGTAATAGGGGGATTCAGAGAGGCGAAGCCCAGTGAGACACTCTTGATTGACATGATTGGCCATGGTCTTCTCATGCCAGAACTGTAACAGTTGCTGGAAATTTTATGTAATCATCAGAACAAGTATTAAGGAGTTGGGATGAAGGCAATGAAATATCTTTTAAGTTTCTCTGCAGACCCCTTCCTAAACCTATGGGGTAAGCTGTAAGAAGTCAGAAAGGAGCTGTTTTGAAACTTTCTTCTACTTACAGTTTTCTGCCTTCTCCCTTCCAGGTGACCCCCTTCTTTTTCCCATATTCCTGGGAGAGAAACTCTGCTTCACAGCCATGATTTAAAAGAGTGTTGAGGGCCAACAGCTGCACTAGCAATGGTAGCAGATGCACCAGGGAGCTACAAGAGCTCAAAATCAGGGTCTGTATTTCCTCTCTGCTTGCCTCCCCCATAGGACTGTACAAGATGCAATATTAGGTGCTGAGCAAATGCCTTCCTTCTCCTTCACAGCCAGTGCCTGGCAAATTTGAGAGAAAGAGACTCTTTATTCTTTGGAAAGCAAGGGAGTGGCTAAATGCATAAGATTTAAATATCCTGGACTGAAGCAATAATTTATCTGGACTGCTATCACTATGAATCAACAGCAGACAACCCAGATGATAATATCCCAGGAGCCAGCCCAATTGATCAAAAGTCTCTGCAGCATGTGAGCCCAAACAATCTTTTCCCAGCACACCCCACCCAGTCTCAAACCTCTGTGATTCTCACCTCGATGCCTGCTCAATCCTAAATCCAGCAAGTTAGTCTCATCTCATGATCCCTCGTTGTGCTCCCCACAAAGTATTCCCTTTTCTTCTTCCACCAGGAGCAGATACAGGGGATGGCGTCCGGCAATTACTATGCTGGATCTAATTGAGAAACATTGCAGCAAGGAGAGGGGTCAACAGAAAAGCAAACAAAACGATTTTTCAAGAAGCTAATCCACCTATACAAATATTGGAGCCAGGCATCACAACACACTGGCATGTTTTTGAAAGGGTAAATCTTGCTAAGGGGTGGCTTAACTCTTTGACCTCATTTCCTCAGCTGAAAACTACAGCAGTTTAAAAGATCAGTGGCTAGATCCAGGCTGATACAGAAATCCCAGTCTTTAGGTTTTATTTGTGAACTCAGTGTTCAGAGTAGCCTCACTGAAAACAGGAAGGAACTACAGGAATTGCCATCTTGCAAAAGGACAGGAGATTCAGGGGCCATGCGATCTGGTCTGATGAAGTGTTTGGCTCCAGCTTGCAGAGAAAGAGCCACAGCAATGCCCAAGCCTCTGAGTTAATGCTCTTTCCCATTTCAAGTAAATTTGTGCCAATTTGTAATTTCTCAAGCCTTCTTCTGAGTTTCAAACATATAAAAATGGAATTCCATGGGCTAAGTTGAATCATTGAGGAGGAGGGGATTGTCAAATTTTTAAAATAATTTAACTTAGGTTGAAGTTCTGGGTTCATCCTTACCCTCTCATCCCAAGAAGTAGGAGTGGGCATAGGACAGAAGGGAACAAACACCTTATATTTAAAAACAGGGAAACATTCTGGTGGATACCCACGAAAGCAAGCCACGTGATTCTTGCACAATAGTATATTGAGCATGTCTTGTGCTCCATAAGACACAAGAGACCTTGTAGAGAAGACAACAAGGATTTTTAAAGATGCCACCAAACACTGACCAACCCTATAGTTCCTAGACTGGGAGACTGGCACAGTTGGTACCAGTGAGTGCCATCACACAAGGTTTCCCTAAAGTCTGGGGCTGACATAATGATTTGTGGAATTAAACTAGGGACTGCACAGCAGTCCATTCCTGCTCTTCACTTGCAGGACAGACATTATACAGTTCAGTCAGGCTTCTTGCCCCAGAAGGGACTTGTTGCTGTCAGTCTTTGGTCTTGTGTTTGTGAGGAGGAACTTGTCTTCAAACTGTGTAACGGTGATAGCACAAGTGCATTGTCCAAAATAAGAAAACTTGTAGCAAAAGGAGTACATGAGGCCGAATGAAAGGAAACCATCTGACAGAGTCACTAGAGACTGTAACAGTTGGCTGCTTGCTGTTGTATTTTATGCCTTTCATAAGTGTCCGTGACATGCAAGAAAACTCAGTCCCTGCATCAGCTCTCATCTTGCATTACCATCTTGTGCTCAGCACAGTGGGAAACAAAGACCTATTCATTACATGCCCACACCCCCACAAACACACCCTGATGTTCCTCTTGCCAGGGGCAACTGCTGGCTCATTCTCTTCTTGTAGGTGGTGGAGGAAGAGGGCACAGGTCCCTGCAGTGCTGACCACACTGCTGGGAGTGAGATCGGGGTGCTGCCATCCATGTGTGCACAACAAACAACTCCTGTGCCTGAGCTGTTATTCTTTGTCTGACCTTCTGTTTTCAACCTCCATTTCATTAGCTGCTCCAGCACTGTCCTCACAGCCCTAATGAGTTACCAGCTCCTGCCCTTCCTAAGGCTGTCAAAGCTGTGGTGACATCTCATTGATTCATCTAGCGTATGATGGTTCCTACCGCATGTTGTTTTAAAGTACCTTTCAAAAGGCAGCAGGGAAAAATTTTGTGATGCAGAAACGATGCAGCTATTGGTTTGTTCATGTTTATATGTCATTTTCTTGGCAGTAAAATTAAGGCTTGGTGTTTGGTAGCATAGTCATGACAACTTGCATTGCAGTATTCAACACTTAGGGAGTATAATATTGTAGTTGTGACACTACATGACTTAATTTACCTCATGGTTTATAATTTACTTTATACATTGGCATCACAGCCAAGTTCTTTTCAAGAGCAATTAATCTATCCAAAAAATGCTGTTTGTGTTCATTAAAAAAGTGTTAACAAATTTGGGCTAAATTCAGCAAGTAATTTTGGAAAAAAAAAAAAAAAGAAGTGATCTTCTTCTTCAACATGAAATCATCTGATTTAAATTATATCTCAAGCTGAGGCAGACCATTAATTCCTTCTTCTGGTTCAGAAAAGAGAAGAAGAAAACCACTGGTCAAACAGAAGGCTTTGACCTGAAGCAGGTCTGGATTTTTTTTCAGGGGATGGTTCCCTTTCTTTCTGGTGTTCACATGTGGACTTTTGAATGGAAAAACTAATCAGCTGCTGAGATGGAGCAGTATATTGCACACCTGCTCCATGCCCAGACTCAGGGCTGTATGTGAGAGAGTGTGATGACCCTTAATGGTCGTTTATAAAAAAGAGGGGTGGAAATTCAGAGATACAGGCGATCTGCTGAGGCTGCCTCAGGCAGATGACCCCCACTAACATGCACCCACAGCCGGGATGCAAGCTGCATCTGAGCTGTCAGATTTTGGCTTCCAGCTCCTGGGCAGAGCCATCAGCGATGGGCAAGTCGTCCCAGGTGGTTTGGTCAGTGCTGTCCCGAGAGAGAGAGAGCACAGAGATGTGCTTCAGTCTGGGGAAGCTGTTCTCATCCTGGAGGGTTTTATTTGCATGCTGGATGTGTGGAGTTTGAGAAGAAAGAGCCCACGAAAATCAGAGGCTCTCTTAACCCTGCTCATGCTGGTGGGCACTCGTTTCCCCCCTCCAGGGAGCTCCTCGGGCGCTGTCCCTGGCTCGGGAGGCAGGGCAGGCAGTTTTGCACATAAGGTGCAAATGTGATTGCTGATGAGCAAGGTCCTGGTGAACGCCAGGGGAATCCATGCCAGAGTGTTTCCTCCCAGTCTGATTCATTCTCATTCATGAAGCCAGAGCCAGGCCAGAGCCCTCCTTGGCACTGCACTAGTTTTTTGGTTTATGTGTAATAGCTACAGACCTGAGGGCATGGGAGGCATGAGGCCAGCTTAAACAATAAATACCCTGCTGTGCCTTGCTGCTTAAACAGAGTAATTACTGCCTTACTACATGTGACCCCCCTGTTCCTGTCCCTCTGGCAGTTGTTATTTCATGGCTCCCTTTACACAAGGGATGGCTGTGCCTCTCTCCCAGCTGTACATCTCTCTGTCTGCCACTGTCTCACCTCCTGTCTTTCTCACTCTCTCTGTCTCAGTGCATTTCTCTTTGACAGTAGCTGACTACCATTTTCTCTTTTTCTCAGTCACTGAAGAATCTCACTCTTTTGCATTTCTGTCTCCCAGCCACTGACCCTCTCTTCATTCTCCCTGTTTTTTCTCCATCTATTTTTGTCTTGTCTCAAGCTTTACCCATTTTTCACCACCTCCCATGCTACTCTAGGTTTTCCGCCTTCATTTCTCAGTGTAGCATTGTAGCACTAGCTGTCCCTTTGCGTATCCACCATCTGCTTCTCTCTACTGATCTCTGCTAAAAACAAGCCTCTTCTACTAAGGGATGGGAAAAAACGCCAAGCTCATTGGAATCTGTGATGGCTGAGCAGACAGAGATTGATAAATGAAAACTTCAAAGTTTTGAATTAAAAAAGTCAGCTGGAGGTAAAACAAAAAAATTATGTCAAAGGCTCCCTTAGCTATTTTTGTCTTTCAGAAGCCTGTTCCTAGGGAATCGAAGGTGCAGAGGGAAGGAGGAAAGTTAGGTGAGCAAAACCTCAAACACTAAATGGAGAGTGCAGAGACAACAAAACCTGCAGTTAGCGACAGAAGTTGCTACACACAAAAAACTTCAAATGGCATCCATTCATTTCCAATCTTTTTTATCTTTTTGCATCTTGTTTTAGGCCCAACAAAAATGCATAACCCATTCTGCTCTTTCCTCTTTACAACTACAAAGATGCTTGGAGGGAAAACAAACACAGGAGCAGGGTGGCTGATCTCTTTCTCCACTTGTCAAGTGCAAACAGATAATTCCAGCAGATCTGAATTTCAGTTTAAGACCACGGAAGTGTTAAAAAAAATAAGAGAACTAAAGTAATCTCTGCACAAGAAGAAGCCCAGTGTTGGATGCATGGACAAGAGAGGAGATGAAACAAAATGTGGCTGCCAGCTCTGGAGATCAGCTCCCCCTTTGGAGATGTAAGAAACTAGGGCATGGAGGGAAAGACCTTACTGATAGAGCATGTGGCTGAATGCATTGCTGGCCCTGACTACCTGAAAGAGCTGTGTGCACACAGTACAACTGGGATTTTGTCTGGGCATGTCTCATTTGTAGAAAGGAGGCATTTAGCCCTTGAGGAAAGAGTGATGGTGTGTGGCAGTGCAAGGGGCCGCTTGGCAGAGGTGAGAAAGGCCCATAAATACCTGGGGAACATGTCAGTCTGTGATGCCGCACGCACAGGTGGATTTAGAGATGTAAAAACAAATAAAATACATAGTATGTAAAATACAGAATATAATATATATACATATCTCATCTCTAAATGAGAGCACAGGCAGGTGTGGACACCAGCAAGGACAATTGCAGAGCCAATGGGGTTGTACGAGGCTATTTCCAGAGGGCAGGGGGAGAGGAGGGCTGCTTGCCAGCAGGCTAGCACAGCCAAGCAGATTTGCTGTTCAGGTTCATTATTTACTGGGTCCAATTAGGAAGCCAGTGGATAGGAAATGTGGCTGAGGCAAGCAGGCCTTCAAAGCCTTCCTCCTGCACACATCAAAGCTGCTGCCGCAGATCCCTCTGCAGAAAAGGCTCTGCCAGCTCCAAGCAGCAGCAGCCGCCTGGCTCGCGCTGCTCGGGGTCACTCCCTCTTGGTTTCATTGTCAAGCCTCCCAGGCTCGTGCTCTCTCTATCTCCAGCCTCCAGAGCAGAAAGCTTCTCTTTCTGATTTACTGGGACAGAGTTAAGGAGCTACAGCTTGGCAAGATGGTATTTAATGTGGCTCTAGCAACAAACAGAGCTAACTATGAACATGTGAAAGGCAAAAATCCTGCAGGGCAGCAGGTTGCCTGAAGTCATGCAAGGGATGGTTTGGGATGGGAAGAACTGCACTGAGTGAGAAGTCATCCCTCTAGGGAAACCTGAAAAGACCCTCACTGGGAAAGGGCTGTACTGAACCAGGCAGAACAGCCAGGAGACAGCTCTTGTCAGCGAGGAAGCTTTGGCAGTAGGGTCAGAATTTCATTTCTTGATAATCTGCTCAAGGCAAATGTCTTCTCTTAATGGGAATGGAGTGGCTCGCTTGCCAGGAGCTGGCAGTCCCTCTTTCACCTAATAGAATATGTTCATTGTTATTGGTACCAAAGAGCATTGTCCAAGCCTTCTCCCTCCCTGCTTTGATAAACTGCATAGTGACAACCATCAGTTCCCTGCCAAAGCCAGCTCCTGTGCGGAAACATTTGTAAATTCACTCGATGTATAAAGCTCTGTTCCTGCTCCCCCCACCCCCTGTTTGCCTTAGAGGTTAGAGTTAATATGACTCACCTAATCTGGCTGCCAGAGTAAATTAGTGAAAACATCTCTACAGCTCTCTGCAAGATACCACAACCTGACATTTCTCTAACACACTGTGATACATCTTTCCTCTCCCTGATCTGTACTACAACACCTCAATTTTATATAAATGCTTTTTGTTAGAAGTGGTTAATGTGCTCTTAGAGGGGACAAGGCAGCAAGCAAAAGGGGCTGTCTTGAAAGTGAGAGCAGTTCAGTTCTTGTAGCAAAATGTTGATGCTCAGGGTCACCAGTGCAGGGACAAGAACAGTGCTACCACTTATTCAGCAAGAGACTGTCACGGAAACTTTCCCTGAAGTGTTATGCTTATATCTGTGTCCTAGAGCAAGGGAATGAGGAGCTGAATAGGGTTATTGATGTCTTTGACCTGCCCTTTTGAACAGAAGTCCTGCTTTTCACTGATTTCCAGGGCACTCCATTGGGCAAGCCAGCAGCTCATCATGTCTTGGGAGGGGTTCTGTGTAGCTGTGAAAGCTTTCCTGCTGCACATGGTACACAGTACACTTCAAGTGCATGTATGTATGCAAGGGAGAAGCTCAAAAACATCTTTCCTTGGGAAAGTATCTACCCTTTTAGGTTACTTTGGAGCTCCAGTGATGTGGTTCTCTAACAGACAGACTTAACAGCACCCGTAATGAGGGTGCCATTCCATTAGAGCTGGTTAAGTCGCCCTCAACCCTGTTTTCATTACAGTGACAATCTTGTGACAAGGGCAAATTGCAGGAGAAGCAAGTCCCACTTGGAATGAACCCTGTGTATAAACAAGGCGGAATTGCAGAGCAAATGATTTGCAAAACAGAGGCAAATTACTTTTTAACCTTTTCTTAGTGAGTCTTTCCCTGATGTGTTATTAACTCTCCAGTCAACCGACTGAACTACCAACTAGGAGTGCTGCTCTGAAAGGAGGGGACTGTTAGTTGTCAGCTCAATTTGGGGGTGGGATTTTTAAAGTGCTTTGTTAGCAGGTAGCAACATGAGCAATATGCCATGAGAAGATCTGGCAATTAAGAGAGTTCTCAAACAGAAATGATCCCTGCTGTAGCAAAACCAGAAACAAGGCACCACCCCTACAGACAGCAGCCCGGTTGTAGTAGTTGCAATGCAATCTTTCATCTGTGATCAGCCCCAGTAACACTTCATCTGAAATGCTGGCTTCAGTTTGGGGTATCACACTTCCAGAAAAATGTGAACTTGTCAGAGAGGTCTAAAAGCAAAGAATGAGAATGATCAAGAGCCTAAAAAAACACCTCACCTACAGAGTAAGGTTGAAAGACCCTGGCAATGTTCAGCCAAAAGAAAAAAAGATGACAACAGAGGGAGGAACATAAGTGATTTAAAAGTTGATAAAAGGCTATTGCAGGGAAGGAGGGAATGATTTGTTCTTTTTGTCTGTAGTGGCTAAGACAAAAGTAATAGCTTTAAATTGCAGCAAGGGAGACTCAGGTCAGACTTGAGGGAAACTGCTCCTGTGGTAAGGACAGTAAAGCACAGGAACAGATTGTCAGGAGTGGCTGCAGAACCTCTGCCATTGGAGGGCAGAAGATGGCTGTGTCCCTGACATGACTCCTGTGTCCTGCCTTGAGGCTGGGGAGTGGATTAGATGGTGACTGAAGTCCCTTCCACAGTGCTGTGACTCACCTAACTCTGGTCCTACGGGGGTTAGGATTCCCTAACATATTCATAAGTTCCTGCAATAAAAAAACCTGTGAAAATCCCACCCTGCTTCCTTCTCCACTGACTCTCCACAGCATCAGCCCCAGAGCAGAGCAGAGGACTTAGAGCCATGTCCTGGCAGCAGGAGCCAACTTTGCCTCCTTCCCTTGTGCAATACACTGCTGCCATGCAGGAAGGTCCTGCAGCAGACTGTTAGGGGATGCAAAAACCAAAACAGTTGTAAATTTTAGACCAATGAGATTTCCACTACCTGAACATCTGGTAGGAGCTGGAAAAAGGGACTGCTGCTGAGCCCTGCTGAAAGAGAGGGGGAGCCTTGTCTTTACATGAGTTTAATAGGTACACTGCTGTTTTCATGCTGTCTCCATGACAGGGGGTGGTTTTCCCCTAGAACAATTCTGAAAATTGCCTGTGAAAAAGAAAAATTTTTAAAAAGGACAAAAATAATTATGTAAGGGATAGAGTTGTGAGCAGATTTTGGAGTTTCTAAAGTCCCTCTCTGATGTAGAAAGGAATTGCACACAGCTGGCATCACCAGTGGGTGCGGCCAGGCTGACCTGGCCAAGGCACTGCAGCAAGTCTGTGCCTCCGGGGTGGGATTTGTTGCAGGTGCCTCCATGGGAAGTTCAGCTCCAGAGACCAGACTTACCCACTGCTTTCCTGCAGGGCCGTAAGCCAAGGGGAACAGTAGGCACTGTTTGAACTCCCTTAAGAGCTGTGAGCACTTTTGTGAAGTGGGCAGGGTTTCAGAAGTGCTCGGCACCTGTTGAGCAGAAAATATCTTCTGGGCAGCAAGTTTTTTGGAACATCTGACCACTCTCTGAGGAACCTGCATGGGAGCTCTTGTGAGCTGACCTTTTTTTTCTTTTTTCAAATTTAGCTTTTACCCTTTGAGGGTTGGGGCATACTTTCTCTAAACATACGCAGGCACACAGAGCAGTGCTCATAGCCCTCTGAGAGGAGGAAATGTGGTTCAGATTCTTTCCAGGAGGTGCCTTACTTTGCTTTCTGAAGGAATAGAGTAGATATACCAATCGTAATATTTCACACTTCCCTGGCAACTTTCATCCAACGAATCTAATGTGTCTTACGTGGGTTAACCTCACTGCCCTGCTCTAACCAGGAGGTGATGGGAGAGGGGAGGCTATTCACTGCAGTTCATGGAGGGAGAGCAAAGGAGCCACTCACTCAAGGTCGTACAGTGAGTTAAAAGCAAGGCCACAGACCTCCCCCAATTCCTGCCCCCATCCATAACCCTGACTGACACTCAAGCCGCTGCTTTCCAAAGTGTGTGAGACAGCACTGTTTAAATGTGTTATTTCATATGTAGAGTAGATCAGGGATGTGTGATGAGTATTGGTCTCTGCAGATCAAATTACAATTTGTTTCTCTCAGTTTGGCTGTGTTTAACGGTAGCTTGACCTGATGGATGGCATTTCAGGGTGGTGGCTGCTCTGAGAGATGGAGAGACATTTTTCACAGTTTTGCAGTGGAGAAAAGGGTACTGACAACACACCAGCACATCTGAGGACCCAGCACATCAGCCACAGCACGGCTAACCTCTGGTAGGACTCAGCCATCACACTAGTGAACTTAGTCTGATCTCATGCGGTGGAGATTTTGCTTCTTGGCCTGGGCAGCCTGTGAGATGCTACATATTGTGTCACCTGTATGCGGCCTTCCAGATTTTCAATTTTCCATAATTAAATTAAATACTGGTATCTTGCTGATACAGCCTCTGAAATAACTTTTTAATGGCTCATGACTGTTACTTGTTTGCAGAATCCATGTTGTGATTGTTCCTCCCCAGCAATTTCCCAAATCTGAAAGCCTAACAGAACCACCCTCTGTATTCTTGTGTCCTACCAGGCAGAGAGTTTGAAGGTGAGGAGGAGTACCTGGAGATCCTGGGGATCACACGAGAGCAGTCGGGCAAGTACGAGTGCAAGGCTGCCAACGAAGTTGCCTCAGCAGACGTCAAGCAAGTCCGGGTCACTGTGAACTGTGAGTACAGCACAGCTGGGGCAGGGCCACGGGGAGGGCTTTGCCACAGGCAGGGGTTACTTCAGGACAGACAGAGAACCATCTCTGGGTTTGGATTATACAATCTGAAAAGGAGGGCGCTGAGAAAACTATCTGCAGTCAGACACTTGCCACGGGGTACAGTTTGTGCTTTAAACCTGGTAATATATAAGAAAAGATTGGGGGAGGTGTGGCACAGAGAGACAGACAGAGAGGGAGAGAGAGAAGGAAGAGCTGTGAGTTGCCCCCGTCTCTCCCCTCCGAAATGCTGGCAGTGCCTTGTTTTCACTCATTGATATTCGGGTGAACAGCAGCGTGAAGAGAAGCTTCACCACGGCAGCAGGGAGAGATAAGGGAGGGCTGAGCTGGCTCAGAGCGAACACACGCCTGCCTGCACCCAGCCACCTCAGCATGCCTACACGGCACCGCAGCCAGGGCACGCGGGGCAGAGCCACGGGATAACGACAGCGTCCAAAAACTTAACTTTTACGCTGATTTCAGGTCATTAGTTTAAAGCTCTGTCTAAGAGATCCTCCATGCAGCAGTGCAATACGGAAAGGGGCTCTGACCAAAGGATACAGCAATCCCCTAAAGGCACTGAGAGGCGTGGTTAGCTGCATCCACACCTGTGGAGTGGGGCATGGATCCCATCCTATATGTGCTTAGACAGATTTCCACTTCACTCTGCTGGCATGCTCCTCTCACAGTAACACAAGATACTCCAAATTGATGTTACTCTTTAATCCTGCACGTGTATATGTCCACCTCCATGCTTATATGGCTTATGTTTGGCACTTGAGTGATGTAAAGTGAGCTATCCCCATGTACCTGCTTTGTTTCCTTGCTTGGAGGCTAATAATTTTGCATCAAGGATGGATGAATGGGAGATACATCCTCTTCTCCAGTTTAAATTGAGACTTAAACCAGAATATTAACTTAAATTGAAATTGGAGATGGCTACAGACATTTCTGGGTGCATATTCATGCCTTGATTCACAGGTAGAACAGTCGGGGAGCGGGTTAGGGCAGAGAGCTGATGGCAGCGTTTCAGCCAATACCAGTCTTAATTTGACTGTTGATGATTGATAGCACCTTTTAATACCATTCTTGCTCTTTGTCTGTTTCTTTACCTTGGTCCTTGTGGGCCACCATGTCAGATCAACTTTTCTGTCTCGCTTAGAAGTTGAGGTTATAGGCTCCCTGCAGCATCTTCCAAATCCACAGTTTTTTATAGTTCCCTTAGAAACTGGGTAGCCGTGGTTTAATATCAGCTGCCTCATGGGCCAAATTTGGCATTAATATGAACTGTAGTAGCAGATTTTCTGCACTGAAAGTATTGAAGTGTCAAAAACAGCTGAGTTTATAAACTGGAGACGTTCCATAAGAACCAATTAATAGTTTCAAATATTTCTGTAAAACATAATTTCAATGGTTCTTTAATGTGTTTGAAACAGATTGCTTGTATAAAGTCAGAATGTTTGATTTTGATTTAGTTTCAACACATAATAACTATAACATGGTAAGATTCTAAACATTTTAACTGTTGGAATATATGAAAAAGTGATGTGATAGAGTATTGTAATATTAATATGTGGTGTAATTTTTAATGTAAGCAACTTAAAATTCCTTAAGGACAGATCTTTTCATTTGAAATAAGTCTAAGAGATTATGAGGACCATGCAGGAAAAAATCAGTCCTGTTTGGGGAATGAAAGCTAGATATTTGCATACATCTCTCCTCATCCTGCTTTGTTAAACCACTCCACAAGAAGCAGAAAGTGGGAAAAATCACAGTAAGCTTGAAAAATGGGGCCTGTCCAACCTCAGGAGCTGCCTGGTCATCTCTTATTGCCTGCTGTGGAGCACTCACAGGAGTGCAGGAGAAAGCATCTCACTTTGCTTTGGTCTCACACTACCACCTTCAGGCTTCCCAAGTAATTGCCCTTGCACATCACAGACAGGGAAACTGAGGCCTGGGGAGAGCGGGAAGAAAACAGCTAAAGGGAACCACTCCTGGCTTCCCAGGCAGCAAATGGCTGCACACGGAGCAGCTGCTTTCTAAGTGCAATAGGCTGGTTTGTTTGGGATAACCACCTGCCCCTTCTCCTGGGAGAGCACTCCCACATTTTGGAGTGGTGAATATAGGGACTGCTCAGAGCAAGGGGCTGGGCTCCCTGGCAGCAGGCTGGGGAGCAGATGCCTGCTGGGATCATTTTCTAGGCCCATGGAAAGGTGACTCACCCCTTGTGCCAGATTCATGAAATGGAAAGGTTTGTCTCACTGTAGACAGCAAGAAGATATACTGCTCAAACCAAAAGATCAAATAAGAATGGTTAAAAAATCACCTTCGCTATCCTTTTATTATCCCTCCTCCTTTTCAAATTAAAATATTTACATGAACCCACAGCCTTTGAATGTAGGATTCTATTTATGTACACTTATTAATATTTATGATGTTAGAGGGTGCTCTGCAATATCCCTAAAGCCCTGCATAAAATCCCGATTAAGGTCAGGGAAGGGATCATATTGAGATGGCTAATGTGTTCACAAACAAATTTCCTTCCATACATTCTCCAGACAGAATTATATTTTTTTCTTTGACTGACACAATCTGTTTTGCCTCTTTTTTTTTTTTTTTTTGGCCTTTCAGTTCTGGGACAGATACAGATGGCAGAGTGTGCTTTATGGTAACCTGAGTCTCAGCGAAGTATCTGTCTGAGTCGCAGCCCTGAAATCTCAGAGCATGCAAGTATTAGTTATGAGAGACAAAGCACTTATTCCTTGATCCCTCTCAGCAGCCAGGTGGAAATAATTCTGCCTTTTAACATGTAAAGCTTATCGCTTTATATTTTGAACATGGGTGGGATTGAAAATGCCAATACCTAGCCTGCCTGGTATCCAGCCAGTACTGAGACCAAGCTCCAGCAGAGCACACCAATATATTTTCCAGGTTTGGTTTGCCCATGGCACAACACTTAGACTTCAAAGTAAGCAGAGGTGGGAGCACCTCTGCTGAGGGAAAACTTCATGAAGAGCTGTCACAAGCACGCCCTTCTGGAGCTTGTCACAAAGCACGATGTCCAGGAAGGTTTGATCAGGATTTGTAACCTTGGACACCTAAGGGAAGTGTCTCTACACTGGCTCTCAGAGTTGCACTCACAGCTTCTGCTAAGGTTCTTCTCTTTTAAGCCAAGAATGTATTTCTTACCCATTTCATACCCATTGCCTCTGTCCTTTCTTATTATAGTTTTAGCATTAGACAAAGAGCTTGTATGGAAAATAATTTTCATGCCAGTGTTAAATTCCTTCTTCATTCCTTTACTTTTGCTGTCTTCCTTTACCCTTGATGAAGTCTTTCTCTCATCTTCTCCTCTCTAATAAGCCATGTGAACTAGACATCCATAGGTAAATATTCATAAATTGCTGAGGTCCATCATTAACCTAACTCTGCCTGTGTATGCCCATGCATTTATGACAGAACTTTATTCAGCAGTGCTGAAGAGAAGCCCATGTAAGGAGTGCTGCTAATATTGTGCATTAGAGAGAGTTCAAAGAGCAGTGTTCTGCAGAGGAGCATGGGGAAACATGTGCCACAGCAAGCAGCTGCTCTGGGCCTCCAGGACCCCAAACAATTTGCATGAGGCAGCCAGCCCTGACAGGGTTTCACTGTTTTGTTCCACCTGGAAGTGAGGGGACTGAGCACGTGTTTCCTTCCTGCAGACCCTCCCACCATCACAGAGTCCAAGAGCAACGAAGCGGCCACGGGACGACAAGCCTTACTGCGGTGCGAGGCCTCGGCCGTGCCCACGCCTGATTTCGAGTGGTACAGAGATGATACCAGGTAAGGCCTTGAGCTCGCCTCGCCCCTCCCCTCTTTTTCAGCCCTTTGAAAAGAGGTTCCTGTCATCCTCCCGAGGTCCTCCCAAGCAAATTGCTCCTTACAATCCATTTGTGTCACAATGTCCCGTCAGACTTGGCAGAGCCAGCATGGTGATGGCTGGAGGAGGCAAATACTCTCTGCACTGGAGATGCTGATGAAGTGCAGACGATGGAGTTCTTGCCATGAAGTCAATTATGGGCCAATACCCAATTAACACAATGTTCATGTGTTAAGTAGCCCATGGTACAGACCAAAAAGTAGGTAGTGTTACTCTTCAATTAGGTAATGCTGCTCTAGGTGCATTCTTCTAGGAGAAGGAGCTGCTGAGGCATGAGATTCCCCCACCTGTCTGATCTGAGCCTCTCAATCTTGCATATGAGAATAAATGGGAAGAGAAAAAGGATCTGTCCTTTCTAACTGAGCATTTATCTGGCATTAAGAAGGCTGTGTTATTACCCTACATTTTAGGGTTGCCAGCCCTGAACAGGGTGCCCAGGTTCAGGGCTGACTCAGCATTGGTATATGCACATATTGTGAATCAGTGTGTTTCTGATATATATCACTGAGAATACTTTGTTCAAGTACAGACTTGCCTTCAGCTGGCCGTGGTGTGTTCATTTCCAGAGTGACTCAGTGCTGGGTAAATGCTTCCTCCCTTTCCCCTGTCTTTCCTTGGTTCTCCACTGCTTTACCAGTGGCATTTCATCCCACCAAAGTCCTACATTCCTTTAATTCCCTCTTCCTGTTTTCCATCCATGCCTTCTTTGGTCTCTTTCCTCTCACATCTCCTCCCTGCTTCCCTCTATCCTCACCTGCCAGCTGGGCTGAATGACTTGGGTTTGTTGCGTGCTGGGGAGGGATTTCCTTCCCAGTCCACAGCTGCCATTGCACTATACACCTCTCCTCCTGTCTTCCCAGGATAAGCAGTGCCAATGGTCTGGAGATAAAGAGCACGGGGAGCCAGTCTCTGCTGATGGTGGCCAACGTCACTGAGGAACACTACGGGAACTACACCTGTGTGGCTGCCAACAAGCTGGGAGTCACAAATGCCAGCCTATACCTTTACAGTAAGTACGGGAGAGGGTGACGGGAGGCTCTCGCAAAGACACAGCTGTGTAGGGAACACACAGTGGCCAAAACTCAGGAAGGCATCTACTTGACAACCCAGCCCCCTCAAACCTCCAGCCGTGACCCAGCTTGCAGCACTCTGCTTCAGATGCCTACATGTTCATGCTTGCCTTGAAACACAAACACAACCAAATCGAAAGGTTTACAGTCAGGCCCTTTGATTGACTGGCTTTGCTGAAGACAGATTTTGTTAAAATAATAAAAATGTGTTTGTTTTAAAGCTGGAAACAAAAAACCCTTTAGAATGACAGCCCCTTTAATAAGTAGACAGAAGGCCAGGGCTCGGAGGATCCATGACAGCTGAGAAATGACAAGTAATTCAGAGAGATGGAGAGAGCTAACCACCGAGCCCGAGGAGAACAAGACAGAGTCAAGAAAAAGAGAAATTGGTTTGAAACTGGAAGGGACAGAAATGAGAAAAGACAGAATGATTTTAAAGGGGCATACCATAGGGAATATGGGGGGAAAGGTAATCAACAGATGAAACATGGAGTAAGGTTCCTTGGATCTCATTCTGCTACCTCTCAATTACTGAGTTTGTCTTAGTAAGTACAAACAGACAGAAGCTGGGACTAGACCAAGCTCTAGAGCAGAGTTACCTGCTGGTTCTGAATTTTGCAGCCAATTCAAACCTGACCCTAAACAGAGCCCCTGCCCCTCACTTACCGTCTACACAAATTGTGGTGTATTCAAAATGCAGTTCCCAATTCCAGGTCTAACACTTGGGCTAGACTTGGCCCACATGTTATTGGCATCAGAGATAGACTGCAGCAAAATGACCCACTCACACAAATGGACACGTAGACACAAAAGTGACTGATGGCAGTGTTCCTCTGACGGTCCCAAATTGAATTAAAGCACTCATGCTATGACCTGCATGTCCTTTTAAATAGAAAGAAAATAAGCTGCATAAAGCAGTCAGTATGGGGTGCAGTTTAGTCTAGTTTCTACTCTGTGTGGTCAGATTAATGAAACCACCAAAAAAACCAAAGTTGTTGTTTGGTTATTTTTAACAGATGTAGTGCAAAACGATAAATCCATGGCCATTCTTTGTTTACCACCTTTGGATTACTTTCATAGCAGTTTGAATTTTTGCAAATTTGGGTATATAATGTGGCAGTTATTTTATAAAGAACAGATATTATCATAAAAGAACATATATTTGATTTCCTGTAGCATTGCAGCACACAAAGCGAATTTCTCCTTTGAAAGTCTTTTCACCCTGGTCTTGTGACTGTCATGAGATTAAAAAAAAATCCTCAGGCAGCAATCTGGAACACAATTTTCAAATACTCCAGATTTGTTCTTGCTGATATTAATATAATTCTAAGTTTAGAATCCATTATTTGTGACTGAATTCTAAATTTGGCCCTCTCTGTTGGTTCCTGTTACACAGATGAACTGAAATGCATCACTGAAACAAAATAGAAGATGAAATTCAATAATGTATATATGCACATATGATTTTAGCTGGGGGGTTAGTTTTGCTAGAGAAGCATTTTGCATGACTTCAGAACTTCACCTCAAAGGATCTCAAAGGATTTGCTAGCAATGAATATTTTAATATCACAAGTCATTTGAAAATGGGTGAATGTTGTTAGCACCATTTTGCAGTAAAAAGTTAAGGTACAGAGTGAAGAAGTGGTTTTCCCATGGTCATAAAATGGGTGGCAGAACCTGTGAGAGACACAAGGAAACCTTGCAAAGTTGCTGTAAACTATTCCAGGAGGAAATGTGGACACTCTTAAAGATGTGACTTGCAACAGCAAGGATCCTATTTTAGCCCCTTTTTGATGTGTATGAAGAACACTTTCCTTCTTTCAAGTTGTTGGATTTTGTTTATAATTTTTTAGAAACTCAAGGCCTGTTCATACTGGAGGACACTAGAGAACTTCACAAGAGCCAGGAAAATGGAGATGCAGGAGCTGAGAGAGATTTGATGATTTTCAGTGAACTCTTTCTAACTTGTTTTTGTTGCTTGGTTAATCTCTACTTTTGCCGTGTGCAATTGTTTCATATTGTTCCAGGAAATCTCTGTTCTTCTAGTTAGTGTGGAAGAGAGAAAGAGAGAGAAAAAAATAAATTCAGGCAAACTACAGCTGGTACTTTGAAGGTTAGGAAATCAGGGGGGAAATGAGTGAAGGGAATACAGCTTCATAAAGAAAGCAGCTGAGAAAACCTGCAAGCCCAGATGAAAGAAATGCTGTAGTGATCACACAGTAGCTGAAATAACAGGTAATGCACATTCCCAGCCACACACCCAGACAGAAAAATAAAGCAGTGCTAAGTTTTTGCAAGGTACAGAAGATACTCAAATACTTGGGAGTGTTTTTCATCCCTGGAATCAGAGATTTTATTTCCTTTTTAAAAGAGAACAAGCTCACTGTAGGGCAACATCCCACTGGGGAGGTAAGTACAGCGATGGTTCCTCAGTGTCCCATTGCAGCACAAAAAAGAATGGCAGCAAGGAGTGAAGAAACAACCAGAGAGTTAGTAATGAGGTACTGGCAGCTTTGCCTGAGGTGGAGGGCAGGCTGAGAGTGAGCAAAATGATGTGAAAGAACAGTTTAGCAATAGAGAAAAATTGGTGGCTACCATTTCATGAAATCTCAGTCAGCACTGAAAAACTCTCAGAGAGACTGAGTGCCTTAGATGTCAATGTCATAGATAGAAGATGCATTAAAATACAAAAGCAGCTCCCTAGAGCTGTATGAATAGATGGCTAGTGATCTTCCTTAAAGGATGTAGTAGCAGGATTGCCTGCTGTAGGTGGAGAGATTTATACCCCTCACTCCTGGAGGCTGAATTCACAACAACACAAATATGGCCCCACCAAAGGTTTAACTTACCCAGGAAACTGTCTCCAACAGCAAATATGGATGGAATATGTTTGTAGAGAGAGTACTCAGGTACAGTTTGATGATACAACTGATATAATAGCTTGGTGACATTCCTTCCTCCCCAGTCCTTTTGCTCATCTTGCTCTCTTCCACATGGTTTTGTTGTTTCACTTCTTCTGCCACTCAGTGGACAACTCTCCGAGCCAATCCAGGCTGCTTAATCAGTGAATAGGCAATTGAGCTTTACTGCTCATCTCCATAAAATGCCCCAAATGTTCTTTTTTGTTGTACTGAGCTGAACTAGTTCATGGCTGGGCTCAACAGGCACCAAAGCCCACATAGGAGAGGAAGCTCTATGACACATCTGTGGGTATGAGGAGTCGGGAGACCAGACCATGTTTGGCAGCATTGGTGAGCCAATAGCTTAATTCAGCTCTGCAGAGCCTGAGAGCAAGGTTTGTAACCCCTGAGCACAAAAAAGTGAGACCCAGGAAAGGGACAGTAACACACATCTCTGGGAAATTACCTGACAGAGAGGCAGACCAGGGCTGCCATCACAGAGCAGCAGAGGTGAAAAGCAGTGACACAACTGAAGGGAAAGGGTTCTTCCTCCAAGTGTATTAGGAGGTAGGGAACATGTTTTCTTTTTGTTTTGCTCACCTAACAGTGCTATGAAAAGCATTATGAGTGAAAGTCACCATTTGTACCTTAACACATGTTACACTGATATATATATATATATATATAGACACACACACAAATGTTTATATACGTACACATAGCAGATACACATTTGCTGGAGGAACACAGATACATAGGTTTATGTGTAGGTGAATATGTGTACAGAAATATGCACCTGTGTGATGTGTAGGCAAACCCACACACCCCTCCACAGGCACACAGAAGCAGGTGCAGCACCTGGTGCATTCTAGCAAAGCAGAGAAAAGAAAAAAAAAGCTTTTGCAAATTAGTTGCCTTCCACCTCCTGCCGAGCTAGCCCATCCCATGGCTGAAACAGGAGAAAAGAAGCACAATGTTTCACATCCTGATGCAGTCCTGCTGGCTCAGTTGGCTCAATTATAGGGGACTGCCACATCAGCAGGTCCCCTGCTGCATCCTCTGCACCCCTTGGGGAATTGGCAAACGTGGAGGTGAAGCAGAAGCTGGCAAGACAGTGCCAACTCAAGAAGCTTCAGGTGGAGCCCAGCAGTTTTGGTTGCAGTAAGGCACGTTCCTAGGAACTGGCATTAGCCTCTAACTTCTCAATATTTGTTAGCATCCTGCCACAAATGTGCCCATGCTGACTACCCTCCTTCCTCTCTGCCCACACTTTATTGTGCCTGAGCATTTGCTTACAGTGGTGGCTGCTGGGGTTTGGAATCCTAACTGTGGCCAAAATCCCTCTTAGTGTCTCTCAGTGCACACTCCAGTTTTCCCCAGGGCTGTCAGTAATAGGGCGACTCAGAAGAGAGGAAAGTGGCTTGGGCTGACAGTCAGAGGGGGCAAGGCTGAGACACTGCTAATGAGCCAGGGTGGAGCAATAAAAGCAGCACACAGTGGGAAAGGGGAACAGAGATAGAGTCCTTGAATAGAAAACAGCATGATAATGAGGGCATAGTGCTTTGCTTTAACTGCTTATGCTGTGCAGCCTGCAGCCTGCTGTGCAGGAAGAAGGTAAAGGGGAGTTGAGTTATTTAACCAAACTAAATAACAAGGAGGTCTTGTCAGCACAAACAGCCTGCTTTCGCAGAACAATGGTCCCCTGTTGCTACATAAACACAGAGATCCAGGCTAGACTTGTATTTGATCTCCCCTGTGCCTGCTGTGGATTCAAACAACTCCATTACCACCGTGAGGGCAGCAGTTCTGCCAGTGTCATAGGGATGGGCCTGACCTGCTCAATCCTCATGAGCTCCAGTGAGACAGAAACTCACTCTTTGAACCAAGGATACTGTAGAAAGAGCATTAGCCACTAAATAGCTGGGCCTAGGTGATCAGAGAATAATAGTGGACTACTGATTTATCCTGCCAAGCTCTGTGTCCATCACCTGTGATCTTAGCAGGTAAGCCAGGAGACAACTCATTGCCCCAGGCCTAGCAGCTGTTGCAGTTAAATGTCTACCTATGGATCAGTCCATGAGTAGGAACTCGTCTCAGTCAGTATAAGGCATCCAGCAAGCTCTAAAGGCAATGAGAGGAGACCCAGTGATAAAAGTCAAGCCTGGGGACCTTGTACTCTTGGTTTTGTGCCTGGCTCTGCCAACAGTTCAGCGTCTGACCTTGGGCAAATTGCTTCCTTGCTCTGTGCCTCACCTGCACCATCTGTGAAGCAGAATTAACGCTACTGTTAACCTCAGACCGAGGTCTCTGATGTTGGTTTCCCTCAGTGCAATTCTTTTGGGATCCTTTTGTGGAAGAAGCAAACCATGAAGCCAGCAGCGACGTAGATCAAAGTCCTGCTGTGATGTGTAAGGAGGACACATTATAAAAACCCTATAAACAAGACAGCAGGCTCTGCATTCAACTGGAAGATGATGAGTCTGCAAAAGCTCTGTTCCTCTCAGAGAACAAAAACTCTAAAGAAGCAGAGTGCCCTTGAGGATTCACCAGGGTGACTGCTCCCATGCACAGATCCTCAAGGGACCTGTCATTGGCCAGAAATCCATTGTGGAGAAGGTTCTAGGGAGGCAACAACTACCCATGGAGGACTTCCACAACTCACCTCTCTACCAAGACTAGCTTCCAGGCAGAGGTGTAGCTAAGAGGAGCTGTAGAGTGATGACATGAGTGGTCTTGAGAGTCAGAGGGAAGATATGGTCCATCACCTCCAATTACCTTCACTGCAGGTGCTTAATCCCTCTTGCTGTTTGGCTATTATTTGTTTAGATTTTTTCAAATTACTTCTCTCTGACTCCCAGTCCCAGGGGATGTTGATGTGTATTAAGCATGTTGCTAGCAAAATGCTCTGTATATGAAACCTACTCCATTTAATTTGGGGATGGACAACTCCATCAGGTTTGTATCTGCTGCTTGCTTGGTGTGAAAAGTGGCTTGTCCTTTTCTCCTGCATGTTGCTTATTGTTTTTTTTCCCCCCTTAGAACGAGTTTTACCCACACTCCCCAATCCTTTTCCAGGTCAGTATATGTTTTATGTTGAAGTAGCTCTTTAGCTGGGTCATTCTCCGTCATCCTGATAAATGCTCAGAGCTAGGCATGTGCAAAACAGCTCAGAAATGTAGGAAAATAAGGGGTTTCCCTTTTCATTTACGTGTCATTTTGTCTTTTCTGCTCAACTTCTGCATTATTCCCTTTCCCCCTGTCTTCAAAAAACCAATTAACTGAACAGAAACAACCTTTAACCAAGCTTTGAGCCATGACATTGTGTTGTCACCCAGGTCTGGACAGTCTTTAGTGAGGTTCAATTTCCCTGCACACCTACTACAAAAGCAAATTCCCATCCTAAGCTCTCTTCACCCACTTGTTCAGATTTGGATCAAAAGCATTAAGCAGACCTAAAATTTTGCAGAGACAGTGGAAAAGACAAGTGGAAAACTAAAAATGAAAACACTGCCAGAAGTTTTTTTCCACTCTAGTTGAGCTTTCTATCATCCACAGTGAAACATTTTGTTTTCTCAAGCTTTTGTCCCACCTCTCCAAGTCTGCCAGTCACATAGTCCTACATCTGAGGCAGAGAGCATGAAAAGAGGCACATGGTAAGTTGTTACTGTCTGCTTTATTCCAAAAGGGAAAAAGGTATGAAGGCAAAACAGGGTCTGGGTGTTTTTTCTGCCTCTGTGCTGCCCACTCCTGCCTTGGGTGCAGGCAGCATGGTCCCAACATTCATATGAGATTTGAGGCTTGGTTGTGATCTTTTCATTCTGAAAAAAAGCACCGAGACCAGGCACATCCAGAAAGCAGGCTACAGCATTTGAAAGTGGTGTTTGAAACTAAATCAACAAAAAGGCAGCAAGTCCCTGTGCTCACTGAAAAAATCTTGGCCTACAGCTCCTCGGTATCTTTGTTTTACTGCCATACGAGGAAGATGCACACAACTTATGGGTTGCTCAGAGACCTAAATTGTTAATGTCTGCACGGAGCTTTGGGATAGAGTGTTATTAGGAACCCATGTTGTTTTGCAAAAGAGCACCTGCTTGAACAAAGCACCTGCAGGTACTCCCATGAAAAGAACAATAAATGCTGGGTGTTACACATGCTCCGTTTAACTACTCTGCCGTTTTCAAATCAAGCTCTGCTCTTGGCAACTTATTCAGGCTCAGGATGTAGTCACAATTGCCTATTTAAAAGGCAAATCCACAAATACAATTAAAGAAGAGTACCTAAAAAAAAATAGGAAGGGGGGAGGTAGAAATCAAGCTACCATTAAAATTAAATCCCAGAGAGTGATTTGTAAATAACATTCAAGGAGCTGAGAAAAGGAGTAAAGTAGGCCATTGGGAACCTACTGTGGAAAAATAAATCCAATTAAACACCATTATCTTATGTATTGCAAATGAAACTTGTGCTTGGATATGAAATTAAAGTTGCTGAGGCTGTTTCGGATGTAGGGTTTTGAGGAGTTTTCCAATTTTAGGTGTTCTTTTTTTTAAGCAGAATTTTCAATGACAAATATTTTTGTCTGATGAAAAACCCAGGGCTCTTTGTTTTTATGATTATTTTTATTATATATCCTTAAATTCCACAGGCAGGCAGTGTTAATTTTTTTCATAGCCAGCCCTGTTTACAGCCGGTTTTGAATTAGGAGCCCATTAAGCTAAATGATAAAGCAAAATCTGCGAGTGAGCAAGGCCAGGATTCCCATTACAAATACACCTCCTAATCAACTTGCCAAGGCCATCCTGCACAGCTTTAGTTGATCCTTTAAAACACTTTCCCTTCCATCTCTGAAGCTGTTATTTTTTTACTGCTCCCCAGTCTCCTGAGATCATCTTGAAGGACATCCTGAGGTGACATCACTCCTGTGAGGAGTCTCCAGGAATTTGTGGTGCCAAATGCTGGTATATCTCCAGTGACCCAGGACATGCCAAGACGATTTTGCAGAGGGGGAAAGTAGAGTTTAAATACTCTGGACCTCACTTGTTTTCTGAAAGCCCCTACCAGCTTCTCTACTGCAGGCCTTCAGCACAAATACTGGCACTTTTTGCATCTGCTTTTACTGTGCTGCTCACCTTCAAAGAAACCTTGGGCATAAAATTTTGTTAGACCTTTTTCTTCCTATGAGTTGATGTTCTGAAATGTAGTCCTCAGCCCTCAATTAAGCCACTCCTCGATGAGCAGAATCACAGCCTTCTTCCCTTTTCTCCCTCAATTTTCATTTCTGTTAATCCTCAGTAACACTTCCCTGCCCTGTGGGGTTTTGAGCATTAATTTAAAAGGAAGGTGATTTGAGACGAAGAGCACTGTAGTCCTGCTAAGCATTGCTATCATTAGCTAGCTGCTGTGGAAGCTTCTTGCTTTCAGGCAGGCTGGAGACTGAGAAGCAGCCCATTCAGCTAAACAAATGGAACTTGAATTTGATGAGACAGTTTCCTAAAATGCTGGTGGAGCCCAGCTGATTCAGCTCTCAACTGAGTTGTCCTTGATAAATTTTCCAGCCCTCCTGATTTTGCAGCCAGGCACTCAAAATGCCTTGAAATGTCTTCTGGGATGATGCCACAGCATCACATCTTTGTTTTCATTGCAACATCATGTTATAATGGGCTGACACAAGACCTTGGCTGTCACCAAGTGGGGGCATTACTGCATCATCAGGTGCCTTTTCAAAAGCATTTTTTTTCTGATGGAAAAAGAGAATTTGCTCATTCCACACCACATCTGCCAATGGAAGGGCAAGTGTGGCCACTTTTCAACCTCAAAGGGACCTGTCAAAATTATGGCACTAGCTCCATCTTTGTCCTTCATCCTTGTCCTCAGCCCTTTGAATATGGACTCCTTCCCCTGTCATTAGCACCTAGTGTCCACATCAGAATGGCTTAGCCAGACTGATGAGCTTCAAAACCAGTGAGTCTTCCTCACAGGTGTTTTGTGATGAGTGCTTGCCAGAGGCTGAGTAGGGGCTTTCTCAGCATGGTCAGCTTGATGCCCTGGGAGCTATGCGAGGGGAATGTGGTGTTTCAGAAAGCAGCACATCCAGAGCTGCCCACAGGGCAACAAGTGTGTCCATCCTTGGGGCCTGAGCAGACAAAGTCATGGCCATCGATAGGCTGACACAAGATTTACAGCAGTAGTGTGTTAGCAATTAGCAGAGTGGGGGGGAAAAGGAGAATGAGAAGTTCCTGCCTTTCTGCCAAAAGGTGCACTGATCGGAGAATGACCCTGTGTGGCTGTAGACTGTAGATAGTCTCCATTTAGCTGTAGCCTGTGTAGCCTGTACTGTCACTAATGCCTTCATCCGGTGGGTGGGAGCTGGGGGAAGGGAGAAAAGAGATGTTCATTTGGGTCTGACGGCCAGAGTGGGAAACAGAGAGCATCTTTCTTTCTAATCCCCTCTGAGTCCTCTTTCCTCTCTCCGGGTGTCCAGCTGTGCAGAAGAGAGCTCCTCTGTCGCAGTGGTCACCTCCCACCCATCTCTGCTCCCCTTTCGCTTTCTGTAGAGCATGGCCCTGCCAGTTCTGAGCCGGCTGCTCTCGTGTCAGCAGGGGCTGCTTTGGCAAAAGCTCCCTGTGCTTCTGACAGCTGAGTCCATCAAAGCTAAGGAGCGAGACTACAGGCTGTAAAGGGCAAACACTTGATGGGGGTTTGCTGACTAGGCAGTCAGCCCTCCCAGTATGATGTGACCAGCTGAAGGACCCATCCACCTCTGCAGTCTGCTGAGGCCTGAGGGTGCTTTCTCATTTGGGCTCTAAAGAAGGGTCAGTGAAAATCCAGGCCTTCAAGCCTTTCAAACAAACTGGTTGGCAGAGCTGAGGAAGCCATAGCATAAACAGGCCCAGATAGACAATCTTGTCTTTTTGTGATCCTGACAGAGAAATGGAGAAAAAATAATGAGCAGAGAAAAATAATGGCCATAGGAACCAAGCACATGAGGGTATATTTGGGGCCATGTCAAGTCTGGTATTCCCATAAATCCTAAGGCATTCAAGGGACGTGGTTCAGCAGTACTGGTCACTCCACAGTGATGTGTGCCTGACTACTCAGGGCATGCCTCGCTTCCCTTAAAGCTGCCTGAGCCCTGGGCATTGGCAACTGATCACGCCCTTGGCCCTGGGTGGGAAGCACAACTCACGGCTCTCCTTGCTTCCTACGGCTGGTATCCATCCAGATTTTCCAAAGAGCTCAATGTCCATTTGGTGAGCGCAGAAGGGACTGGCCCTGCAGGGTGGATGCTCAGACAGACCAAGCTTCTCTTGCTGCTCAGGGTCAGTGCCAGTCCCTGCCAGGGCTGCAGGCACTGAGGGCTGGCACTGCACTGGGTGCCAAGCCTGTGGGGCTTCCAGGCCAAGGGAACAGGAAGGACAAGGCATGGTGAAGGCAGGCAGCCAACATCATAGTAATTGCTTCTTGCTCTTTCATAGGTACGAGGCAAGGGATGGCACTGTATCTTATTTTGACTGTGTGGTTTAAAGTGAGTAACATCAAAGTCAGAGGTGATGATACTGTCTTCCAAAAGGAGGTAGTATGGCTGTAGACAGAAACAGCATCTTAGGGAAAAGAGACATGCCAAGAATTCATGCCAAGCTACCAACATTGCTTGGTGGGTTTTGCTGAATAGCAACAGACAGCTTCTGTTTGTTGAGATTGCTTAAAAAAAATTAAAAGCCAATCTGCTTCTTTCCAGCCCTCCCCAAAAAAATAGCGTAGAGAAAGGAACAAGCTTTCTTAGAGGAAAAAAAGAGAGACACAGGGGAAGAGAAGAAGAAATGGCTTTACTGCCTGATCTGTTTCTGTACTTTCTGTTCATTATTTTAATTTAGATTTATTTATTCCAAAATGAGCCTTGGGTTGTATATATTTGCATAGTACAGTGCTGTGGAGGATCCAGTGAGTGGAGATCAGCAGCAGAGGGTGGGAACTGAGACTAGAAGTCCCAGAAAGATACTCCTCCAAGCTGCGTCCTTGCAGTGGGATAAGGAAGACATTTCAAGGTCTGCGCAGCCACCGGTGTGGCTTTGCATGCATGCAGAACAGCCCTGCAGAACAGAGGTCAGGGCACAGCAGTCAGGTGGGAGAGTGGAGCTTGGGTGGATCCAGTGGAGGAGAAAACACATAACTGCACTGCAGAGATTAGAAACAAACCCATGGAAGAGTGACAGCCGTGGAAAATCAGTTTTCTGATAGGCACAGGGATAGTGTTAGTGTTGTAGCATGGACAGATTACCCTGCAGAACAGAGCTGGGGCAGGCTCTAACCCTTCTGAGGCAGATATCCCCAGCCCAGAGGACACTCATAGCCTGATGCCATCTGTATGTTAGATGGGCTTCTGAAGTCACCAACTGAACCTTCCTCCTTTAGAGATGTTGAAGGCAACCTATCCCCACTGGACAGCAGGTGTACTTCAACCCTTGCTCTCTCCCTCTTGCTCTCCTCATTTCTTGTGTTGAGCTGCCAGACAGGCTGGCTGGAACTGCAGAGGGCAGCAAGGAGGAGGATGAAGAACTGCCACTGTTGTCTTGATTTAATCCTTACACGCACATAAAAATTCCTCCAAACCCTATGAGAAAATGACCAAAGAGTAATTTCCACCTTCCTCCTCCTCTTCCTCCTCCTCCTCCTCTTCGCCCTTCCATTTCCAGTGTAAACCACTCAAGATTTTGCCTAACAAGCTGGCTTCCCCTCTGGTTATTGTCCCAAGTGAACAGTCTCTCCATTCACTAACCCATGACGGTAAGTTGGTTTGGGAAGCTGCAGGTTTATCTTCCCGGCTCAGGCAGTGCACTGGGCCCGCTTGCGAACCGGTTGCCATTCAGTGTCTGCTCTGCTGTTGATAAAGCACATTACACATGGCTGGGCTTGCATGATTAATACAGCTGTCTAAGCACTCTCTCTAAAAACAAAAACAACCAGAAAGGAGAAGGGAGGTGTGGGATTTGGGAGGGAGGGTGTGCATGGGGGAAAAACCCAACCATTCCAAAGACATCAGGCTCGCAGAAAAAGGAGAGGTCTCGTGGCAAGGTGAGCCGGGAGCAATGCACGTGGCCCTTCCCCAGCACCGCCTGCATGTCCCTCTGCAGCCTGGGGAGTGATGCACGGGTGGGAGATGGGGTCAGACTCTGGAGAAGGATGTGCTCTAAGCAACATGGCTTCAGCAGGGCTGGGGCAGGCAGCCCCTAGGGTAGGTGTTGCAGCTACACAGGCACACTGACCCATGGGGACACTCCCTAGCCACGTCACCGTACACACCCTGTGCTCAGAGGCACAGCCCACAGGCACTGAGCAATCTCTAGGCATCCTAGAACATCTAATGAGGAAGAGGAGTAGCTTCCTGCCTCTTTTCCACTGCTCCAGCTCATCCAGCTGAAGGCCAAGCTCAGCTGCCTGTGTAAGCTGTATTGACTTCGCTTTTTAATACTGGTCTGGGAATGGGCTGTGGGAAGCCATGATGGCTTTCTGCTCTGGCTTTTCCCAGGCCTGGGCCAGGTGCTAAAGCCATGCTTGCATTGTTAGGGTGTTAAGGTGACCAGGAATCTCACTCTGGAATTGCACACACATGGACACTTCCATATTGTGATGAGAACTACAGAGAATGCAAGGTTATATTTGCTTAGACCGCACACTTCAGAGACATACACCAGCCCATGGGCCCAGCTTGACTGTCACGACATCTCTCATTCACCAAAACACTGCTGGTGACATCCCTAAGAGGATCTCAAGGACATGCTGGGAGGACACTCTTCTGCAGATACTGGAGAAAGATAGGAAGGGCAGAGGCTGCAGTCGGACTGGATTTCAGTACCAGAGTAACCTCAAGCATGCTGGTCACCCTCCACCCCAATTTAGTTATTTTTCTGCACCACTCACTCCTGTGTATGGCCCCTGCCTCTTCATTTCTGTCCACAGCCACTCATCCTGCCCATGCCATATAACCAGTAAAGCTTGTACAAAACCATAACAGGGATGAAGCGAGTAAACAGACAGATATGAAACTGATGAAAACATTAATTTTTCAAGAGGTTCCAGAGCCTCCAATTAGCAAGCCTGCTTCCTAGGGCTGTGTGTGCTCCGGGTGAGGGGAGCTATGCTGTTTGTCCTCTGTTGAGACACTGGGTTATATGCTGGCATCACCTTTGGTCTGCCGTGCCCTACACATGTGCTTGAGTGGTAAGCAGGAGAGGGATTGCTTTATCCTAGGAAAGTAATAAGCAGGAAAACTGTGATCTTCCCCATAATGGCTCCTGAAAAAGTCTGTGCTGTGTGGGTTTTTTGATGTTTTGCTTGTAGAATGAGTGTCTTTAATGTGTGATTTGAAGACAATACAGTTTTAAGTATCTGATTTTGTATCAGTTGCTGGGCAAGCTGGGGTTTGGGGGGATGTGGGTTTTTTTAAAATAAATCTCCAGTTGCTAGGAAAATGAAAAGGGTGGGTTAACGATTTCTTCAGCTATGAGAAGACATTGGAACTTTTTATATACACAGGACAGCTCTGATGATGAAAGATCTGTGTAACCTTGAAACAAAGGTGGTCTTCTAGCCACCACCAACCTCACTGGTCAGGATAACAGTTCAATTTTAGACTAGGATTACTGTAAACCAGCTTCAGGATAAATGGTGTAAGCAGACAGCTCTTGAACACCACGACCTTCTCAGAAAGACCCTGAGAAATACAATTTCAGGGATATTCTTCAGACCTTAGGGAAGGATGGGTGAGCTGCATTACAGAATCTATCTTCATTCCTCTAAGACATGAGATATGACAGATGAGTACTTAGTACACCATGAATGAGCTCCAAAACATGGGGAAGAACTGTGCAGTGCTAAAAAAGCATGAGCAAATTCTGAAACACATTAAACCGAGTGCAAAGATTGATAGACACCAGAGACATTTCCTTAATCGTGTTGGAGAGTTGCTGGAGGGCATCCTCCCCAGTCTGCACAGTGGTACTTGCACCTCTAGGAAAGCCAGCCTATTGCCACTGCCATCACAGTCAAGTTTTAATTACAGGAGCAGAACTGGTAGTGACAATGGGGAATGAGCAGGCAATGAGCACAATACCTTCAACACTGATAACAGGGAAGGAAAAAAAAGTGACTTCTTCTAAGAGGAGGGGGGAGGAACAGGAAAGAAGTAAGAAAAAAAGCCCCAAATGAACCCTAGTAAGTAGAAGCTGGTAATCCCTAAAGCCTCGGAGTAGAGTGCAAAGCCCTGGAAGAAAGAAATTAATAACTTTCAAAGTATGACCTTGAAAATGGAATTAACAGTATTCCTCCCGTTTAAGCCTTCGTGATAATAAAGATTTCATCTTCTGAAGCCCTGGCAAGAGAGTCAACAGACTACAAAAAATTGCTTCCTGCAAAGCAGCTGGCAAGTGTAAACCCTAAGACCCTTACAGGCCCCAGGGAGTGAGATGATAGAGACACCTACATGATGCACATCCTCTTTCCCTTGTGCCTTCTCCTTTAGAGGTGGGTTTTTTTCTTCCCCCCCTCCTCATTCTTGGTCCTATTTCTTTCCTCAAGTAGCAGAACTCCAGCCTTCACTATAATGTATCAACAACATGGAGCCCAGAGCTGCTCAGGGTGGACAGCACCTGGAAAAACGGCAGTCTGGCTATACTTGGCTTACCATCACTCCTTCCTTCCCACCACTGACAAGTTCTCCTAGCCCATCCCATGCTGCTTTCTGGCTAATCTTCCATTCAGAAACTCATAGGGACCAATTTTCCTCTAACACCAGATTTTACCTTGTACTCTCTGGCAGGATCCCAAGGGTGGATTCCCCAAAGCAAATCAAGAGCCAGGAGCTCTCTGGTGCCCTTTGACCCTTCTCTGTGGGCTCTATTCCATCAGCAAACTGCAGATATGTCAAGCCCTGGAGTCTTGTTAATGTAAATAAGAGAAAAATTGGCACCTGCTGTTTTTTCTCCTGCCTTCATTTTGGTTTACTCATATGATGAGATTGGCAAATGTGGATGTGAAACATGGAGAATTTTTTTCCCTTAGGAATGTATCTACTTTCTGCTCACATCTCAAATTATCCTTTTTAAAGGTCTTTGTTGTGAATCTTGGAAGTAACAGGTTCAGTTTCTGCTGGTGATGATCATGGTGCATACATCTGGAGGCTTGCCTCTGGTGAACTTGTGGCTTTACTTACACATCTGGCCTCATTTGCCTCTTGAGCAAGGCTTACATGTCATGGCACAGTCTCTATCCCCCTTTCTAATGGCTCCCTTCGAGGGTGCTGTCAGTGTTACAAAAAGGAGCTGGAGGGAATGAGGAGATGGAGTATCTGTGTGGAGGAAGCAAAATACTAGGATGGCTTGGGTTGGAAGGGACCTTAACAACCACCTAGTTTCAAATCCCCTGCTATGGGCAGGGGCACCTTCCACTAAATCAGGGTGCTCAAATCCCATCCAATCTGGCACTGAACACTTCCAGGAATGGGATATCCACAGTTTCTGTGAATGCCTCACCCCTCTCATAGTGAAGAATTTCTCCCTTATGTACAATTTAAATCCACTCTCTTTCAATGTAAGACTATTATCCATTGTCCTATCACTACACAGCTTTGAAAAAAGCCCTTCTCCAGCTCTTGCCAGCCCCTTTTAGGTACTGATAGTCTGCAGCGAGGTCTCGTGGAGCCTTCTCAAGACTGAACAACTCTGACTCTCTCAGCCTGTCTTCGATAGGAGAGGTGCTCCAGCCTGCTGAGAATCTCTGTGGCTCTTCTCTGGACTCACAGCAGCAGGTCCATTTTTATGCTGGGGGCCCATCATAAGTGGAATAAGTAGAGTGGGTTAGAAACTTCACCCCCACCCCCTGCACCCTCGCTTTCTGCAGCCATACTGGGTGGATGTCCTGCTTTTTATATGTCTTCCAGAGAGACTTTGCCAAGGCTGCAGACGCGTGGTGGCTGTGGAAAGGTGCAGGCCGGTGGGGACCAGATCCTGTGCCACATGCCTGTGTCCGTCCGTGGCTGGCTCAGCGGCGGTGGCTCGGAGCGGGCAGAGCTGGCACCTTTTGCTCGGCGTGGTGCCGGGAGCAGTGCCGTGCGGAGCCTGGGCTTTCCCCGCCGGGTGTGCAGAGCCGCCCAGCCCCGGGTGTCACTGCCAGCGCTCCCCGTGCCGCTCCCAGCGCCGAGGCTGCCTGGGCGGGTTTGGTGTCGTTCGGCTGCCACCTCGCGGGGAAGGAGCGGCGGCTCTGCGGCGGGGACAGGGCACAGGGCACCGCAGCGAGCGGTGGTGGCCACGGCAGGGTGACAGGCAGGGCGTCTACGGTGCCGCACCTTCGCCTGCTGCTGCTCCTGCCCTTTTTCGCACCTGCTTGTTGGCGTCTGAGCTTCGCTGGGCACCACATCCATACCCAAACAGCTCTGCTGGAAAGCCCACTTTCCCCCTGCAGTTCTGAGCCCAGGCTGCCTGCCTTTGCAGTCCTGGTACTAATGCCCTCTTCCCATAGGCACCATCACTCCCCTCTACCTGTCTCCCCCATCCCTGTTTTCCTGTGCCTGGGACCTAATTTCCTCTCTTTATCTCCCTTTTTCCCAGGACCTGTTCTCATTACTTACCAAACCTTCATGTTTACATAAAGTCCTATGTTTCCCCATCCTCACCCTGGCTGACATCTCCTCCTCTTGCCCTCTTCCATGTCTTGAGCTGAGCGTTCCTGTATTGCCATTTTAGTTGAAGACCTTCAGTGGTATCGTTTCCTGTGCTGTAGCCCAGCATTGGAACAAGTGCAAGGCTCATCCTATCACCTCAGTCCACATTATTGTCTTGTATCTTTGATCACAGCAGCCTTTTCCTGTGCCTCAGCCCAGACAAACTTATGTACTTTCACCTCCTCATGCAGCCCCCAGTGGGCACTTCAGACTTTCAGAGGCCAGCACTAGCTATGAGGTAGGGCCTGTGCAGGAACAGCCTTCTGACCTTGGACACTGCTGCTGAAGCTGGGTGTGTTGCAAATTTTCTTGACAAAACAGCTTCTCTCTCTCTTTCCTAGGAAGATCTGAACAACCCCCAGCTAATTCTTCCCACACTGAGCAGTTTCCTTAGCCTGGCTCTCCCAGAGTCAGCAGAGGAGGCTGCAGAGCTAGGAGTGACTGAGACAGTTTTAATCGAGCCAGTTCAGGTAGCAGTTTGTAGCAGGAGGTGTACCGGGCCACCACTTAAGGTCCTAAAGTCACGGAAGAACATAGCACCCAAATTTAATGTGGGGCCACAATGTCATTGCTGGCAGCTGACTGCTGCTGTGCTTCTTAAAGAGCTGAGGGGGCTGTGGGTATGGAAGTCTTCAGGCAGTTCAGAAGTGACCACACAAGTTCATGGAAGAAGAAATTAATCACAAAGGGGTGCAGCTTCTGCTGGCTCATAATGACTTTGAAGCACCTGAGGTGGGCCAGTGTGATGCCTGCCAAGTGCTCCTGGCTGGCCCCCACCCAGCATCCACAGAGGATAAGACTAAAGCTTAGACAAGACCCTTGGACTGACCCAGCAAAGATCTTGTGGTGTGTTCCTCAGGCTGTTTTTGAGGATGAGAGCAGCTCTTGGCTTTGCAATCTGCTTGTGGTTTGTTCTGAATGTAAGCAGCTTTTTCCCATCTTCCTCTGCCATCTAATCCAAGGACTTCCATCCTTCTTGCTGTGTCTTTTCCTACCATCTCCACAGAAGTAGGAGCAGTTCTTGAACCATCACTCACACAAGCATTACAGCTATACCAAGTCTGGTGCAGTAGCACACATCTCCACTCCTGTCTCGTGAAACCTGGGCTAGGCTGGCTTGCAGCCCTCTGCACATGAGGGCGTGCAGCAACTGTTCTGCCTCATGCTGCGTGGAAGAGTTGGCCTGCAGGACTGTTAGGTACTAGGGGAAATTGCTGACATCCCAGGCTGAAGGGCCTTTCCACTCCTGCATCCTCAGTCAGGAGTATGTGGAAGTTGTCCCAAAAGCGTTAGGAGAAGACTACTTGAGCCCCTCTGTGCCAGGCTGGTATTCTGGGCTGTTGCACACAGGCAGGTGGGCAGGAGCAGTGAGGTCACTGTGGCACAGCTCTGTTTTTCCCATCATTAAATTTAAGGATGCAGCCAGGGTTACACTGCCTTGGGGAGAGGGGTGGGATGGGGCTGCACATGGTCCCCTTCAACTTGTGAGAGCTACAGTTCTCTGAATCTTGGCCAAGGCTACCTTGTGGCGTGGCACCAGTGCAGATCCCCCAGGCTGAACGTATGGCACCAAAAAAGCTTGGAAACACAGTGTCCCATGAGGCTGTTGCAGCGCAATTAGGCACCATGGGAGGGCTCCACCTGTCTCTATACCAGGTATCAAAATGTCTCACAGTTGGAGCAAGGAAGAGCAGTGCTGTAGTTCTGCCCTTGCCAATTTTCAGTCTGTTCCTTCTTGATTTGCTTAATGGGATGTGACTCGGTCAGCATTTAGGGTCTGGGGTGCCTTAGGGGTTTAGCTGTGAAATGCTGTCATATATTCATATTAACTCGTCAGCATCGGAAACCAAACTTCCTCTCCTGTCTCTGTGGTGGAAGAACACCCCGTTGAAAGCTGTCGCGTGGTCACGGACATGGCAGGGCCGCCCGATTGCCAGGGCAGGGTGAGGGATGAATAGCCCGGGGTATTGTAGGAAATTCCCAGAGCACAGGCTCAAGGTTACCGGAGCGGGAGGCCGCGGGGACAGCCCCGAAGCCCCCAGCGCCAGCGGAGAGGGAGCAGGGAGGGCAGCCGGGTGGCAGGGGCGGCTTTCGGGGGGGCTACCGCGGGGGCCGCTCCGCGCTAAGGCCGCCGGAGGGCGCCGGAGACCGCGGGCTGGCCTATGCTGCCGCGGGACCGGGATGGCGAGCGGATGGGCGGGATGGAGAGAGGATGGGCGGGATGGAGAGAGGATGTTCGGGATGGCGAGCGGATGTGCGGGATGGAGAGGGGATGTGCGGGACGGCGAGCGGATGGGCGGGATGGAGAGAGGATGTGCGGGATGGCGAGCGGATGGGCGGGACGGCGAGGGGATGTGCAGGATGGAGAGGGGATGTGCGGGATGGAGAGGGGATGTGCGGGACGGCGAGAGGATGTGCGGCGATGGCGAAGGGATATGACACAGGGGCTGCGGGACCGGGATGGGGAGCGGATGTGCAGGATGGCAAGGGGCTATGTGGGGATAGTGAGGGGACTGTACATGGTGGCTGCACGACCGGGATGGCAAGCAGATGTGCAGGGATGGCGAGGGGGCTATAGACCGGGAGGAATGCCAGGGTCTGTGCTGGGGGCTGCAGGGATGGGGATTGCAGAGGGTCTATGCGCTGGGGCTGCAGGGATGAGGGTTTGCAGGGGTCTGTGCGCTGGGAGCTGCAGGGATGGGGATTGCAGGGGGTCTGTGCTCGGGGTCTGCAGTGTGCGTGTGAACACCTGGGGGAGCTGTGTCCACGGCCTGTCCACAGTGCCCGTCCCGCCGTGCAGAGGGGTGGGCACCCTTGGGGAGGGCAGTGTGCAGGTGTGGGGTGCACGCTCAGGCATGTGGGTTCTGCACGCCGTGGCCGCTCTGGGGGCTGGCACACTGCTCCCAGCGTGGGCACTCACCCGTGGCCGTGTAGGTGCCTCGGTGCCCACAGCAGCAGCTGCTCGTGCACACACAAGGAGAAGTCATCATGCCAACAAGGGGTTGGCACAGCCTGAGGTGTCACTGGGAAGGAAGGGTGACAGTGATAGAATGAATTGAAAATGGATGCTATTTCCTGCAAAAAATCTCGCTCAAAGACAAATATTTTATTTTCTTCCAACATTTTTACTCTCTTACTACACTTGAGCAGTTGTTGTCCCCCAAGACATTATTTTGTGATAGAACTATGATCTTCCCACATTTTTCAATACTTGTGGCAGTAAATGTAGCACCCATGGCATGTACTCTAGCTAGCTGTGCTGTCAAACCCAGAGATTCCAGGTGGCCCCCAGGGTTATATGCAAGGACCACACTGGATCCCAGTCCTCCCAGCCAGCTTAATACCCTGCCCAACACATCCACAGCCTGCTGGTGAGAACAGCTGCTGGGGTTAGCCAGTGGTGTGGCACAGAATGTGATCAGGACTGCATGTGGAGAGGTTTGTGCAGCCAGCCCCACCATCTGATTGGGACACACAGGTAGCCATGAGAACATGTAACACATCATTTTTCATCTCTGGAGATGGGGTTTTGGCTTGTCAGATCCCCTCAAACTTAGACAAACAAGCTCAAGCAGAACAGAAATTGGTGTGACCCTCTCCCAAGTCCTCCATCACAGCATGTGTCTTTGTGAGTCTTCTCTTATACCCAGATGTTGCAGAAGCTCATCTCTTCACCACATCACTACCACACCACACTGTGCCATGCCTCTGCCCCCAGTCCCCACCAAGCTCACAACCTCTGATCCATGCTTTTAGATGTATTGAGGCCAAACATCCCCTTGCCTGTGCTGTGCTGGGTGTGCAGTGGGTGCCACCATTGGTGCACATGCCCTTGCTCTGGTTGTGTGGGCACCCTGGAAAAGTGGCAAAGAGAAGGATGGTTGCCATGTGTGTGTTATGTACATGTCCATGTATGTATTAAGACAATAGCATCTAAGCCAAATAGTAAAAATGTGGTAGCTAAACATTTTTTGTGGGCAACACACCCTGCCTGTGTGCTCTTGTTTATTTGATGGGCCAGAAGAGTTGTGGTTTGTGCCAAAAAGGGATGCAAATGGTCCCAAACAGCCTTCCCACAGTTATTTGACTGTGAGAGATGTTTTTTCTGAAACATAGGTGGTTAGGGGTAGCAGCTGAAATGAAACTTGTTCCCGAGCTTAGAGGAGGAAATAAAAGGAGTAAAAAAACCAGTGTTGAAGGATTTCTGTTCCACAAAAGATGCACGTGAACTAGCTGAAAAAAGAAGCCATAGATGGAACATATATTTTCCACACAAATCAGTGCATACTTACTTAATAACGAAAGAATAAAACTGGGGCACAAACAGCTACTCTAGTAAGTGATCAGCTGCATTGGGGAGAAATCAGACAAATGAAAGTGCAGCCAAATTTGAGGGACTCTGGAGACATCCTTCTTGGATTTGCTGCCTTTTAGTCACCAGCTTGAGTTTAATAGAGACTATGCTGCTGAGCAAGCCTGTGGCTCCACCCCGGAGAGTGGGGCTCTTTGCCTCTGCATGTTGTGAGGGAGCAGTTGTACTTCATTCTCATAGAACTCTCCTGGACGGGGCCTTTTTCAATATTTTTTTTTGTCTCCCCTCTGCCATCAGAACAGCTTTTCTTGGTAGTTAGCATAACTTCTTTCTTCCACAGCAGGATCAGTTCCAACATAAAAACTCCTCTCCATCTCCCCACTTCAGCATCTTCCTGCACACCTTCTGTGTACAACACTGCACACAAGCACACATGTGCATGCATGCACACATACATGAGTACTTTATGTGCACACGTACATGGTGAGCATGCATTTACAGAACCACAGCCGTGTACACCTCCCTGACCAGTTACAAAGAAAAGGCTGCCGAGGCTTGGGATTGCAGGGTGAATTTAAAACAGCATCGCCGCCGTTAAAGCCATCCAGGAAAGGGAACCCATAAATGAGAGGATGAATGAGAAGATGTCAGGAGTGTTAGCGCTTAATATTCCTGGAGCGAGGCTGCATTATTTGTTGCTGCAGCAGCGCGCTCCTCCCTGCCCCCTCTGACAGAGCCTCTGGATGCGCATGCACACACGTGCAGCTTCATTTCCCCCCCTTATGAAAAATCAACCTCCCTGGCACACCCCACACCCTCACGCCATAGGTGTGGTGCCACAGGGCTGTAAGTGCAGCAGCAAAGACTTCCTCCATCCCGATTCAGAAACAAATCACTACGGTGCAGCCCTGGGAGGGAGGGAAGGTGTCTGCTGGTTGGGCCCATGTTTTATTGATCGGACCACTGTGATGAATCAGCTCCTGTGGCGCTCGTGTCTGCCTGCAGACAGGCACTGGCCACTGCGTCGAGTTACAACGAGTCCTGACTTCTCAGGAACCTGAGCCACTGGGAAGGTGGTGGAGCGGGCAGGTGTGGGGATGGTGACCAGGGGCTGCCTCTGCAAAGATGTGAACCATATTCTCATGCTGGAAGGCCAGCAGCTCCCAGCTGGAGGCACAGCAAGGATTGGGATGTGGTCAGCAGCCAGGGTTGAGCCTTCCCGCTTGCCCCAGGCCCTGTTCCTGCAGCCTGGATGTTGTTTAGGGAGAGCTACATGCCATTGGAGTGTTGGGCAGGGGCAAGGAGAGTGCTGACGAGCTGGCAGGCAGCAGCCTGTAGCTGGGCTGGAGGGAGGCTCACCAGAGTGGGAAGGTGGCTGTGCCCTGCAGCTCAAACCCACCACTGCAGGAGCAGCCTGGCACTGAAGCGCTGTGTTCCTGTGTCACCCCCATCTCACCCAGCCTCATGTAACCTTGTCTTCTTTTCTCTCCCTTCTCGCACCTTGCAGGACCCGGCACAGGAAGAGTAGACAATGGCTCCATGAGTTTGGCCGTCCCACTGTGGCTTCTGGCAGCGTCCCTGCTCTGCCTACTCAGCAAATGTTAATACAAATCAGAATTAAAAATAATAATATTAATAATAATTAAAAAAACAACACGACAACAACAACAACAACACACAAAACAAAACGCGTTATACAGGAGACAGAGCGAAGAGAGGGGAGAGAGAAAAAAGAGGGGGGGGAGAGAGAGAGACGACTGTTTCTTTCACAACTTTTGTGTGTTCAGGAGCGAAGAGGGGGGAGAGGAAAAATTACAGCAAAGAAGACTCAGCAACATTTAATCCAGAACCTGAAAAGCCGGCTGTCAAGTCATCGACTGCCTAGGAGGCAACACGAAGCAAGGGGGAGAATGGGGCACCAGCAAGGACCGTGTCGCCAGAGGATGCTGCAATGTAAACAATCCAACAAAACCCGCAAAGCCAATCAAACAGGAGATCCCTTTTCTTTTCTCTCCTCCTTCCTCTTTTCCATACTCCCTCACCTTCCTTCCTTCCTTCCTCCTCTTTCTTTCTTTTGCAGAAAGAGGTCTTTGCTTCGGTGTCTATAGCCATTTAACTTTTTGGATACCCTGGGTCATTTTTGTGAGCTAATGCTCAGCCAGTTCATACTTTTAAAAACAAATTTAAAAAAAAAAAAAAAAAAAGGAGAAAAGAAAAAAAAAAGCCACAAACCAGAGCAAGTCACCTGAAGCTCTCTGCACACTGGTGTCCTGTGAAGAGCTCCTTCCTCTCTTCACTTCACCCTGCGCTCATGTGCACCCAGCCCTTGCTGAACACCTTCTTTCCTGTCCCCTCCTTCATGCAACATCGCCCTCGCTGGCCTGAACTAAAGCTGTGTCAACTCTACTGAAAGCCTACTTTTCTTTTTTTTTTAATCTTCTTCCTCCCCCCTCCAAGTTCAACCAGGTGTCTTTCTCTTTCTCCTGTGTATGCCTGTGTGCGTGCGTGCATGCATGTGTGGCTCTTGCTCCGTCTTCACTCTTTTTCTCTTGCTCTCTCTAAGCATGCAAAACGAACAGTCCATGTGTACATATGCTCATTCTGCTGTAGATAATGTCCTGCCTTGTAAGTGTGAGACAAGATGCAGAGAGATCCCTTAGGCAGAGAAGAGGGGTGAGGAGAGAGGGGCAGCTGCAACATAGGTTCACACGGTGTCCCCTCTCCTGTGTCCTCACTGGCTTTTTGCCTTCTGGCCACCTTGTTTGCAAGAGTCAGTCTGCACCCTTGTCTAGGCTTTTTTCCTCTCCCACCTCCAACCTGTTTGGCTCTCAGCCTCCAAGTTCCAGCATAGCAGCCTGTGCTACTCATGAGTGCTCGTGCACGCTCACGAGGGTGTGCACTCATGCAATTGTCCAAGCAAGTAGAAGAAATCAGGACTGGCCCACAACACTATGGACTGAAGAGTGCGGCCACCATTCCTCCTGGGGATGGGAGGCTGGGCTGGTGGGATGTGAGTGATGAGACTTTGGACATCACCAAGCAGCCATTCCTTTTAGGTATAGCGTGTGTAGGAACGATACCTCAACATGAAAACCACAATCTGGTCATTCCTAACCATTTTGGTAGTCATGTAAAAATAGAGCCAATACCCTTTTTTTGTTGCTCTGTTGGTTTTTTTTTTTACGGTCCTCCCTGGTATAAAAGGAAATGTAGGCTGTGTAAGGCTGAGTGTGCGTGTATATGTGCATGTGTGTGTGCTGTACACCACTGCTATTACCAAACTCACTGCAAATTCCACATTTCAAAGAAATTGGGTCAGAAAATGTCCAGGACCTGTGAATGTAAGAAATAAAACAAATGTAAGGTCCAAAATCCTGGGCTTACAAGGAAGGAGCTTAAAGTGGTGCATCAAAGAAGCAGGCAGCACAATTTCCCCTGCTTGTCTCTTATCTCAAAGGTGCTGGTCTTGCTGGAGAGCATTCTCACTTTCCATTGCACTTCCCACAGCAGAATCACATACAGAGGTGCCAGCAAGAGAGGCTTTAGTGGCTCCCAAGTGAAGAGGAGAGAAAAGGTTGTGAGAAATAGAATTGAGAAAATGCTGGGCAGTGGCTGGAATTTGCCACACCAGCACAAGGCGTGCTGCAGGACCCAGAGCAAGCAGGGGTTGCAATGCCTGTTTGTGGGTTGGGGCTGAGGGGAGAAGTCTTCTGTGCCCCCTGGCCAGTCACAAGCTGTAGTACCCACCAGCAGCAAAGATGATAAAACACAGGGTTTATCGGGTAGACACTTGCTTTTTTGGAGAGAGGGATGGGCAGGGGAGAGCTTGATTTAGCCCACACAAATCGAGCTACCATCCCACGACATCGCAGTGTTTTACAGGTGCTCAGCCACCGAGCTCTCAAGCAGCAGGCAGTTTGCTCCTCTGTCTTTGCCCTGGGCACTGGGGCAGTGGCAGCAGGCTTGGCAGCTATGCTCACGTGCAGGCAAGGGGGAAACAGTGTGGCCTTGCAGTGTGCGGGAGGGGATACCTGCCACGCGGTCCCCTGCCAGGAAGCAAAGTGGGAATTGCTGCCTGAGAACCTGGCCCCATCTCTCCGTGGTGGAGCACAGTCCGGGGAGGCTTCTCCCTGCACTCAGCATGGTGCTTTGGCCTTGCACTGCGGCACTGCCAGCGCTGCCCACTCACTGCTGAGCTCAGCTGTTCCAGGAAGCAGCAGGCACGCAATTAAGCAGGCAGTCAAGGGCTCCTCTCAGGCAGCCAGAAGAGCAAGGAAATTTATTAAAGAGAGACATGAGAGGCTGAAGTTTTGGCATTGTAAGAGTTGGTGTAGAGCTGCTGTGGGATTGGGTGGTGGTAATTTATGCTCCTCCAGACCCCAAAGCCATACCTGCAAGAGCGAACAAGTTGCAAGTGGGCAACTGGTGCTTGAAATCCACCCAAGGCATCCAGGGATGGCTCCCTGGATATCCTCCAAGATAGGGCAGTTGTTGATGGGACTTGGGCATCTCCTTTGGACACTGGTGTATGTCAGCCCAGGAGGAAAACGCCCGTATCCTTCAGAGCATTCAGACATCCCAGTCCTCGTGCCTAACTTTCAGGAGGGCCATGTAATTCAGAGTCTTAGTAACAAGTCCAGATATTCTGCTGCAACAGGGCTCCTCTTTCCCCTGGTACAGCCGTGAGCTGATCCTGGTCCCAGAAACCAGGTCTGGGAGCTGCACCCTTTCCAGCATGCTGGCACGAGGGAAAACACCACACTGCACTTTCTTGGGGCTGTACCTATGCCTGGGTTTATTGGCACAGGCTTGTTGACAAAGATGGGCAGCCTGCAGTGCCTTGCTGTGACAGGCTGTTCCTAAGGGCTGAGTCATGCCCACTTTAGGTTCTTTGATGTCAGCCTGGTTGCTATGGTAGCACCTGTCCCATGTGTTTTGTCACTGTGGGGTCTCTCCTAGGCACTGGGGTCACGCACTTCAGACCCCTATGGTGTGGTGGTCATCAAGTCCCGGCACGTCATTATGTCACATCTGTTTTGGTTTGAGGGAGTTTTGTTTTGAGGGTAACTGTTTTTTTAGATGTCAAGGTACAGAGGCTTATGGTTAAAGGGAAATATCTCACTAAAATCAGAGCATCCATTTTTTTCAAGCCACCTGCTCATTAGTGGAGGAAACAGCCCCAGTGCCAGTGCTGGGATCTGGTCTTTCCTGCAGGCCCTGGGCACATCTTTGCCTCTGTTGCCTGGCTGTGAAACAGAGTGAAAGCCAGTTAATTGCAGACCTCTCTGAGAAAAGCCACCAACACCAAGTATGCCTGTTGTCTGCAGCAGTGCTGGGAACCCCACTCCAGGAATGTCTGTTCCTAGCAGGGCTGGGGGAGTCCTGGGTAGGTTGGAGCTTGATTTTCTCCAAGAATCTAATCCTGTGAGCTGCAGTGTGCCTCACAGGGTGCTCCAAATTTCCCCCAGTTTCTCCTGAACTCAAGCAGGGATCGCTCAGAGCACCTGTCAAGAGGTGAGCCCAGATGAATATAGGAAACACAGGCAAGGTCCTATGTTTTTTCCCATTCTTTCTCCCTCCACCCTCTGATGGAGATGTTGCAATGGGTTTTCTCATGTCTCAGGCCCTTCTCTCTGAAACTGTTTCTCCTCATCGTCTCTTCTCCGCGTTTGCATTGCTATCTTTCCCATCACCTCCCAAAAAGCTGTGTTCTTGCTTCCTTCTGCCTCTCAGCTGGTTGGGGACCGGGGAAGATGGGAGTTTGGAATGGGACACCAGTTCCTCGAGCTTGTCGGTGTAATTGTGTTTGATTGATGGAGATTTAACATTTAGTGTTATAAAAAGATATGAACAAAATGGAAAAAAAAAATGTATTTCTTCTACTGGTTTGTAAATATTACACAAGTTACATGAGATGTCTGGTAATGTCCAAGCAGAGGAACAAAAACTTAGATTTCATATATGGCCCCATAATTGCTAGCAGTTTTCTAACCCTTTTTGGATGACTGAGAGGAGGGGTGAAGGAAAGTCTTTCTGAAAGGAACTGGACAGGGGAAATGCAGCCACCCCGAGCCACATGAACTCCAGGCATGATTGTAGCATGTTGCTTGGAGCGTGTGCCTGGTCAGATGGAAAACGAAGCAAACGCCTGTCTCTGAGCGGCTGAGAAGGGCGACGTGGGATGCTCCAGCCGACACCTGTATCTTGGCAGTTGTGTTCATTTCTATTTGTTTGCAGCCCCGCACTTGCGGGCTCGTTGCTCAGTGATGCACCCTCTCCTCCTCCCCCGTACCTGCTTTCTTCACCAGTGAAGTTGTGTCACCCCATGTGTGCATGTGAACGTGCCATTCATGGAGATTTCATTGGTGACATGCATTGTGTCGAGAGTTAATCTTTGTCTGCACATCTTTCTCACACCACTGACTGTTCACCACTTGGGCAGATCGCTCATGCACTGCTGCTTGCCCCACTTTTGGTCGAAGAACATCCAAGCCCCAACAGCTCTTCTTAGCTCCAGGTGCATCCAAACCATGCCCCCAGGCCACCTGTCTGAGCAACCCCGTTTTGAAAGTCCAAGCGCACAGCATGGACAAAGCCACCATCAAAAGCCACGGGTCTCCAGGCTGAGTGGAAGCTACACATCTGGAAGGAATTTGGGGGAGCAACAGAGAGCCCTGATGAAACAAGAGGATCTGGGAAGTTGGAGGAGTTATGCTAGAGTCCTTCACAGCCTTACCAGCAGGTTGATATTTTAGCTCAATTGTTGTGCAGTGTTTCATCGCTTCGTCCTTCCCTGGTGAGGGAATCTATGGGCACAGGGAAACAGCTCATCTCCTCTCACACCTCTGCTTCCTCTCCTCCAAGCGCACTGACCTGCAGCCCAAATCATCATGGTGCTTGATGTGATCTAACAACTGACATGAGGGATGGCTGACCAAGACAGTATGACAGAGGAGGTGCCTGGGGGGTGAGCAGTTCTCTCTCTATCTCTCTCTCTCTCCTGATGGTGCACAATCTCACTACTTCTCTGACTCAAGGACATGAAACTTCTTGAGTTAGGGATGCCGGGAGCAAACTATCCTATGGGAAGAGCAAACCTTGAGGCAGGAAAGTGATGGAGAAACTGGATTGTAATTTCCAAGATGGGATGCCGGTGGAAAAGGGTAGGGATGAGTGCTGTCCATCGTCCATGCGCAAACTCTCAGGTTCACCAGCGAGGAGACCATGGCCTCTCAATGCTAATCTTAGAGTGGCTTCATTTCCAGTGGGATGCCCAGAAGATGATTTTTTTTAATTGCATGACTCTTCTGACTAAGAGCTGTGTCACACCATTAAAGCCTCTTTCACTTTTCCTTTTTGTAACTTGCTAGAACAATGATCGGGCAGCTCCCACAGACCCCAAAATTTTGCCTGATGGTTGGCTCCCATTAGGGCAATATATGGTGCTTTCTTGTTGGTTCACTCGCTGTAACAGGGGAGCAGAACTCATTTTGGTGAGAGTATGTTGGTATGGTCCTCTGTGGGTCAGGGTGATGTAGTGAGGTGAGAGACCTGCCAAAGCAGGGCTTGGGCAAGAGGAGCAGTTCTCCTGAGTACCCCAAGCAGGTGGGAAGCAAATGGTCCTTCACTTGCTGCAGGCTTGGGTTAGCTGGTGCCACAGCAACTCAGACTGCCCTGCAAGCCTTGTAGAAGTGCCCAGGCAGCAGAGATGGAAGGGGCAGTGACAGGGAGACATGACTGCAGCACAGGTGATGGGGGCTGCATGAGCAGTACGGCTCCTTGGGCAGCGCAGCTGAGGAAGGGGCAGAGATTGCATCCCAGGAGGGCCCTTCTTTCCCTGCCTGTCCTCATGGTGCATCAGGAGCTCCCTCTTGGCCTCCCAGGGCATGCTCACCATGCAGCGAAATGGGCCTCAGTGAGTAAAACAGTGTGACACTGCAGTGGCTCCAGCCGTGTCCTGAGGAAAAGGCATGTGAATGTTTCTGTAACAGAGGGGTCATGGGTGGAGACAAGGAGCAAGGCTTACCTAGGAGGCAGCCAGTGAGGAGAGCACATCCCAATGGGGCTGTCCTTCTCCAGAATTGTGACATTTGCTCCCCATTCGGCCACACACAGGCGCATACGCACACCCCCGCCAGCTCCACCGTGCCCATGCTGCAGGGCTGCTCCTGAGGCTCTCCTCCTTCCCCCCACTCTCCATCACACACAGCCAGGCGGGCACCCAGCCACCTGCTGCTGGCGGTGGCTCTGTCTGTGACACGCAGCCACGTGGTGACCTCCTGAGGAAACCATGAGAAGGCCTGTGCGTGCCTGTGCCTGCGCCTGCAGGAGCACACCTGTGTGCCAGGAAAGGGAGGAGAGGGCACAGGGCAGGAACTTACCTCCACGGTGCCACCGTCACCTCCCAAAATCATTCAGCCTTCCCAGCTGGAGCCAAGATTCATCCTCTAGACCTTGAGAATGAAGGCCAGTCCCTTCTTCTTGCTACACGGTGGGGTGGTTAGAACTCTCCTCATTAACAGTGTTATATACATATAAATATATATATATATCTATATCTTTATATATATTTTTCCCCAGCACTGTAGACATGAGCTGAACTTCTCTTTAACGAAACGAGAAAATGGCCATTTTATTTTTTGCCATTGTTTTGGTTTTGAAACTAGCTCTGTGAAAGAAAGTTTTAAAAGCGCAAGTGTGTGTGTGTAAAAGAACCGATCAAAAAAACTAAACAACCCAACAAACAAATGAACAAAACCCAGTGATGGAAAAAAAAAAAGAAGCTTTTTATTTTTTCTTTTCTCAATGTATTTAACTTCTGTTATCTCGTTTCTGTTTCTTTACATGTATGAATGCTCTGCTCTTCTGTGATCTTAAAAAAAAAATACAAAAAAATACAAAAATTAAATAAACGTGAAAAGGAGGTAATGTTTCTTCATGTCCCCTCCCTTCCTTGCATACTCTGGCTTGTCTCTGATCATGTCTAGTGATGCCTTCCCAGTCCACAGGGGGAATGTGGGCTACCCCTTCCCTCACCTTCCTTGGAGGGGCAGGGCAGTCCAGGACTGCAAGTGGGGCAGGGGCCAGTGGCCTGGGACTGAGGGTTCTGTGTCACCCCAAGCAGTCTGGGCCCTGCAGTGCAGTGCCTGGGGATGAAAAGAGCAGGCTGGCTGGAAATAAATGTGAAATGGGACTGCCAGCAGGAGATGAGAGGCAAAACTGTAGTGCACAACCCTGAAGTCAACACTTGCCTTCAGCTTCTTGTTTGTTTGGGGGTTTTTTTAGTTAGTTAAATTGCATGATTGTATGTGTGTGTGCAGATAGAGGCTGGGATCAAGGCTGCAATCCCAGGAGGGGAAGAACAAAGAAGCTGATGGATGGAATGGGCTGAGGCTGAGCAGCTTAGGCGAGCACAGGACAGGAGCACCAAAAAACAGAGCATGATGGTAGAGACAGCAGAGAGAGAAGGAGGATGGTGGGGAAGGAGGCAGGAAATGCTGGCCAGAAAACAGCAGGATGCAGCACTGGAGAGGCCAGGCTTTATGACAAGGAGGGAGTAGGGAAGCACGGGAATGGAGAGGGCATGGGGCTTGGAATGAGGGCAGCCAGGTCAAGGGGGAGAGGGGCAGGAGTCCTGTACCATGGGCACAAGCAGGCATGAAAGGAATAGGTTAGAAGAGAGCAGGAGGAAGAGGGAAGCAGAGTAGCCTGGGCAGTTTTACAAGGAAATGCAGACAAAGGGGTGAAGAAACCAAGAAGCAGGAAAAACCTGGTCAATGGAGAAAGCAGCACCTGGGCATTTTAAATGTAAGGGTTGGAGAACTCCAGACATCTACAGCCAGATGACCACAATGGGGATGTCTCTTCAGCATCTAAGTGCCACCTCTCTATCACAGCCTGGCGTCACTGTCCTTCTCTCAGTAGGAGAAGGTGGTCCCCAGGGACATGGCTAACTGTGGTATTGCACAGGGCAGCGTGTGCCTGCACCCACCACCAGGGCAGCAGCACGAGGTCAGGCTCAGCCTGGGCTGCAGGAGAGCATGGTTGCAGCCCTGAAAGGGAGCTCTGAAAAGTGTCCTCGCTCACTGCTGGAGCATGAAAACCAGGCCTTCTTATTTCTGTTTCTGCTCTGTCCACATCTATGTGGTGCCTTCACTGCCTCTGTGTCACCTTCCACTCTTTCCTGTTGCCTATTTACAGTTCACTGGTGCAGAGCCTTGAGACCTGCGTACAAAACAGGAGTATATTCTATGAAAAGTTATATCTAATTTGGTTTCTGGAACATAACACATAAGCCTGGTTTCCAGTAGAGTACAGACTTGTTTCTTAAATTGCAAGAGACAGCATAAAAGGGGAGCTGTCAGAAGCTCAGCACAAACAGTGGGCTAAGCAGAGATACATCACTGAGCACGAGGTGCAAGCAGCATGGTGAACATGAACGTGAGTAGCACTACCACACCTTTGCTATTTGAGACTGAAGAGAAGCGAAGGGATAGGAACTCTCCTCCATCACCAACGTTCCCTTCCATGCTGCTGGGAGAGCTGGGAAGTGCAGCATGGTGGATTACAGCAGAGCTGGTGGTGAGAGTGCCAAGGCAGGGGTACCACTGTGCTCAGTGGATGTTAAGGTCAGTACTGACCTTTACTGGCTGGTCATGGAGGGGGAAACAGGACAAGTTTGTGGTGCTGTACATGAGTGACACCAGCACTACCAGGGCTTCACCTCAGTGTGTGCTCTGAACACACTTGGAAAAGCTGTCTTTGCTTTCCTACCTCCACCACCTTAAAGCTGAGGCTAAAAAGAAGACAAGATAAACCCTTGCAAGCACAACCCCTCTTTTCATTAACATTTTAAATGGTTATTTTTAATGGTACATTTAACTAACACTAAGTTATCCATGGGAAGAGAATTTGGCTGTTAACACTGGCATCTGCTTAACAAACAAGCTTTGCATTTGGTGAGACACTGAGCATAACACCAATAGTACTCCTTGCTAACAGCAGACTCATTAACATTAATTCCTGCTTTTACCACCATGAAGAGCTTTTTGTATCTGTAAGAGCAGTTATTAGATGCACCCTATTCTCGCTGCAAAAGGTACATAGGAAATTATTATCAGTGATGCAGACCTACCAGTAAATGAGGATCTGAATTCCTAGCACTTACCATAACTCAAAATTTCCAGAAGAGTAAGAAAAGTGATGACATGTTCTGGGGACTGTGTTCTTCATCTTTCCTCACTGAGGAATTTGAACTATGTTCAAACACAGCTAAATTGCAGTTGGAAATTAGTTAAGGGTTTTGGTACTCAAAGGCTATGGGAAAATGTGTGTCCATAAAAATATCTTGCAATTCAGCCAAGACTGGCTTTTGCTATCCAAGGCACACATTGTCAGAATGGGCAAAGAGCTGGATTTAAGGAGCTAAACTGTGATGGATAAAACACCAGAACCTGAGGTGCAGCCTCAGCAGTGCCCAGTACAGGGGGACAGTCACTGCCCTGGTCCTGCTAGCCACACTATTGTTGATACAGGCCAGGGTGCCACTGGCCTTCTTGGCCACCTGGGCTCATGTTCAGCTGCAGGTCCTTTTCTGCTGGACAGCTTTCCAGCACTCTTCCCCAGGCCCGTTTCACTGCACGGGGCTGTTCTGTCGGTCTCAGCCCAGCAATCCAGCCTGACCAGAATCCCTCTGCAGAGCTTCCTAGTCTCCAGCAGATCAACATTGCCACACTTAGTGTCATCTGCAAAGTGACTGAGAACAAACTGAGCTTTCATCTGAAAGCTGGAAATTGCATTGTTTTCCAGAGAAATATCTGCACCTAACACCTCTTTACTGGTCTGCTGTCTGTGTTATGAATTCTGTCCACACATGGCAGGTGTAGTGTCTATAAAAAATTGAGAACACATTGGATAGTATGAACTTTACACAATGCTTCCTGATGTTTAATACTTTCAGAGTATATGGTTTGTAGAGCATTTACTGCTTCCTCTTCAAAAGTGTCATGTTTCCAGTTCAGCTTAAAAAGGGTGCATTGACCAGGAAACTAGAGGAATGAATGTTTGAACCATTACCACAAAGAGGAAGTCGCTAATTGAAATGCATAATAGACTTGTCATACATTCTAATAGCCTTGATGATAAATCTGGTTTTAGGTCTTTTGAAATATTACAAATGATTACAAAATGCTGACCAGGAATAATGTTACTCTGCCAGTTGAAAGCTACGCCAAAATTTTTACAGGGCTGGAGGGCAGTAAGGCATCCTTTATGCTTGGTTTGGAAATCACACCTTGGCATTGATCTGCTGCTGCCCCATCTTTGGGTGCTAATGTTTTTATCCAGGTCTGTGCCCAGGATTCTAAGGTTGCGGTCCCCCGATACCTGTGTTGACAGGATGCAATACTGGCAGTGCAAGAGTTTGTGGAAGTCACTGGTAGAAGTGGATGATCCCACCTTCTTCTGCCAGCTCAGCATGTCAATCTGGGGTTTCCATCTCTTGGAGCCCAGCCTCCCAGGCTGTTTCCTTAGCTTGCAGCCTATTTTGCAACGCAGTCCTCCCAGATGGAAAAATCGCTCCTGGATCAGAGCCTCTCGAGGATGCCACACAGACAGAGGGTCAGTGAGGATGCACAAGACACTTGACACAAGTGCAGGAATGCAGCGAAGCTTTAGTCCCTCACAGTGCACCTGGCTTCCAGTCCTGGCCCCGCATTCCTGTAGGGAATATACTGTTCACTTGAAGTGGCTTCAGTTGGCAAAGGTTGTGAAAAACAGGCACTGAGCAGCCATCCAGACGCACCCACGAGCTGCTGGCAAGCTTGAGCTAAGACTATGCATCCTCTTTGAAATGTGATTTGGGAAGCCTGCTCAAATAAAGGCTGCCTTGCCTGTCTGTGGGTCCATCACCCATTTGCAGAGTGGCCTGAGAACTTCCATCCATATAAAACCTCTCCCAGATGGTCTCACTGGCTGCTGACCTTACTGGTTTGCCTAAGAGAGCCAAGAGAAGCCCCTTTCCATCACCAGATTGTGTTTTGGCTGTCCATCTAGTGAAGGGAGGAGCGGGCTCACCACATCTTTCCATGAATGATCCTTTAATCTGCCTGAAATTCTTGCCACCACTGAGCCACATACACCTTCAGCACAGCCTCCTGCCCCTGACCAAAGCTCTTCCCATGGCCCAGGAGTGAAGATGTGCAGAGGTTCATTGCTGGAGGCTGCTGGTGACAGCCCTGGGTACCTGTGTGGGTGTGAGGCCTCTGTGGCTGGGGCTGAGGCAGGGCAGGAGCAGCACAGCCTTTTCCACCCATGGCACACAGCGGGGATGAGCGCAGGGCCACGCTCTGGAGCACTCTGCTCTTGCTGCTAGTGGTGCAGGCTCTTCTGCTCAGCTGCTTTTCTGGGGCAGCTGTTGGCACGGCAGAGCTGCTGACAGGCATCAGGGCAAGCCTCCCACGCTGCAGGATGGGGCTGCAGCTGCCACGGGCCTGGTACGCAGCACAGGCCGCAGCGTGGGGCAGGTCGCGCACCAGAGCCTGGTCAGGCCTTTTACTGCCCAGTGGTCTGGCAGCAAGCGGGTGAGCAAGCAAGGTCTGGGGCTGCTGTCTGCTTGAGGGTGTTGTGGTGGGGCATCTCTCCAGGATATGCTCTTGGAGTGCTCAAGGACCAGAGGGCTGTGGAAAAGACATGAGGGTTTGTGCTGCTGGCTGCAGGGACAGATCCACTTCCCCAGGGCAGAGGTAGCACTGTTTGGAAGCCCACAGCTGAGAGCCAGCTCCTGACTTCAAGCAAACCCTGAATCAGCTTGAGGGTGAGGACCAGAAGCTCAGAGGACATTTTCAATGCTCTCTAAACCCTTCCTCTTCTACTTGTTTTCCTGTTAGCTAATTGAAATGGAAATAAAGAAAGATATCAAACATCTCTCCGAAGGGGCTGTAACACTTGCAGATAAAAGTTGGCAATTGCTCTAAAGCACCTCCCAGGCCCCTGCCCCAGGCAACTACCCCAGGCAGCAATGTGTCCTGGGGACCAGGAGGGATGGGGATCCAGAGGCAGATAGATCAGACTAACAGCATCTGATTGCCACTGAGTGATAGATGAGTTAACACACCAAGAGATATAAAGGAGAGTGACTGAAGAAAGGGGGAAAAAAGGCACTGGAGGTACATTGTGCCTCTAATGATGGCTGCAATGTGGCAAATGAGGGAAAATTAGCACCAGACAGACAAATGGAAACTGATTTCAAGAGGCACCGAATGAGACAAAATTGGAAAGACAAGCTCAGAAGATTGATTCCATTGCAATGAAACTTTATCTCCCAAGGAATCCAGTGTTCTCACTCACTCACGCCTTTGGTCATTGTCTGTACTCTGGGAGCTCTCCCTTCATCCCTTTTAGTGATCCCCCTTGTTCTTATTAAATACTGGAGCTGATAAAACAGTTACTCAAAGCAGAAGTGTGAATTTGCACTGATGCTGTCCTCCCTCCCACCTTTTTTTATTTTGTGTCTGCAGTAGTTTTTTACTGCATAGAAGGTGTACAGGAAGAGGAACTCATCACTACTCCTGCCAAAATCTGTTGGATTCAACTTCACACAACAGTCTGAGAAACTGGGATGGCCTGATCACAGCTAAGGTCAGGGAGGTTTGGTTTGGGACACAAGCAGAATGGCTGTGTGAGGTGGTTTGTGCTTGTACACCAGAGGGAATAGTCCCCTTCCTCAGTTGGCTGGGCAATTTAAATTAATGAATTGCTGAACTCTGTTCATCTCCAAATCACTAGTGATGCCATTGCATCCTCTTGCTTTGTGTCTGTGGCATGTGGTTGTTTTGTAGTAGGAGCCTGTGCACTGCTCCGTGCTTCCTTCTGCATCTGGTACCGACTCCATGGTCACCTGTGGACAAGGAACAAGGTTTGACAGCCAGGCCCAGGTCTTGTGTTCAGTAAAGCAATGCAGTAATTTAGGGAGTGGGAAGTCTAGAGCCTGGCACTCTCCCTGTGGCAGCAGTTTCTGTCCAGTGCTTACAAACAGCAGGGATTCATACCAGAGGTGGACTGGTACCTGCCTAAAGTCCTTACTGACACCTCCCGAGCTAACTGTGCCAGACCTGCCTCATTGCCCTGGATTAACCCTCACTTTAAAAGTTTGGCACCAGCTTGGATTGAGAGGTTACTCAGTGGTGAATCAGGCACAAATGGGGTTTTTTTGCCTTATATGCACGTTAGCAATGTCTGTGGATGACCCTATGAGAGAGAGCACAGGGACACTATTTGTGCTCACCATCAGCTCTGTCATCTGAAAAGGTTACTGTCATTACTGTGAAATTTTGATTCTCAGCACAGACACCTTCTTTATGGGCCAGGCACCCATGTGGTGAAAATCGTCATTGATGTACCAGCACCAATGAGTCTGCTGTGCTGGCTAGTGAGCTCCTCTCCCAAGGCAGAGTTTTATTAGAGGTAGAACCTATCAAACAGAAGGGATTCACCCCTGTCACATAATGATGGGCCTCTGTGTTTGACAGGTGCCATGGAGGCAAAGGACAGGGGGGCATCTGTTCTGGAAGCTTGAAATCCTGCTGTTCCATGATGGGAAACTTAGCCCAGAAAATTAGTTGGCAGGACAGCCCATTTAGCTGAGCTGCCCTTTGTACAGCAGCCCTTGAGAAAGGCTGCCTGGGCTGTGACTGCTCTGTGCACACCCTGTGTTTGCAGCGGGACCACTGATGCTGTGCTCACTGGTCCCTCTGATGCTGGTTGCACATCTGCATCCCTCCAATGCCAGCAAACGACCATGGGCAAACACATCAGAGGCATGGGCAGTGGCTAAGTCTCACCCAGGGGCCAGCAGGCACCAGGCTGCTCTGGTAACTTCCTTGTAATGTGTAAATTAGCTAAATCAAAGCCAGTTTCCAGACACTTTGTGAATAAAGACAAAAGAAGTGTTTGATGGGCACTCAGCTCCTTCTTTTCTACTCTTGTTCTCTTGCTTCTCTGTTATACAAATCTCCTTTCCACCTTTATTGGTGTGAGGCGGTTTTTTCCTTCTAGGTTAGTGTTTTCTCTTCCCTTTCTGTTTCTCATGCATGAGTTTGTCGAGCAAGCACAAGCCATTTGGCCCACATTGATTATTTATGAAGGTGGGAACCTTTTATCTCGGCTGCTTAGTAACTTAACGCTGGTGCAGGGAGAGGCTGCCTGCAAGAAGATGCACGTCTTGCAGGAGCTGGGAGACAGGGGAGGAGGCTGAGGCATTCCAGTATCTAATAGGAAGAGCATGGAGAATAGGGCTGAACTCACTCTAAAGTGTGATTTATCTTTAATGCCACCAGGAAGTAGGGGTAAAATTATACCCTTGGGATTCGATAGTGCTTTGCCTTCACCTTGCAGAGTTCCTAAGAAAATATCAGTGAAGAGTGAGGCCCGTTATTATAAATTCCAGAAAGAAGGGATGAAATTTTCAGGAATTAGTGTGATGAGAACACAGCACCTCTGCTTTTGTAGCCGCAGATGCCTCACAGTTGCCTGGGTGCTGGCTGTACAGCCTGACTTCTGTGAGTGAGGGGAGAGCCAAAAAGAGCAAAATATTTGCAGTTCAAGCCAGGCTTAGAGCGAGAGGCGTTGCAGCCCTCCAGTGAGACTGCATGCTGTGATTTCTGCAAAACCAGGCAAGTCACGCACTGGTAATGGGTCACTGGCACCTGGTCAGGTGGAAACAGAAAATGTGTTTGCCTCCTCACCCCCCACCCTTCCTAGCCCAGCTTTTTGTATTTTCTCTTTTCTTTGCCTATCTGCTCACACTGCACTAAAGTAGTCCAGAAGATGGGGGAAGAAATCTGGGCAAGTGTTCACAAAGACATTTGCAGAGGGTCACCCATATGAAATTTTCTTTTGGAAGGATCCATTCTCAGGATCCAACCTACAAATATAAGTCTGGCTGCCTGGAAAGGTGTTGCCCCTTTCCTGTATACATAAGTATGCAGGAAGGCAAATTCATTGTATGTTGGAAACTGCTCTAGAGCAAAACAAATAGATCAACACCAAAGGACAGGAGCTGAACTGTTTTATGAATGGAGATGATATTGGAGTGCACTGCAAACACGATAATGGAATATCAGCTGAAATTTCATTTTACTGTTACTACTAAATCAAAATCCTACACAGAGTTTAATATAGTTCTCCTAAAAATTTCCTGTCACTTCTGCTCTTCCCTTCATCCAGCGACAGCTGAACGTGTCACATTCCAATCTGTCCCATGGCTTATGAAAAAAATGTTTTATGGAAAATATATTTTATGGGAACATAAATTTAAATGCTGCTCCAGCATCAGTGCCTTTCAGACAGAAAATGTTACCAGAGCTGCCTTTGAGGTGACCAGCCAGAATAGAATATGGTGAACGTGAGGAAAGGAGGAGGGCACCCTGCCCCCTTCTTTAGCAGCCTGTTGTCAGGATGTGCCATGATATTCTCTGGTGGGATGAAAATGGGACGAGGGCAGGGCATGTCTGGGAGGCATCTGCAGTCAGCCAAGTGAGTACACGCATGCACCATGGGTCCTGAGCCTCCTTTAGCAAAGCGCAGGTCCCACAGATCTCTGCCATCCTTTATGGCTTTCTCCACCACAAGCAGAGCAGCAGGCATAGCTGTTGGGGGAGGCTGATATCTCTGTGGCAGGGACACAGTGCCTCTACCCCAGCATGAACTCTCAGAGCCAGCTGTGAGAGGAGGAGGTTCAGCTCTTGGGGTCCCTCTCGGCTGAGCCAGTACCCAAGTGCAGGCACCATGAGCAGGTTCTTCTCTTCACTCAGCCACTGTGCGAGGCTTTCCGTGAGGCTGGCTGAACAAAAGGCAAATCTAATTTTCCCCTCCAGCAGTCTCAGCAGCAGCAGAAAGCAGGGCTGAGCTGCTCTGAGCAGCGCAGGGATGCTCTGCTGTGACTGCCATGTCGGCTGCAGGGCTCTCTGGCTGCCCCATCTCCAAAACCCACTGCTGCCCCTGACTCCCCTATTCCCCTGCAGGGAGCATGGGGTGCACCCCCAGTCACTGATTCAGTAGTGCTTTGCCTTCCCTATGTCAAGGCCTCCTAAAATCCTCATTGTCCTTCTGTATTACACCATCTCCAGTGTCACCACGTGGCAAAGGCTGCCCGGTGCAGGTGGCTGTGTCACTGTGTTGCCGGTTGAATGACAGTGGCATTTAAACCTGGATATTAACAGAAGCGTAAGGGATGAGTGGCTGTGCCCACGTGCAGTGCCAAGGCTCTGGGCACCGCTCAGCTGGCACAGAGCAGCTACTCACGAGCAGCTGAGTCAGCTCTAAAGGTGTTTCTAGTTTAAAATTTGATCTTACGAGCTGACTAGGGATGAACTAAAAGAAAGTCTTACCATACACATGTGGACTTTTCTGTGACAAGCGTATTCCAAGCCGCAAGGACAGGATGCGCTATTTAGGGAATGGCAGAGGCAGGCAGCACATCATGCGGGAACGTGCTCTCCCCAGGGATTCCACTTAGCAGAGCGCTCACCTCCAGACACGCCCCCTGAGAAACCTTCTCCCTGGTGGGTGTTTTGCTTACACAGGCATTCCCCAGAGATCGTCCCTGGAGACAATTTTAGCCTGAGAGGAGAGCTGTCTTCATGGCATGTATTTTTAACAAGGCTTAAAGGTATGTTTTATTCCCGTCCCCTTCTCTGCAGAATAAATACTTCAGGGCAGAGCAGTTACTGATCTGATCTGCCCGAAATCCTGAGAGATTAGCTCAGTTGTGTGTTCTGTCACGGCCTCTTCCCATGCCCCTGGGCAAGCAGCAGGGCCCTGCTGCCTGACCAAGAGGAAGGTACCACAAAATGTCTGGAGGGTCTAAGCTTTCACGGCCCTCTGTTGTCATATTTATCCTTCCTGCAGCACTCCACAGTGTGCGGATAACACTGATAAGAGTATTGATAGCTCGCAGGTGCAGGGTGATAGAAATGGAGTGATGTTGAGGCTGGCAGACTTCTGAGGTCTGGAGACAGCACCAAAACCATGAGACAGTCCTTAAGTCTTGGCAATACCCACACCAAACTTGAACAGATACCTGGGCCAGCTACCTGGGCACCTGAATGCTGCTGGAGCATCTTACTTGTGATGGCAACCAACAGCCAAGGGCCTGTGTGAGCAAAGGCCTGTTCATGCAAACAGTCTTGAATAGCTAATGAATTGGGATGTGGAAGATTGGGTAAAATGGTTTAAATTTTCCTCTATGAACAAAGAGGAAAATTCACACCTCCCTGTGTAATCATGCCCAGGCGGAGAAGTGAACCAGTGTTTGGGATCTCCCCCTGCTTCAGATCAAAATGCTGGTTTGATTATGTCTCTCTGACACCAGGATATGTACTTTAAATGGAGACTCCTTGCCGTGTGGTGACAAGCAGAGACAAGTAGAGACAGAAAAGGGTTCCCTGGTTCTGGGCTCTGTGGTTCCCAAGCTCCACAAAAAGGCATAAATTAGTGATGCATAACATTAATAGCCCTCAATGCTTCCAGCATGTATAATTTTGTGATAGGATCATCATGTGGGTTTGGCTAGTGCAATGCCACAGAGAAGGAAATTAAGTCAGCTACAGTTGTCTGAAGAGTCCAAACCTTGTCAGACTCAGAGATGGTAACTACAGAGTGATGAGGGGAAGCCTGAATCTTTCTTCCACCTGTGCTTAGCACCTCTGTGAAGTTACCTGAGAGGTTACATGAGGGATTGTTTGCTGTGGAGCTGATAGCAAGTGCACTGACTAAAAACAAAGACGTGGCCATGATCTTTGTAGATGCCCACAGCCTCAGTCCAGGAGATCCTTCAGAAAAGTTTTGAAGAGCCATGAATAGTGCTCTTTCTTACAGGAGGTGCACTTTCTTTTCTCACCTCAGCAGTGTGTTTTCTGACTGCTTCCTAAGCCCAGAAGTCCTTCACTTCTCTAGAATGTGCCTATCTGCTGAGCACCCAGATGTGCTAGGGTGCAACCCATGGATGGCAAAACTTCAGAGTTCCACACTTCTTGGTACTTAGATTTTTGATTTTTGTCTTTTCTAGAGAGAGAGTTAATTGCCAGACCATGGACTCAGCATGTTTAAATATCTGATCTGGCCCAGTTAAAACTGGGATCATTCACGAGAGAGACTGCTGCAAAAAGTCAGAGGTAGCCAAGTCTCACCCTGAGACACTCTGAGTGTCAGCTCATGTCCTGCTACTGCTTGAGAACTCTTTTCCTTCCTGGAAATAAATAAATAACCAGAAAACCCAGCAGCTCAGATGTGAGGGCTCAAGCTCTTGATCAGGAGCCATGTTTGGCGGTGGAGGAAAAACATGCAGACTCATTCATGGAGATGCTGCGTGGAGCTGCCCTGGAAGAGCCTGTGGGCGTTTGCTGAATGCTTAGTAATTAAGCTGATTCTGGGCATGCTGATTATCATTTCAGGGAAATGTGAAACATCCTGCAAATACTTGCATAAACATCTGATTCCCAGGACACACGCAAGCACGTGTGTATGGGTGTATGGGAGGGAAGGGGAAGCAGCCTGACTAGCGAGTGTTGTGAGAGCAAGAATAAATAGGTGCTGGTGCATCTGTGACTTTGTTTTGGTTTTTAATCCAGCAGGCAGGAACCACAGGAAATGGTACATTTACTATCCTGCTTTCTGTCTCTGTCAGCCAGAGTGAACAACTCATCAGCATGCAGATTTTGCTTTTTGTTCATCAAGCAATAATGCAGAGAGAAGCCAAATGAACTTGGAAGCCCATTGTTGAGCACCTCTTGTACTTTTTGCAGTGATAGCACTGGTGGAGGACCAGCCTGTTTTCTAAGAGCACTGTCCAAGTCCTGCTGTTGTCCATGGAGTCGTTGATAAAAACTTACTTAGGACTTTAAACTGCATGCTTTTAGGACTGTGACTGCTGCAAAAGAAGGTTTGACTCTGGAGCACAGCTGTGAGAGTTGCACCTCTCTCCACCCCCAAAATCATAGAAGTATAGAATATTTTGGGATGGAAGGGACCTTAAAGATCATCTAGTTCCAAACACCACCACTGCCCCAACCTCCCTGCCATGAGCAGGGACACCTTTCACTAGAATCTTAGAGATACTTGGTTCTAGACTTTGGTGGGGACATATCATTTAGTTAGACTATTAGAGCCCTGGTTTAGTACCTAACAGGTCTGGAAAATGCTCTGAGATCTCACCTGCCCCAATCTTTTGGGCCATTTCATACACCAGAGTGCAATGGCACTATTTATTACACCCTTTCTCCACACTTCCCAGCAGGATCCTTCCTGTGCCAAGTACTGCAGGGCATTCTTAATCCACCTTCTGTGCTTCTGTGCTGTCTCATGGAAGCTCTGGACTTCCCCTGTATCCTAGCACTGCATTAGTGCTAAGGTGAGGAGGAAACTAATTGCCTCCAGGCATTTTTGTCAGCCTGTGAGATTCTTACAGAGCTCTTGGCCTTGCACATTATGAAGGAAGGCAGGGAGACAGACATGGGTGTATCTGTGTGACAGGGGTGGGGGCAGCAGCTCCAGACAGCATGCTCTGCTTAATTGGTTTCCTTCCTTCCCCACTATTAATCTTCTCCCTGTGCATGCTGCCCAGGGCTCATTTCCAGTCATTTTGCAGGCTTAGTGAGAGGGCCATGGAACAGCCCAGGAATGGATCCCTTTCCAGCAGTCCCTGGTCAGAGGCACAGGTCCCTTTTTCTGGCTCCCTGGCTCCACAGCAGCCTACTTTCCACCCAGTCCCTCTTTGATGCTCGTTAATGGAAAAGGAGGTGAGCATGAAATGGACTGCTAAAACCTATGAATATTTCAGGGGAAAAAGTCAAGGGACTCCATTAAATCCTGTTCAGTCTCTGCAAATGGAGCTGGGGGACGAGTGTGCTGCTTAATGAGAAACTCCAGCGCCATGTGACTGCATGATGTTTTCCAAAGTCTCCTTTCTGCAGCTTCCCCACAGAGTCACCCAACACTGCTGCCATCCTCTCCCAGACAAGTCCAAAGGACTCTGCTGCCAGCCATGTCTCCTGCTGCCTCAGCCTGCCCCTACATACCCCCTGATATTCACCACCCAGCTGTTCCCAGATGTACCTCTTCCCCTTATTGCACTCACAGCATGAAGGACTCCCCCTGAGCTGCCCAGCATCCCAGTGTCCTACAGCAGCCCACCAGCTAGCAGCACACTGTTTACCAGCATCCTTCCCAGCTCACCTGCTATCATCCCCCAGCCCCTTCCCAAGCCCCCATCCTGATCACAGCCTCCTCCAGACAGCTGCTGCCCCCCCATCAGCAAACAGCAAGAGCGGCGGCAGCTTTCAGAGCAACAGACAGAGCCTGACAGCCCCATATGTTTCAACAGAGACAGTTCCTCCCTCTAATGGGCCCAGAGGAGCGCGGTTTTCAAAGGATTCAGCGTGGAAGTGACAGGCTGGAAAGTCTTATTAATGGTCTGTGAGCCGGCGAGGGGCTGGGAGCAGAGTGTGCCAACAGCCCAGAGGCCACGGCCAGGCAGAGCCAGCCCTCCCCAGCCACCAGTACCGTGCCACAGCCCATGCCCTGGGGTGAGCAGAACCCTTCCCTGCAATGGTGATGCCCCTGAGGCCTTTGGCTTTTTCCTGGAGACCAGTCAGCACGTGAGGTCTTTCCAGACTGTGCACCCTGCATCACACACTGTTCTTCCAGCCCTGACTGCCAAAGGTGCCCTGTGGGGTGTCTGGCTCCAGGCTTGGCAGTCAGGCATGGAGAGGAGCCTGGGGGAGACAACCCACTGCAGTAGGTGTCCTGTCTCTTTGCTACTGAGAAGCAGTGGGGTCAAGGAAGCCAAAGAGCCAGTGTGGAGGAACTACTCACCCCTTTGCCGGGTGCTGGCATTCAAACAGCAGTTGTCTTCTGGTCTTAAAGTGACCTTTCTAAAGAAGGTGACCTGTCATCACTCACAGAGCTGCCCCTCATAGATATCTTCCCCATGGTTTCCAGGAACTCTGGTCTTCCACATCCAAAGGCTGAAGTGTCTCTGCTGTTAGACGCCAGCACCCCCTTAGGCCACCAGGAAGTGTGGCAGTTTCTTAGCTTTCGCTCTGACTTTCCTAAATCGCTCAGGTCTGCCTCAAAAGAAGACCCAAGAAGGAAAGACTCAGGCCCTGGCCAAACATAAGGAGGGAGCCTCTGCCCCACAGCACCCACAATAAAATCATCTCCGAACTTAAACAATGAGCTGCTGTGCAGACAGGTGTTGAATGAGGCTTCATTGAAATTGAAGCCACAGACTGTACACAGATAAATGGCCAAGGATGGGGACACCCAGTGTAGAGGGGGAAAACAGAACCCTCTACATTAGACCTCACCTCCAGTGAGCAAAACTATTTCTCCCTCTCTAGGTCAGGGTCTTAAGGATGGCCACAAAACCCTTCAGAAGATGACTGTCTTAAGATAAGAAAAGCATAATTATGGACTCAGCAGAAAGAGGCCTTACCAGCGGTTTTCAGTTCACCCCAATTAACCCTTCCTTGTTATCCAGCCACCAATGACCTGTACCACTCTTCCTCTCTCTCACCACAGATAATGAATCTTCTCTCTCTCGGCTTCACATCCACCCATTGCTCCCGAACTGCTGATTACCTTTTACTTATAACTTGTTTAATCAACTATGATAATTAAATTAAGCAGTGCCTTTTTACCTGTACCCAGCTTGTAGTTTGGGCTGCAGGCTGATGCATTTGCAGAGACCCAAGTGCCCCAGTGTCTGTTTTGTACAAGCTACCACCTCTCTGCAAACCCTGCCTCTCAGCCACAGAGTCAGTGGTGTTCCTCTGAGAGAAATGGGCTTTCACTTCCTAGCCTCTCTTATTATTAATGTTCACCATTTCATGCCAAGCTAGAGGAAAAGTATTTCCTCTTCAATATATAAAAGTGGCCCTTCATGCAGAAAAATAATTTCATTTTTAATAAACAAAAGTGATCTTAGGTACAGAAGTGCATAATTTCCTTTCGCTTTTTCTGCTCATCTTCAACAAGGGAGCAGCTCTGTTCAGACTTGATGCCAGCTCTGTATACAATGGTAAAAAAGGGAAAAGTGTTGCAGATTGGGAGACTGTAAATGTCTGTTACAGAGTGCTTCATATTCCCTGCTGGGTAAAGGAAAGCAGACTTAGTAATTTGAGTGATTCTATGAGAAAAAATGGTCTTTTGCCTGTGACTTCAGTAGGCACCAGTGAAGATGGCAACTGTTCCGTGAGGCTGTTGGCTTTGTCAAAAATCAGGAAAACCTGAAGTTCCTCTTGCAGTTTCCCCAAGGAGAGGAGGTCTCCCCCAGCTCAGAGAGGGCTGAGCTAGGGAACCACCAAAGGAATGGGAAACACTTTGCTCACTCAGAAACTGGGGAAAGTTTGCTGGTGTAGTTCATGGATATGGCAAGATATCCAAAGGGAGTTCACCTGGACAACTGGGGGAGGTTGAACACCCAAGGTGAGTCATGGGTCATTTTCTAAAATTCACGCAGAAAGCTTATTTCTTCTTGCAGTGGCAAGAATGTGACTCTGGAAATCAGGCAGGGAAGCTTTGTGTGCCTGGTTAGAAAGTCTCAGGTGGAGATTTACATTAGGCTGAGCTTCAGCTGACACACGTGCCCTGGGCCAACTGTTCAGCTCCTGCCCTCCCCCTCTGCTGAGCAGCAGATAAAAGAGTGCAAGGCAGCCTTGCTGCCTCAAGACAACCATTTACTTGGAGAGAGATCCTTGAGTGTCCCTTTAGAGGTGTTTTGCCCCACAGAAGCAAAGCCAATCTGCCAGGGCTGATCCCTGCAATCTAGAGATGTGGCTAATTGAAACCACTTGATTTTGAATGCTTAATATTTGTTTGCACACAAGCTGTAGTCCACGCCTTTTTTGGAGAAGCCACGAGGCAACTGATGATTACATACAAGAATACAGACATCTAATTGTGTCATTTGTAAATTGGCACTTTGTCCAGAACCCATGTGAGGTGCTGAGGTCTGCTCTGTTTCCCAGGCAGCTCCTTGGAGCCTCATCAGGAATTTTCCTGGGCCCTTGCTAAGCCAGCTGCTGTATTTCATAGATGAGTTGCAAGTGATTTCTAAACAGTGTTTGCAAAGCTTCCTGGGATGAATAGATGTGACAAAAATGCTTGATTTCAGCTCTGCTCTTGAGCTGCTGACAGATACAGCTCAGGATTAAGTCAGAAGCCTAGCACGGCTTGGGCACCAATTCCTGCTCTGTTTGTGTTCCATTGTACTTGGCACAAACTTGATACTGGGGAAAAAACGGTGGGGCTTCTTAAGTGCTGAAATATATATTTCTGTCCCAAAAACTTCTGGGGTTTTCCAGAGAACTACTGATTTAAATCTGATCAGGAATTTGATATCTTGCTTGCACAAGGTTGCCTAACTTCTTTCCATTGAGGGTGGCAGAGCACAGGAACAGCTACCCAGGGAGGTCATGGACTCACCCTCTCTGAAGATATCCACCTGGACAAGTTCCTGTGCCACCTGCTCTAGGCGACCCTGGCTTGGCAGAGGGGTTGGACTGGATGATCCCCAGAGATCCAACCATTGGTGACCCCCATTCCCATTTCAACACCCAAGCAGATTCCCTGACTCAGAACATCCCAGGCCCAGATATGGCTGTGGACATTTTGCAGCTCTGTGGTGCCCAAGCAGTGTTTCTCAGTTCAGCCCAGATTCCAGGCAGTGCCCAGACAGCCGCAGGCCAGCCTTTCCTGGGTCAGAGCGTCTGTAGGGATGTCTGTGTCATGCTATATAAAAACCTGGGACTTTTGCACAGGAGACCACATCTTCCATCAGGCCAGTAGGATATTCTATCTCAAGGGATTTTAAGCACAATAAAAACATACCAGGCCTTTTACTTCACCATTTCAATTTGACATAGCTTTTTACCCAGACACAATAAATAGAAAGCATTTCTTTCCATGGTAGTAGGACTTGACTGAAAAGGTTGAGGGAGAATTAAATGAGATTTTTGTAAAAGCATCAAAGTCACAAGGGAGAAATTCCTATTCCAGGAGCAAATAATTGCACATAACTACACATATTTATAAGTGAGAGACTTTATTTGAACCAATTTTTCAAATACAGACATCTGTATTATTCTCACTTCTCGGGAATGTTTTCTGCTCATTTTTGAAGCTTGCAACCTTAGGACAATATTCAGGACATATGTGTACATTAGATCTCTGCAGATGGACACATTCATAATGCACAAGTACAATGAGTGAGAGACTCTTTCCAGATCCTCACACAAGAGCATCGGAAATGGGCCGCTCTAATCGTCAAGTTCTGCTCTTATTAGCTTCCAGACACGTCACAGTTCTTGATACTCTCTAGGCTGTAGCCACCTTCTTCAGGCCCCGATATATTACTGTGTTACTTCAGCTGTATGCCAGTGGAACTCCTCAAAATAGGGCTTAGGTGATGCACAGGGATTTGTTTTATTCATTGGGAACAGGCATGAGCAGAAAAACCAAGCTATTGGGTGAACAGTTCACCTGGGATTTTCTTTTGTGAGAGTAGTCTAGGTCTCAGGCTGGAATTTCTTTTTTTAGGAGTGACCAGTGGTTCTGGGTGTGTAATACATGAATCTTGATGTTCAGAGCATACAGGGGACCCGTGGCTTGGACCCCAGTGAGATGTCTCTCAAGTTGGGCACTCCAGATGTGAGCCACTGGGGTCACTAGCCTGTTCTGCAAATCTTGACCTTCACCTCTTCTTCCAAGTATTGCTCAACAGAAGAATGTAGTAATAAAGCATTGTAGGTAAGAATGCAGGCTCGCACATGACCTGAGATCAACACCCTGAAAAATGGATAGAGGGTAGCGCTTTCAGGACCACCTAAATGACTCACGATCTTCAGTTCCATTTTGGGAAATGACTGGAGAATTTCAGGCCTGAGACCCCCAAATGCACTGCAGAGAGGAGTTTGGACATCCTTCAGCATGTGGGCCTTAGGAACTTGCATCTCTTTGAAAGCCAGTGAAATGTGTGCTCTCAAGTGCCTGTGTCACTTAGGTTATTCTGAAAACTGTACCCTATATACATATAGGTAGATAAGGGGCAGACTTTCACAGGCACAAGTGGCAGTTAGACATGTAACTCCCATTGATTTTTTTTCCCCCTCGGGGACCTGGAAAATCCCCCCCCCGAGGAGTTGAATCCTCCTCTCGCATTATTTTCACACCAGATTAACACCACTGGTTCCAGTGGAGCGACTCCTGAGTTACCCCAGTGTGAGCGAGAGGAGAACCAGTCCTGAGGTGCTCTAAATATCCAGTGAAAGTGCTAATGTGGCAATGCAGAAAAGCAGGGAATCTGAGCACAGGCCTGGAAGAGGACCCCCAATGCCACCTCCAGCACTGCTGAACTGCAGGTGACCACAGAGTGGACTTCTTAGCCAAGAGGAACCACAAAAACATTCATTCAAACCCTTCCCTCCACCTCTGCAAACCACAGCCACTCCACTTCCTTCCTAAGACACCTATGACAAACACCAGACCTTCCGTTTGAAAAGTCACAAGTGCTAGTCTGCTCTTTGAAGACCACAGGAAAACAGAAGTAACTCCTGTGGGGAGTTTGGTATGAACTCCCTTTTTTCTTCTTTCCTTTTTTTTCTAAACTCCTCTCCATCAGCCATGGCCCTTTCTTTCATCTAGAGCTTCCCAGCAATGGTGTTTATGTAGTCACCACAGGTGAGTTCCTTCTGGCTAAGGCCTCTCATGGGGCTGCATTAGGGTTTAGGATTGGAAAACACTGGGTCTTGAAGGGATCTCAGCAGGATGCCCTTCCCCTCCCTTTGGAATGTGGCTCATGGAGAAGCTTCTTGGCTGATGCAACTATTGCAAGTGTTGTGGGGTTTCAACTGCTCTCAGTGCAGACAGGATGCCACAAGCATTGCAAAGCAGACCAAATTCATGCCATCGATCTACTGCATTGATGGGGACTTTATGTTGGAATTTTTTTCACCTTTTCAAGGCTTAGTCTAGTGAAATGTAGTAGTGAAATGTCAAGAGCTGGCCTACAGCTGGTATGAGCATTCAGGATAGCTGTGGGTCACTAGCGTATCTTACTACAGGCGCAAGGAAAAGCCCCTCTAGGACCCTGAATTTCCACAGCACTGCGTGGTGAGGTCAGGCACCATATTCCCAGTGTGAGTCACTCTGATATGCCCTGCCCTTTTTTTACATAAAGTAACAACCACAGACACCTCCAGGCAAAGCTCTATCCTCTTCAGGGAGAGAGAATTAGATTCATACTCCCTGGGGAATTCCTGTTGGTTGTTACAGCAGGAGTAGTAAAAAAGCTTCAACTACTCTGCTGATTACTCTTTGCCCCACTCTTTACTTCTGGGACCTCCTGCCTCTTCTGCTTCTTTCAGCTCACTTGATGTCTTGCTAGAAAAATCATTCCTCAAATACCCTTGTTCTCTTTCCAGTTTCCGTCCCGTGCTACATCCTTTATACTGTTTCCTTTTAGCCTTTGAAAATCTGGCTGAAGAGGCAACTCAAGGAAATCCAAATGCTTTTCTCTGCTCTCTTCCTGTACCCTGAAGACAGCCCAGCTTCCTATACAAATCTTGTGTATTACACATTAAACCACTGCCTGCTCAAGGCAGGGTTTGTCTCTGTGCTCTCTCTCACGCTCTCTTTGCCCTGACTCTCTGGCAGGATCAGGACACGGCACAATAATAAAGATAGGGGGTGCTTGGTTACAGCCAGTAATTTTAAACTGGAACCAAGGGAGAGGAATTAGTATTTAAATTATTTAGGTTTGCAGTTGGTAACCACATACCCCGTTCTCTTTGTGGGGGGAAAAAAACCAAAACACAAAACCCAACCCTTTGTTCTCTAAGCAACATGGCAAAGTATGTTCTTACAAACGGTGACAAAACACGCGCGATGCCCCAACCATCAGCCAAGGGGGAGGCAACATGCGAAATACGAAGATAAAACGTCCCTGGGGAGAGAAAGTTGTTTCATTTTTTGAGGAGGGAGGAAGGCCTATGTCCAGGAAGACATGAGAGGCAGTTTTCTTTTCCTTATAAAGGTAAAAATAGTAATAGCAAAGTGGAGGCAAGATGAAAACTTTGGGGTCTGAAATCAGAAGAGCAAGGAGACCACATGGTCTTTGCAGAAACAGGCAAGACAGAAAACCTTTTAAAATGGTCATGACAGGAGATAAGGCCAAACAAAAACCGTGCTCCCTCCTTCCTGCCTCCTCCCAAACACCTCTCCCACAAATCCTGAGAGCTGAACCTCAGTTCTCTCAACTCGGTGCTAGAGACACGGGGTGTCTGCAGCGTCTGCGCTGGGCTGGGCCCCTTGTGTGCTACGAACAGCAAACATACTGTACACCTCTCCTCCCTACGCCTCAGCCCCCGTGTCCCTCAGAGCGCTCTCCCTCCCAAACACCATCCACACCCTGCTGCCACCATGGCAGACACGGGAGGGGTGGTGAGACCTGACATACGGTCCAAGCAATGCCTGATGTCTGCGCTACATTTGCTGAATTGAGGTCAGGCTGGAAGGTGTCTCAGGGTTTACCACCCATCATGACATGGGAATATTAGCATATATATCATTTATGAAGTATGACACAATACCTATCTGTCAGTCAGCCCATCTTTCTACCTATTTAGTCTGTCTAATCTACTTCAGCTATCTACGTTTCACTATCTCTATCAATCATCTATTGCTCCATATTATCTAATTTCTTCCTGTCTCTCTCTCATCTTTTTCACTCTAATCTTTCTTTCTCTAGCTATACTCCCCTCTCTCTCCCTATCATCCATCTATCCACTCGAAAATCTTTCCCCCCTCATCTCTCTAATCCCTGTTTTTAAAAATCTTTGTCCAATCTCTCTCCCACTCTCTCTTTCCCTCTCTTTAAAAAAAAACAACCTCCCTGTCTCTCTCTCCCTTATTTCTACAGAATGCCAGGAAGCACATGGAAATGAATCCCGACATGTTTTGATGGCACTTCTAGTGAGCAATCTACGTTCAAAGTGATCATTTCTGAGGAGACACTGTTCATCTTTTCTCCCTGTTTCCAACAAAGAGATGGGGGAGAACAAAGGAGTGCCAGTCAGCCCTCCAAAGGCCATGGGGCTGCCACTCCAAGAAGCATCAGCCACCAAAGGACGCTGGAGCTGTCAGCATTCCCATCTTTTGGTGTTCCTGCTGTGTGGACAATTTAATCCCAGTCCTGCAGCATTGCACAGTAATGCTGCAGGGTGCTCTGGCTGTCATTGCCAATGTGGCCAGGAAAGCATGCAGGAGCTGCTGGGAAAGCACACGATAATAATCAGGGCAGTGAAAGAGCAGTAATAGCCAATGACTGGGCTTTTATGAAAGCCCAGATATTAATAAATGTATTTTAACTGTTCACTCTCACAGCTCATAAAGACAGCGGCAGGCCCAGATGGCTGTACAGGCTCCGGGTTTGGTGTCTGTCAGTCCTCTGCTGGGACAGGCTGAGTGGCACCAGGCAGCAGCCCACAACCTATGGGTGACAGTGGTGGAGATTTAGGAGATGGGGCTCTGCCTACAGCCATAAATGACAGCTGAAAGCCTTGGCCCTCATTAGCTGGGTGAGCCACCCTGGGGTTCGGCAGGGAGCAGGAATGAGGTATTTCTCAAAGTGCTGCCAGCTGGCTCCTACTCCACCAGGCCTCCTCCTGCCTGTGTGCCTGTTTATTCAATGCATTAGCCCAATTTATTTTGCCAAACAGAACATTTTTGGGGACGACGCTATGCTATCCAGGGACTTCAACTCCAGCCCAATGGGGTGAGCAACATCCTACTACGGGGAGAAGCTCAAGTCCCAGGGCCCTGTCCCCTCACGGCCCTTGGTACACCCCTTGGCAGGGGTCAGACCTTCAGCATGGATCAAGCTGGTCCCTCTGCAGGCTCATACCTCCAAGGTCACCACAGTTCTCCAAATCGGGGCCTAGAGGTCTCCTAGAGGGACGCTTATCATGTTCTTTCCTAAAACTGATTTTGCTACTTTCATTATTTTTGTTAGTGAGTGCTAACATCTCGCTCAAAATCCAAGCCTGCTCCCCTTAGAAATCCCCTCAGTAGTGCCAGGGAGAGCAGTCAGTTACTGACTGGTGGCCAAGGAGCACAGCTGGGCCATGCAAGAAGTGGCCACCAAAGACCACAGGCCAGCAGGATGTACGGCAGCATAGAAATGCGACACGGTGGTATTAATGATAATTATTCTCATTTATTATAATTATTGTTCAGTTTGAAAAAGGAGCCTGGAGCCAAGCATTACGCTAATTGGCACATTTTTTAGTTGTTGTCGTTTTAGTTCTGAAAACAAACTGGGGTTTAGTATTCTTTTTTGTTCATTTGTTTACTGTGTTTGGTCTTTTGTTTGTTTGTTTTTCTTTCGTTCATTCCATCACATTGAAAAAGGAAGAAAAGAACCTTTTTTTTTCCCCCCCTCTTTTGTTTTAACTCACTCGGTAAGTCTGGACTCCTCGGATGAACGTAACATTGCACACACACACACTTGGAGAAGAGAGAGAGGAGAGAGAGAGAGAGAGAGCGCTCGCAGTGGGCAGACAGACACACGCACGCGCCAGGTCAAAGAACTCTGATACAGTGCAAGAATTTTCCCAAAATGATTGGATCATCATTACCAAAAACTTGCCATAACAACACCAAGAAACAAAGAAATGTTTAAGCCACACTGTTTGACTGGGATTTTTCCTGCTTTTTTTTTTTTCTTTAAATGTTTGCCACACAGAGAGAAAAAGGGTTTAAGTGGTAATGGGAGAGGGACAGACAGGCTCACAGATGTGAGCAGGAAGGGGGGAGATCAAGATTGGGGTGGGAAGGAAGGATAGAGGATAGGGGGAGGGAGGGAGGGGCAATGGGGAGTCATTTCTTAATGTTCAGGCATTTTCTTGGTCCGCCTTGCTCTCTTCTTCTTTCACCTCTTCCTGCTGGGCACTTTCAGTAGGTTTGGTTTCTTCTACAGCATCTAGTGGGGAAAGAGATGGTCCAGAGTTAGTCAGCCATGATCTAGAGCATCCTGCATGTGCACACAGCCTGATGGACTGCATGACTTCAGGCTTGTCTCTCCCCAAAGTGACCCAGGGCTTAAAGTCCCTGGAATTTCTGCAGCATGGAAAGAATATGCTAAGGTTCAGTCCAGCAGGCAAATATGTAGCTCTCACAAAACACCTTCAGCCAGAAAGCATGTGCTACTGGAAGGAGCTGTCCTGCTCGCTGCTGATGTGCCAACCACTGTTCATCTCATTAGGGGCACTGATTAGACTCTTGGCTTCTCAATAAGATCACACAGCCTTTTACAGAACCCACTGACTGTACCAACCACTGTTGAATTTTTGTCCCCCAATTACAGCTATGGATCCTCCCAGCAAGACTTAAAGAGGTCACAAAGAAAAAACTCTATACACACTTGAAGCCTGCAAGACCCAGAGGGAAAAAATCTATAACTTGTAACTGAAACTTCTCTCAAACTGAACAGAGATCTAGAGAAATGTCTCTAGCCTTCAAGAATGAGAACCTTCATCCAGAGGCTGCCACATCTCTCCAGTTTTGTGGTCTCTCCTTTCAAAAGCAAAGCTGCCCTGGGGGGAAGCAGTGAGTACCACTAGCTGCCTGTCAGCCAGACGCCTTGTTCTGACACACCATTCACATGAAAAGTTAAAACTAATGCTAGGAGCTATCCCACAATGAACTAGAGAGAGGATCAGAAGCCAGGGGAAAGCAGAGGCAGCCAGGAGGAACAAGGCAAACAAAAAGATTGCCCCTCAAGCTGGAGTGATCTCACTTCTGTGTTCATCTAGCCCATGCCCCCTTCATTGCAGCAGGATGGATTTAATTGTCTCTAAGTTTCTACTGCCCAGTTCTCATCAGGGTACATTAACATGTCCCCAGCCTCTTTCAGAAACAGTCCATGCACTGTCTGGATTGCTTTTTACAGGACAAGGTGGTTGTTGACAGGGCTGCAAGACAGAATGATGCAAAAGGGTCATAGTGCACTGTAGTGACTGGCCTGCTCCCTTGCCATCTCTCCCTTTTTCTCACTGGCTCCCATGCCCACACAGCCCGCGGAGAGGTCAAGCAAGCAGCAATCCAGACTTGGGATAAAGAACAGGGAAAATAAACAAGCACTGAAAGGCTGTGTGGTGTGGGACAGACCACATGTCATTGGCATGACACACACCTCAGTGATGGCACTCAGCATACCTCTGCAGCATCACTGTACCCACTGTGGTCATTCAGAGAGCACTCTGGGGTCCCTGCACAGTTCCTGACTTCTCTGATGGGTTTGTACATTGTATCAGTAAATAAAATGGACCAGGGACTGCTCCCTGGCCCCAAGGCCAGCTGGCACCACACAGCTCATGTCCATATGGATAAACTCTCTTCTTCTCCAGAACAGGGTAGCTGTGTCTGGGACCTGTCTGAGGAAAAGCTACTTGGTATAAACAAAAATCACACCAGTGCCATCAGCCTAACAATGCAGATGTTCACTTGCCAGTGTTTAGTTTGTGAGGGTTAGCATCCTCAAACCTGTGTTTAGTGAGAAAGCTAATTGGGATGTGAAAGTTTCCTTACTGACACCATTCATGTATTTTGGCCTGGTTCATTTGATGCCATCAGATGGCAGACTTGTATTTGCTTCCAGTACTGGCAGTAGGTGCTACATTCCTGCTTCCCTCTTCCCCTCAGCTCTTTAGCCTGGGTTTTAAATACATTCCTAAGCACCACTTCATTAGGAATCACCTTTAAGTTGTGTGCAACTTCCGATTCTGAATCATCCTCATTAAAGGCTCTGCTTCTGGACCTTCAAATACTTTTTATCTTAGTAAATTCTGACTGCTGATTTCCCAAAAGGAAACATTTCTGTGAGAACCTCCCCATTGCCTCAGCCACTGCATCTGCAAACCCCCTGTCAGCAAAAACATCTGTGGACTTTCCTTGGTACTGAACAGCTAAGCAGGATGCTATTCAAGGACTCCATCTATATCTGCTAGGGCTACCACCACAGACCAGAGATAAAACAGGGTACTGGTTAAAATAGGATTGTAACATGTATCATTGGCCTACTTTTTTAATTTTCCTGAATGACTTGATCACTGGGAGGGAGGAGAGTCCCTTTAATGCTGCTCTTCAAGGCATTCGTAGCAGGAGACACATTGAATTACGAAGCTGAGAGTAGAATCCCAGTGTGCAACCATCTACCCCTAAACTTGAGTGAAAAGGCTATTGTTAGCCAGCAGCAAAGTCTGATTTCTTACAAGGCTCTGACAGATTCGAGTAAGGCAGAATTTCTGGGGTTTTCTTCACACATAAATGGAAGATGAGTGAAAGAGCAACAAAGACACGTAATATGGCTTCAGAAGCACAAATCCTGACACTGTTTTTCATTGTATTTAAAACTTTTTGTGTCTTCCTATCAAAAATATGCAGATTTTACCTGGCAGTCTCACAGCCCCCTCAGGACAGCACAACAGACAGGCCCAGAACAGAGCAAGCACAGGGACAGACAGACACTGGGGGGTCCTGCACATCCGCTGTGCTACACAGATGCCCTGATAATCAGCAGCTGAAAGTGGGGTCCAGCTCCTACAGTAGTGGGCTCCTGACAGCACTCCAGGAGGGATGGGCAGGAAATCTGCTCACACTCCAAATGGGGGAGCTGGCAATCTCAGTGATGTTGGTTAGCTCACAGTGTTCCCATGCTGTCCTTGCTCTCAAGCAAGCAGGAAAGTTCAAACACAATTTTCTGCCATCTTTTATTCCCTGTTTGCTCACCACAGTGGCAAATCTAATTTCCAGGGAGAGCCCATGGCACCTAGAGATCCCTGGCTGGCAGAGGGACTGCACAGAGGTGCCTCACTGTCTCCATTAATGTTCTCTGGGGAGCAGATAGTGGCAGGCCTATGACTCTCTGCTGAAGCAGGCCAGAGACTGCACTGATTTCTGGCATGGATGAAATAGGCTGGACTAACTGAGGTCATGGAGTAGCAGGAACAATTTAAGGTCACTTCATCACATATTCAAGTCAACAGAGAGGAATCATGCAACCCAAATGCTGGACTGTGCATATTCCAAGTATAAACAAGAAGTTTAGCTTTTTGAATTATCACACAAAATTCAGTCAATCACTCTCCCTCTTTTCTCTTGCATGATATTGAAGCAGTAAGGTGAAACACTCTGTGTACTGCTAAACCCTGCTAAGCTATGTCTTATTCTCTAGCAGCTTTAGCAGTGTTTCATCAGTCTTTGGGATGAGGGAAAAGAAGCAACCTGGTGTTATTATGTAGTAATGAACTTTAGCAAGGAGGAATATCATGAAGGAAAAAAGAATTCAGCACAAAAAAAAAATATTTCAAGCTGTGGCTCTGCTAAACCACATCAGTAAAAAGCAGAGGATTCGCTCTGCGCAATGGGAGCAATGCATCACAGCCCCAGTGACATCAGGGCCAGTTAACAGCAGTTTCTGATTCATGAGGAGAGGTGAGACAGTTTACCTGACTCACCAGTTTGTTTGGTGCAGGCTATTTCTGCACTATGTTTTCTGGGCTTTCTGCAGCCTTGTTTTCAGTGTCCCAGCAAAGGCGGGCAAGGTATCCCCAGGCAGATGAGGAGATAGCTATCCTGGGGATTCCATACATCAGAGAGGGTATTTCTTACATTGCTTTTTACCCAATACTACTTTTCCTTTTCCACTTTTTTGAACTCTGGGCTATAGCACCTGTGGGTTTGGAGTGGACAGATGCCATTATACAGACAGAACTTCATAGTTTTGACATTTTACATTCACTTTGCACTTTGTTGCAAAGGTGAGAGAGAAGTGGTTGAGAATTCAGGCCGTCCCCTGCTTAAGGAACAAAAGCATTTCATCCTGGGTAGCCTAACTTCCACCTGTCTAAAGCTGCCTCCCTTCTGAACATGCCAGCACTGTGAGATCTCCTCCTGCACGACCAGAGCCCCTGTGTCCACTTGCAAGGGACAGAACAAGAGGAAGCAGTGAACTGTTTCTTCAGGTGGGCCTGGACTGGGGCAGGATCGATGTGCACGTGGTGACATCATGAAATGAGAAAGCTGAAGTCGGAGTGGATGGACATCTCACCTAACTCCAGACATCTACAGAGAAACATCTGCAGCTGATCTTCTCACTCTTTCCCTCCTTCCTAATTAGTGGAAATAAATAGGACATTTCTAAGATTCTAATAACTTGTCTTATTTAGATGCCTACTCTAGGATGGACTGCAGCCTGAGAATACCTACACCTGCAGCAAGCCAAGGTGGAGACATCCACGCTTGTTCTAGAGCACTCCAGCTACAGTGCAAAAAGAAAGACCCAAACTCACAAAATGAGAGCGGAGGAAAAAGAAGAGGAGGGGAGGCAGAGCTGTATTATAAAGCAAAAAAAACCAGAGGCGGGGGGAAAACCAAATTCAGTCCTGAAGGAAAAAGCAAGAATGGCTAAGTCAGAAAGCTAAAAAAATCACCTCAAACCAACAACAAAACTGATCTAGTCTGTGCTTGCAATCACCACCCTTACAGTTCTTTTAATGCATACCAGTCACCATTTGCACCACATGTGGTTAGTCCAGTCCTGTGGTCCCACCCTTCTAGCTTTGAGATTTTAGTTTTCTTTTTTATTTCAGTCTTTGGAGTGTGCTGTCCAGATCATCTGATTGCATAGGATAATTCTGCCAAAGAAACAGGCATCTGTGAGTTGAGCTGCCACTGTTCTCACTTCCATTTAGCACTCTGGATGGTGCAGTCAAGTTGAGAAACCCTTTGGGCAGCCTTGGACAAACCTTAAGCTGTTACTGCAGAATTGTTTAAGGGGTGGAGCTGCACGGTGGGAGAGGCTGATGTGTGTTTGCTTCCCAGCTGAAGGGCCTGTGTCAAAGAGAGGCTTCATACCTACAGCTCCACCTGGCACCTGCTGGGGAACAGCCTTACCCATGCAAGAGTAACAACATGGAAGTGAGATATAGAGCCTTGCTGCAATAGGGTCTAAGAGAGCCCCTGCTCCTCAGCACTCCATTTATTTCCTGGAAAGGGTGAGAGTCATGTCTGCGAGCCCTGCTGGGGAGCAAACGCCTGGAACATATGCAGCTCTGGTTTCTGTGAAGCTGGAGCAGGCACGCAAGCAGCAGTTCTGCTGGATGGTGGTACTTCCAGCTGCCTTTCCTACGCTGTGCTCTAATGGCTGAGCGTGCAGGCTCCTCTCCAAGTCTCTCCACTGCCCTACATTAGTGAAATTAGGTTGAGTGGATTTCCGGGTAAAACACTGTCTCTTGGGACCTGCCCAGCTCCCGTCTGACTTGCCAAGATTAATTAAATCAGAGCAGACATCAGCTTATGACCACAGTAGCAGCAACCTCTCTGATGATCATTTCTTTTGTGGCTGGTGGCTTGGGTTTTGTTTTCCTTTTTGTCTCTGTTCCACTGCAGATCTTTAAATTACCACAGCCAATGCCAAGAGAAGAGAAATTGCACAACACTCTGAGATTCTAATACAGACGCAGAGATTTTGCTTTTGCTGCTTTCTCACTGTTTGCATAATTATTGCTGATATTGCTTGTGCAGCTAGAACTCTCCTGTGCATTCACACTGCCCAGATCAGACACTGCTCTCTCTAGCATTTGTCATGCTTCCTCCTTTCTCTGTCCTTTGCCAGCTACATCTTGGGCAGAGATGGAACAGAAAACCTGTTCCTCATCCGGTTGTCACTCTGCTCTCAAATATTAATCTGGGCTTTCCTGCCCTGTTATTAGGAGGTCTCATATGACCCAGAGATGACCCTACTTAGAATTTTTTTTTTTTTTTAGGGTAAAGAGCACTGGAAAGCCTCATTTAAAATCCCTGCCCTGAGCATCTCCTAGTTTTAATGACATTTGGATCCCGATTTGGATCCAGGCTTCACAGCTTGATTCATCTGTCCCAATCCATCTGTCCTTCTAGCCAGCCAGAAGTCTATTCCAGGCAGACGATGGTAGGTCTGAGACTGCTGAAACAAGACACACTTCAGGTTCAGAGCTCTTGCTTACACAGCTCTCTCTCTGATCCATGTTAGCCCATTGCAGTCAGCCCTATGATGCGTCATATGCAGAGCTAAAATCCTCCACCCTCCCAACTTCCTGCTTCTGAAAACTGCTAGCCTTATGCTGCCCCAGCTAAACACTGAGAAATGAAGGAATTGGGTATTTCAGGTAAGTGGCTGTGTCTGGTTCAGGGTATCGATGTACGATTTCTCCCAAATCCCTGGTGAGTCCCTCACTCTGCACAGACAGACCCATGGTACTGATTCCTGTGAGCCCTGGGTGTCCTGGTGAGCACACAGCACATGGGAGATCTGCAAATCCTTGGCAAACCCTGTAATGAGGTGGTGGGAAGGAATGTCCCCAGTGCAAGCAGCAGCCAGGAGGTCCAGGGAAGTCGCCCAGTAATTACTGGAAAGGAGCAAGCAAGTCAGCCTCTTAAGGTTGAACCAATAAGGTTAATATGGCCCTAACACATGGTAGCTTGGGCCTCCTATTCCTGTACCACCTCATCTTCTTCCAGAACCATCTAAGAATGGTTCAGCTGCCCCAGCAGTGAGGAAAAAAAAAAAAGACAACTTCTGCAAGTCCCATGTCTGGTAACTTTGGTCCAAGTTTGGACAACTGCCTCTTTTTCTGATTCTGCTAAATCCTCAGAGGACAGCCAGACCCAGTTCTGTCGCCCCAGCTGCCTTTGCACTTTGTCAGGCTCAAGAACGAGTGCCTTAGGGATTTCCACTCCTTCTCATCCCACCCCATGCCTTTCTTCCTCCAGCACCACCATGGAAATCCAAGCCTGCATTGGCATCCATGTGTGCAGTAGATGGAAAGGGAGGGAATGGTGGGAGAGATGGCCAGGATGCATGGCAGTGGGGAGGGGGTGTCGGGGGGAGTCAGGCTCACAGCTTCCTTGCAAAGCATCTTTCACAGTGTCTAGACACCAGCTGCCGGGTTGCCACGGAAACTCCCCAACTTTGGATGAGGGAGGGAGCATTGAGGTCTCCAGAGAAATGGAGAGTGATGGAGGAAGAGGGTGGGGAGAGAAAAGGGAGTATGTTCCTTGTGAATGTGAGGTGTTATCCCTGTTACAGCTACGTTTGCAAATATTCTTCCATCCTGAAGAACGGGAAAGAAGCAGCTGTCCTTCTTTCTTCCACTGCTGCTTCTTTCCCATATCCGTGGATGCAGCTAGACATGGAAAACCAAAAAAATGACATGCCTACTGCTGCCTATTACCAGCACTTTTGTCCCAAACTTCTTGTGTACTCTACCCATAACTGGGAAATTTCAATCCAGCTAGAACTGGAAGAAGCTTACCAGAGTGGTTAGGTTTTCAGACAGCAAGATATCCTTTAGCAAGGCCAGTCCCTTGGGCACTGCCACAGCTACGAGCTCCAGGGAGGACAGGGTGCTCCCACCTGGCAGCAGTGTGAGCTGTCACGGTGCTTCTGTGAGGATGCTCTGTTGCCCCAGAAAGTGGTGGGCAGGTGGGAGGCTCTGTAGTACAGTGGCCAAAGGCAAAGTAAAAGAGCTTTTTCGGGATGAGAGTACCTTGGAGGCCGATTTTACACTGGCATTGAGCAGCCTCCTACCAAACAGAACTCAAAGGAGCTGTGACCTCAGAGGTGTTGTGACCTCAACAAACCTCTACCAGTGTTCCATGGTCTTCACAGCCAGGGAGCTTGAAGGAGAGAAATAGGAAGTGACTTGTGCAGGGTGTCCCCAGCCATCAGCTGGGAGCAGAGTTGATCTGATGAACAATCAGGTGCTCAGCTGTCCTGATGAACCAGAAAGGTTCCCTCTAGGAGTGATTCCAAGCTACCAGTCCCTCTATCTCCTCCATTCATTACTTCACCTGGAGGAAACCTTAGACAAAAGTACCCTAAGTTGTTCTTTACTCTTCTTCTCCCCTGCCCCTGTTGATTTCACATAGGTCCTGCAGACCAGAAAGGGTACTCTTTAATTCCTTAAATACCTTATGATTCAAAGAGTTTGAATATAGAGGTTTTAACTTCCTTCCAGCTGTGGAATGTAACAGTTGACAGCTGCTCTTGGAATATGTGTTCGAAAACAGGATGTCCTCATCTCATACAACAGCATTCTTTTGTGTCACCCATCATTTCTCCCTTGCTGGTTAAGTTCTGGAGGATAGTTTAGAAATAGAGGGCATGTGAGGGGACAGAAGAGCAAGGTCTGTCTAAGACACATCCATTTATTCTTTAGCTTCTTTAGAGCAACTGCCCTGTGAAATTATAGGGGAGAAATCAGAGGAAAGATAAGAAGAAATGGAAACACCCTGAATAGATATATGCCACTTGAACCTTATTGAAGTGACAGATAGTGATTGTTCTACAGCCAGGACATTCCTAGCAAGGTATTTAATTCAGGGAATGAAACTTAGAACACTTTGGGGATGGAGGTTTGAATTTGGAGAGGCCAAGCAGATGCACAGAGAATAGCACAGCAAGTGACAGAGGTTTGAAAGACAGATCAGGTCCTCAGAGGTCTGCCCATCTCACAGCTCTGCTGAGCAGCCTGGCAATGATGGTAGGACCAGTAGGGGGATAAAAATGAACCTGAAACTGTGGCAGACTTCTGGCATTCATGCACTGCTGATCCTGAAATAAAGAGGGTTAAGAAGAGGAAGGAAATGTGCAGAGTGGTAGAGCCTTTGGGTTCTCCATCCACAGCTCCCACCTCCTCACACAGGACTGGCTGTGAAGCTCTTCTCCTCCTCTTCCCCGGGAAAACTGGCTAGGGAAAAGAAACTAAAGGAGGAAATCTTCTGTAATTGCGGCAAAATGGTCTACAAATTCCTCCAGTGCATCCAGAATTAATGTGCTGCTCCTCCCCTCGTACTCCTCCCCCTTCAGCTGTTGGTGGCAGGAAAACAAATTGCTGCAGCCCTTACTACAAACCACGCGCCCGCCTCCCTTCCCCCAGCCCAAAAGACATGTGCCATTCATAAGCTGCCTGACTGCTGGTCTCCATTATTAAAGCCTAGAAGACTGATAAATTGGGGATTCATGGAGCCTGCAAGCCTCCAACAACCACATTGCCATGGAAACCAGAGGCAGCCTCCATCTCCAGCAGAAATTATATTGATCTAGCTGAAGGCAGGGAATTACAATCAAGGAGAGGATATAAAATGTCTCTTTTTCTTCCCTTTTCCATCCTCCCATTTTGAGTTTAAATGCAGGAGAAATTTCATTTAGAGATCATTAGTTTGTTTCCGTCCATCATCGTACACCAAGGCTCTGCAAATTGGATGCTAAAATTAATTAAATGCCTGTTGTCAGGCTTTCCACAGCCATCTTCTTGATAACTGTCCCCAGCAGCTGCAAGATCAACAACACCAGCTCTTTGCATCAAAGAAATTACTAATATTTCTCAAACTCACAGCTGGCGCACACCCATAGAATCCCAACGTGTTTTGTGCAGGATGAGCACTGAAAAGCAGGCACTGCTCTCTAGAAGGCAGTTCATGCTGTACCCAGGGAAACTCCTGGGAGCCTTTGCTTTTCATTTCATCAGGAGGCGTGAGAGCCCAAAATGTCAAGAAGAGGCATTTTGAACTGCAAACACTTGTGGGAAAAAATCCATTTCAAGATATCACAGTGGCATTGCTGGTGCAGAGCAATTCTCCCCTCTTCTTGAAATCCCTTGTCTGGGACTGCTTAACAACTGCTTTTCCAAGGATGGAAAGATAAGCAGTCACAGCACCTGTCCTGCAAAACTGGGTGGGCAGCTGGGCACTTTCCCCAGATCATGCAAAGGCCAGATCTTCCTGGTTTGACTTGAGGTGAGAGGCTGGGCTGTGTGGTCATCCCATCTGCCCCAAGAAATCTCTGTGACCAGAGGTATGGTGATGCTTGTCCAGTAAGTGGTGAGCTCCAGGGAAAAGGAGTGTAGGGCAGCCCTTAGCCTGGCAGTGGCCATTTTCAGAGCCAAGCTGTACAGCAGGAAGGAAGGAAGGAGCTGCCTGGAAAACCTCTCATGAGCACTCTTATTGCCAGCACCAGTCTTCTCTGTGAAGGTGGCAGCAGCTTGCATCAGTAATTCTGATTTTAATTCACATTTGGCAAGCTCTGTTTTATTTTATTTTTAACCATTTTTTAGAGCCATTTCTCCCAATTGGAGAGGTTCTATCGAGTCTCTGAACTCTGAGTGCTGCGCCAAGCGAACCGATGCAGCTGTCCCACAGTAGCCATCTCGGTTTAATTGGCTTTTCACAATAACAATTCCATCAGGCAGATAATGAATTCGGCCATGACATGAGGGCACTCAGTGGGACAGCTGCAGATGCTGGGGAGACCACCTAGGGGCACAGCCAGGCAGCCCCATGCCCCGTGCACAGCCAGCTGAGCCATGGTCAGGATGCACCACCTCTAGAGCAGCAGGAACGTCTGGGCTGTCAACAGCTCCTCAGTACTGTCCACTATGGTGGGAAAACGTACCCTTACAAGGAGCTAACATGGCCCTTTGCTGAGCTAGTCTGCAATGACAAGGCTTCTTTTCCTCATCAAAGGGCTTTTTCCTTGGTCCTGACGCAGCTGTGGGGCCAAGCAGCAGCTGCTCCCCCACTATCTCGTGTGTAGCCAAAGTCCTCCATGAAGCCCAGCTCTGCACAGGTCCATGGAGGCCGCCAGTTACCACAGCTTCCACGTGCAGAGTTTGTAAGTTTTTGGCCAAGGTGGAGCAGCCCAAAATTTTGGCTTGAGCACCATCATTTTGACAACGGTGGTCATAAGAAGAAGAAGGCCTGATAGGAGGCATGAACTCATCAGGTCTGAGCTGCTCTGAAATTGCTCTGAAATTGCACTGAGGCATAGGAAGTGGCACCCCACCATTTTGTGCTCTTATTGTCTCCTCCCGCTGATTTTATTTGCTATAAAGGTCCTTGGCTCGGGTCTTGCCTGCTGGTCACAGAGCGATGTTGTGAGGTATCCATGTGAATGAACACGTCTCTCTTACTCTTCCTCTCCTGCTGGAGCTGTTCCACTTCCATAAACCATTAAATATTTATTGGGCCAGAGGAAAACATTGACTCTGTAGACCAGTGGTGAGGGCACTCATCTGGAATAGAGGAGACCAAATGCCACATCCTGGCTCCAGCAAACAATAAATAATTTATATGGAGTGGAATAGCTCTAGCAGGAGGGATCGGGGGAAAATTTGTCCAGCAGCCCAATGGCTTGCTTGCAAAGCTCACTGGATTTCAGCTTCCCAGCATAAAGCCCACCCTGTCTCCTGTCTCACTCAGGGAGGACCTGACCCTCACATATTAGCTACTGTAAAAGCAGGGAAAGGTTTTCTTATACTTTAATCTACAAATCCCATAATTCATGGTAGTGGTATATATTATGTTTGGGTTTGAATAATTAAAGGGTTCTTTAATGAAAAAAAGATTATCACAGAAAAATTCCAGTCCAGCAGGACTCAGAAGCACTGAATGGTTGTGGTTCAAAATGCAATCAGGCTTAACTCCGCTCTTTGGGAGAACCATGTCTCTGTGTTTTGCTAGAAATGAGGCCAAGAAGTAGTTGTATGCTACATCAGTTAGGAGCATATGGAATCTTCTCCTTCTTCCCCTATGTAAAAATCAGTGACTCCATCCATCTTTCTCAGAGTCATTTGGCTTCAGCAGTGAACAAGGTTTCTATCTTGAGGCACGAAAAACCATTTTCTTTCTCATTTTCTGTCTCTTCATTGAGTGAAGCGAACAGTACTGGCTTAGTGTCTCTGGAGACCAAAGTCTGCTGCTCAGCAGCACTGCCATGCATTTCTTCTCCCTGCCTTCCTGGTGGGCCTCAGCTGTGTTTGAGAGAGGTTGTCATGGACAAGAGGTCAGGTTTAGTCAAAATAGGCACCATGCTTGGCCACACTGATAAGTCTCCCAATAAAGGCTTGGCAATAGTGCTGGGATGGTTCTGTGGAAACATACCTTCAACCCCAAAGACAAGCTTAAAGGCAGGTGCCAAACCTGTTTGCATTGCGGAGGCATCTTCCTAACACTCACCAGTGCCTCTGCTTGCAAACCTGCAGCACCCTGAAAGCCCATGCTGAATGTTGGGAGCTGCTCCATGGAACCGTGCAGGACTGAGCGGGGGTGGCACAGAGTTCCAGGATCAAGGTGATGCTCATGCCTCCCCACTGTTTGTCAATAAAGAAGTTAATTCCTTTCGCTGCCTGGATCCCTGGTGTACCAGTTGAATGAGGGACTGTGAATGCAAAGCGCCAGACAGAATTGCTGCTCCTATGAACTATAGCAGCCTTACTGAAGATAAACTCACAGCAGCCCTCTGATCATATCCTCTGAATGTGGGGGATTTCCACTCCTTCTGACAACAGGGGAAAGCAGAGCACCAACGCTACAATATTGCACTGAGTGCCTTCAAGAGGAGAAACACAGATTCCATTTGTAAGCAGATCTAAGATTAAGACAGACTCCTTCAAGTCACAAGTATTTCTGAAGGGGGGCAGACCCAGCCACAGGGTTTGGTCTCCTGTAGCATATCCCTTGTTTCAGCACCGATGACTGGAGGTTATTCTGAATTCCTTGTGACACAGATGCTGAAACCACAGGTGAAGTCCTAGCCTTACATAAGCAGGATAGGTAACATGAGATGCCTAAACTGGAATACATACTCTTTTTCAAAGTCCACACCCAGTAAGGGAATGGAGTCCCATATTCATTTGAAAACTAGACAATTATTGACTTAGTCCACACAAGCTTGCATTGACACCTCCCTGCTGGAGGCTTCTGTCATTTCCAAATCAATGTGTGCCCCAAGCTTTTAAGAACATCAAATAGGGTTTTAAAAGTACCTGCCACTGTCCCAACTTTAAATTACTTTTAGTTGATTCTGTCTTCCATCTCTTCAAGTGGCTATCAAGTAAAGTCTTTGAAACATTTTTCACAGCTAATAAGACAGTTTTGTCAAAGTCAGCAGCACTGGGGAATGCTCCTGCATAATGGTCACAGTTCTTGTTCCTGCTCTCCTGTCCCTTGCACCTGCAACGCATTATCAGCTGTGGTTCTGTACCACTGCACCCACTTTAGCACTGGGATTTGGATGCTCTTCCAAATGTCAGAGAGATTTTCTTCTTCATTAAGCACTGTAGGTTACAGGTAATGTCCAGTTATCATTAGTGGCATTACCAATTACTGTGTTTTGCTGAAGGAAGATGGAGAGGTTGAATAGTGTTTTCCACCTTCTGCTTTCTTTCATAATGAAAAGAGGACTCATTTGCTATTGCCTCCAGGTACAGCTGGGAAGTCTCTCATTCTTTAAACACTGGATAATTGGGACCTCATGACCTTTATCTAAGACTTATTTGCATGAAGCATTGAGTGTTACTTTTCTGGTCATTAGGGGAACAGCATTTTCCTTTACATCTCTGGACCCTGTCCAGCATTCTGTAATTCTTTTCCTGACTACACTACAGCCTGGCTGAGGGCAGGTGTCCAAGGGGGACTCCTGACTGCCAGGACTTCAGCTGAGATTTTCCGCTCTGTTCCAGTGTCCCATGCTGACACTGATGTAGCAAAGGACACAGAAAGAAGAAATAAACATTTGCACTGATCAAGTTCACATTTGGTGATGATATAACCAAGGCTCTTTACATGGTATGGGCCTAATGCTAAAGAATATGTAAAGGGAGCCTTTGGCAGGGAATACAGAACTGGGAAAGTCACAGTTCTAGTAACCTGCAAAACCAGACCAGACTCTTCTTCAAAGAACAGCAAAGCACATGATAGCAGTACTCTCCACCATTTGGGCTTCCTGCACACATTATTTTTAATATCTCCTCTATTTTCTGCCTGAAAGACATCCAGAGAGGAAAGCTAGGATATGAGGAAGCCCTTCTTTAAATCAAGCTTACAGCAGGAATGTAGCACAATATCTTGAGAAATATTGTGCCTAGACACCTGTTCAAATTGAGCTTGTGTAATATGGTCTTTCACAGGTCTGTTGGAGGTCCAGAACTGGAGGTGGAAACTATCCCATACAGCTGATGCCAGTGGCTTGACTTGTAAACCTTCTGTCACTGCTTACATTTTCCTTGGTTCTCTTAGCCACTGCCCAGTCTCACAGATCATCCTTTGGCTAAATAAAATATTTCAGTAGTGTCTTTCCAAAAATGTCATTGCAGTCATCAGTGCTCATTGGGTAGCTGTCTGCAAAAAGCAAAGAGGTTGGTGTGCATAAGGACTGGGATAAGGAATAAAAGAGAATAAATAATGCCTTTCTGGAAATATGTGTATAAAATTACAGCCTTTTATTTGACTAATGTGAAGACTCTCTGTCATTCCATCCCATAAAATAGATTTGCAAATTTAAAGGGAGTGCAGAGAAAAGCAACAGAGTTCCTAAGAAGCATGGGAATAATTTCATATAAAAAGCAGTTGAAAGCATTGCTTGTGTTTTCTTCGAGATGAACAGCAAGGGCTATGATACTATGCCCTCTGTGGCAACATACATACTGTATGATGCTATATACCATAATCAAAGGCATGAAGTAAGGCTATCACAAGCTTGTGCTATTTCTGTGATACAGCACAAGTACAGAAAGATATTTAAGGCAATGGTGGCCAATTTGTCACCGAACTTTATGGCCATTGTGCAGTTGGTTGGAGTTGGGAAAGCTGTTGATGCCTAGTCAATCAGATGTTTTGTGTTCATACACACACACACACACATATGCCATATAACACCATGGTTATATTAGGATCAAAAGAGAATACATCATGTTTTACCTGTTAAACCAAATCTTAAGACAGTAGAAGACAGGGATGAGTCCTAGTAGAAAAGAAGCAGCTTACCCTAGGTCTGCCCATAGCAGTGCCTTGTGCTAGTCACTGCAAGAAGTATAATAAATGGATATTAGCTCTGGCCTCGCTTGGCAATTTCTATGTTCCTCCACCAGTTATTTGCATGGATGCTTGTGAGTACAACTTCACCTTGCGAGAGTCCATGAAATTTCCACAGAGATTGGAAGTGATCACTGCACTGACATTGATAATCCAGTATTAATGCACCTATTAAATAGCTCTTGAGGAATGTCTAACTAATCTGACTGTTCTGACCTGGTGAACTTTTCAAATCCTTTTCCTCTGCATGTGGCAGTCATCTGTACCACAGAGTCGCTACTTCTACTTTTAAATTTCAGCTCCCTGGAGCTGTAAATCCCAGCTGATACTCTGCAAGCTTATATCTATCTGAAAAGTCCAGCCTACTTGACCCTAGTGTAAAGAGATGACACTGGCAGTGGTGCAGAGAACTTCTGGCAGCTACAGCAAACAGCCATCACTTAAATTTCATTGTCTGTCTGTCCAGACTGTCCACAGGTCTGCTATTTCAGCCCTTCTCAGCAGAAATTTTGTTTATCAAAGACTTCCTCCAAAGAGAATTTTCTAAAGATGATCTGAATGCAGATGCAGTGGGCCACTTTGGAAAACATTGTAATGAGAGAGATTTAGAGCAAAATCTAGGTGGAGTTCAACCATTGGTCTTGGCTGCAGAGAACCATATGTACAGAGACCACTGTATGATATGGCACACACTGTGACACTGGCAGGCACTGCCTTAAAGAATGTCTCCTCTGTGGTTTGGAAGAGCAACAGCTGTAGCTGCCAACACCAGAAGGAGTGAAAGATTGCTGTTACCTTTCCTATTATTTGCAGCCTTCACAAAATAAGCCAGTCTATCAGACTTGAGTGTCCATGCATTTCTTACTGAGGTCCCAAAAGAACTGGTATCCCTTAGGTATGAAGGAGTGGCTACCCTGCTCTCCTCAAGGGGCCTTTTCCAGAGTCAGCCCACACCTTGTCATCAGTAAATATGCTTAATGTCACCTATGATTTTATTAAAAGAGATCGAGTACCGCTTCACCACTGGCCCACTAGTGCAGTTCCCACCTCTTTACAGGGCAAGCTGCATCTCAGGAAACAGCAGACCTGATGTACACATGGGACAAGAGAGAGTATTTCACTGCAATAGAGGAGGAAATCCTGCAGCTGTGACAGGTTGTTTGTAGGGAAATTGTGACCTTCCACTTTTCTCACCCTGCCCCTCACATGGCGATTTGCACCAATGCAAACCCATGAAATGTACATGAGATGTTTATATGTTTAGATGTTATACGTAGACACAATACAAAAATTAAAAATTTCAGAGCAGCTGAGGACTAGACACATACTTTATACTTCAGCATGTGTCAGGTAACCTAAACTGCATTTATAGCCTTACTTTGTTGCTGGAGCAGTACTACAGACAAGAAAATGCTGCCATGCTTGCTTAGAGTTGTTCCCTCTGGGGCAGTCATGGGAAGAGTACTGTATTTGCATTGCTTTCCTTGGCTGCCAGGTGTAGCAGCAGAGATAAGCTCCCTTGAAATAGGAATGGCAGTGAGGTTGTTCTGCCTCATGCCACCTATTCATGGGCCAAGACTGGAATTCCAAGGTGCACAGCTGCAATCCTATTGCATAGTGCAGGCTGCACATTCTGGCTGGTATGAGACAGTAGACAGTCTCCCTTTCCAAATCTTTATACAGCCAGTGCTCCCAAAGTGCAGCAAGTATTGTCCTTCCATCAATATGGGGATTGAACTGAAAACAAAGAACTGATTCAACTGTAAACCATGAAAAAGGATCCAGAGGGACTTGCTCCCTCTGAGGAAGTGAAGATGGTGCCTCCTAGTGCTCCTTGCTTGCAGGGTACAGGGCCCTGGGGGAACTGCTGGCCCACTTCCATGCAAAGCACTTGTCACCTGGCTGATTTTTCATTTCAGCTGTGAAACTGCTCCATTGTAAAGCTATTTCATCAAGCAGGAAAAAGCATTCTCCATTTCTTAACAAAAGGAGATCCATTTGTTTCCTTAGGCACAATTTACTCTTTCCCATTTCTGGGCTTTGTATTTTTACCTGACAAAATGAGAGTGCTTTGATGTGAGAATCAACCAAATTTGGAGGGGAGACTTGAAAACTTGTGAAAGTACAAATCGAATCTAACATTGTGTGACATTCACCTCCTCTCCTCCCTGGGAGGACATCGTAGCCCATCTTCTTCCATAGTCTGCTGTGCTGGATGCTGATCTCATTTCAAAGCTGCACTAACAGACTCTTTCCAGTAACTTTCATGGAGACTCTCTGGATTTAAGCCAACGCAACCAAGATTAGAATGAGCCTCACTTCCTCATCCATATGTAATGTATAAATTCCCCCCTATCACTTTCGAATTTTGTCCTGTTGAGTAGGTTGGCATCTAAGGGAGCCTCTCTAAGCACGATACCAACACCAAAGAGGAAAAAGCTGGATCATAAGAAGAAAACCTATAAACTTAAGTCTTGACAAGGATGCTCAGATGAGAAGACAACTTCTTGGCATTCTTGTCATCCACCAAAAGACATGAGGAGGTTTGAGAGATTGTTCTTTTTACATCAGTCCTTCATTGCCACTGACTCATTTCATGCCTTACCCAGATTGGAAGCCATCTCTTTTCCATCTACACAGAGAATTGCTTAGGAACTGCCATTCTGTACAACTGGGAATGCCTGGATTTTCAGACCAACTACTACGGGATACAGGACAATTGTCTGAAGCCGTTTCTTAGGCCATTACCAAAAGACATATAGGGCTTGTGGAACTGAGTAACAAGGAACTACTACTGACTGGTACAAAGAACCACTCTGTCTCTCCCCACTCCAGAAACATTCAGCATTAAAATCTGTGCACTTCTCTTTATCTGGTTAGTTATTCCTTTCCCCACTTCCTGTCTTTTTCTGTCCTGCCCATAGATGAAGGCAAAAATCTCTCCTGGGTATAAATTAAATGTCCTTGCCTTTTGCTTGTGCTTGCACCAGGGAAGGTATCCACAGATAGCACGATACAGCCATTGTAGTAAAATTCAAGGCAGATGAACAGCACCACCCCAAAGTAGTATGGTCGGCACGCCTCAGGGTAGTAGCAGCCAAGCATGTCATGGCAACCAGCCAACCAATGATGCTGGCCAGGAGCCAATTTGATTTATTTTTGGCAGCCTGACACTGCACACTACTGTGCCAGTCTTCGATCACAAAAAGCCATAAGAGGTGACCTTTGAAGGCCAAGGGGACTGATGAAGCTGAAAGAGGATCTGTCCCTGGGCTGAAGGAGCACTGAAGTGGCAGATGTCCCCTCTTTCATGAGTGACCATCGCAGCCATGCCAGCAACCACCAGTGCTGTGTTTGCTGGGGGATGACTGGGAGAAAGGTCGGGACCTGGCAAATGTGTTCAACTCTATGGAATGAGTAAGTACCAAGAGAGACAGAGAGGTTTAAAGATATAAGAGAGAGCAATAGGATGAAGATGGTAAAAAGAAACCACAGGCTTTCTGTCATGAAATACTTCCTGTCTGCAGCTACTTCTGTAATGTGATGATGCTCTTCAGAGGAAAATTCATTAAGAAGGAAGCAGCTTCCTACTATTGTGGACATTGTGCTATAGAGTGTATAGCTGAGCACAGCCAGGAATCCTCAGAGAGATGGACAAGGAGACCTCTTTAATCTTTTTTGCATTTCTTACTTGGATGACTCGGGGGGCACCTTAGCCAGCTGTTCAGGCTTGTGACTGGAAGGCTGATATCATACTGGAACAGGAATTCAAGAAAAATCTATATTCATTAACATTTTAAAAAGGCTATCAGCTTGACTCTGGCCACACACCTTCCATGTTTGCTTTCTGCAAACATTGGTAAGCTTGAGTGTTACTTCATGCATACTGAATAAGTATAAATGGATGCAGATACTGGTCTTGAACACTTGGTCACTGAAAACTCATTTTTAAATATATATTTGATTGTAGATTTTCCAGCTTCCTCTGTTGGCTAGGTATTTACATAAGTAATAGTATCATGTGCAAATGCATATTAAATCATGCATTTAAAATGGTCTCTTCAAATGATGTGGCCATGAATAGGTGGCCACTTCAAATGATGTTAAAACCAACAAGAGCATGGGGAAGATATCTGAAAATTATTTAGGATATTGCATAGAAATAAACCATTCTTTCATGAGTGATGACTCAAAACAGGTAAAATGAAATGAAAATTAAAATCAAATAGCTTGCTACTACGAATTCCCTACCTCTATCCATTACAGTAGATTAATCTGAATAAAAATCAAATGTCAATTCAAAGCAGAATCATTCTTGCTTTTAGGAATAAGGCATCCCAAGTCTTAAATAATAGGGAATTAGCATTCATTATCCTGTGCACAGAGGACCCCAAAACACTTATTCACCCAGTCCTATTCTTCCTATTGATGCTTATACATTTGCCCAAGTACAAAACCAACACAAGTACAACACGCAATGTAGCAAATTATATTTCACTAATCATATGATATTTATGTTGCCACTCAACTCATCATATAAAGTAAGATCAAATGGCTAGAGACCTGAACAACAAAAAGCAGATGTGGACAATACAATTTCAAGGCTTATTTCTAGAAACTTCTAAATAAGCAGAGGTAAAACCAGCAACCCTTTGTAGCTGTGTACAACCAGCAACCCTCTGTAGCTGTGTACAATCAGTTTAGACTCAGGCTCTTGAAGGCTTCTCCCCTTGCCCATACATTAAATCACAAATGTCCTGTATGAGTTCCTCTCCCTGTATTTAATATTTTGGATATCTGTTCTTCCCTATCTGTCCACTTTGTTGAGCAGGAGTAGATCTAGCTGCCTGAAGGCCCAGGTTGGTTATGAAGCTTGAAACCTAACTGGAGACTGGGAGTTGCAATTTGTGGAGAAGAAGTAGTGGACCAAATGAAATTATGGAGAAACATCAGTAAGTACAAGACTGGGTGCTGAGGCTCTCTAACATTTACATCAGGCTGTTTATGAACATCAAGGTGATAGGCAACATTTTTCCCCAACATGCTAATAATGCAAAATGCCCTGTACAACTGAGTATTTCATTAATGTGGAGGCCAGTTTTGCTTGGCACTGCCTCTTAATTGAATTTTGTCTGGAGCCTACCTCTAATGTTACCCTTTTTTAAATTTATGTTCTATTTCTTTGATAAAACAAGAAAGGTAAAGAACAAGAGAGAAAAATATCCTTAGGTCTTTGATGCATTTTCTACTCATCACAGTATCACAATTTAAAACCAGCTCTTCTTTATGGATTGTAAACATTAGATGTTTGTCAAAAAATGTCCACTTTTGCCGCTCAGGATTCTTCACCCCTTCCCAAGGGAACTGATTAAGCAGACTTGCACTCAGTCTACAGTGAGGAATTGAAAACACCTCCCAGAGTAACTTTTGGTATTCAGCCCTCTCCTGTCCTCACTCACTGAGCTGTCAGGGCCCTTAATCTTTCCCTACCTGATTCTCTTACTATCCACAGCTGAATCAGCTGACATGTCTAAAAGCTTCCTGCACGCTTGGCTGTCATGGGGTACTCCCAGCAGAGACCCTACAGGTATATAGGTGTGGATGAAACTATAAGCACTGCTGATAGTAAGACGTTCCTGACTAGGATGTGGTTGTACTAAGAATCTCATCCATACCCAAGCAGATGGAAGAAAGACCCTTTTGAGTCCATGATCATCCCACCTGCAGTATGAGAGTGCTTTTGTCTAGTGAGATTTTCAGCTAAAGCTGGAAGCCTCCAGTGATCTGCTCAAGTTGCCCCACTGGAGCTGTCTGTGGTAGTGTGACTGAGAAGGTTCATCACTATCTTTAGCATATGCAGAGCTTGGGGAACTCTCCCTCCAAGCCTCCCAGCTGGCAGACACTCTCCTGCCACCATGGAAAAAAGGGCTGATGGCACCTCCGGCTAGAGGAACAGGAACCTCAGCAAGAGCTGCAGTATTTCCAAAACCTGACTGGAAGCAGGAAAGAGGGTGTTAAGCAAGAAGTTAATCTCCCCCACTTCTAAAAACTAGCAAGGGGATTCCCTTCTTAATTCTTGATCTAATCCCCACACCAGCTCCTGCTCCTGGGAGCCCAAGGGAGGTATCCATTTCTGGAGAGGCCTGTTCCCTAGGGAGGCATTCACTCACCTGTCTTCTCTTCGGTTTGGCTGCTCTCCACTGTCTCCATTTGGGGTTGCGCTGTTGCCTTGGCAGTAGCATCCTCTGCGGCAGGGGTGGTGGTGGCAGTGGTGTCAGCAGCAGGCACGTCGGCTTGTTTAGGCTCCTCTTTGTCTTGGGCTTCGTCAGCCTTCAAGGACGGCGAGTTGTCAGTGGAAGCTTTAGTGGCACTTTCCCTTTCGGGGGCAGCGGCAGCAGCGGGCTTTTCCTCTGAGGAGGCAGCAGGAGTGGCAGCCTGTGGGGCTGGCTGCTCTGAGCCCGTGTCGGCGGCTCCCTCTCCTTTTTTCTCCTCCGCGGGCGCGCTGCTGTCTTTGCTGCCCTCCTCCTGCTGGGCACTGTCAGCGGCGGCTGCTTCTGTGGCAGCAGGAGCCTCGCTTTCTTTGTTCTCGGCCGCTGCGCCAGCAGGGCCTTCCTCCTTCTTGTCGGCGGCATCAGTCTCAGATGCTGGGGCATCTCCCTTCTTCTCCCCCTTGAGCTTTTTCCTTGTTATGTGTCCACGGAAGCTGGCCTGGATTTTGGTGGCTGCCTTATGAGCTTTATCTTCTGGTTTGATGCCATCTTGCTCGATCTTTTGGTCTCCGTCCTCATTTTTTTCAACCTTTGAAGAAGAACAAGGGAGGAGGGCAGAGAAGAAAAGAGGGAGATAAGTTAAGATTTCTTCAGGTGTAGCAGATGCTTTAATTTTATTGAGAATGTCCTGCCTTCCCTTCCTGCTAACCAGTGACAAGTTTCAAAACAGCCTTTCCATTTGGTGTGGGTTTGGAGCCAGGTGCCCTAATTTCCTCCTAGGGCTGGATAGACATAGGTCTCCAGGCAAACCTCCAGCCAGAAGTTTGTAAAAGGAATTTAAAGCACCTTATCATCTCCATCAGCAATGCTGAGAGCATCTTGGCTGTGTGGAAAGGCTTGCACCAGCTGGGTTGTCTCTATTCCCACGATTTATTTTCCCATTCATTTCAAAATATCCCAATTTTTTACCCTACTCATTTTCAAAACATTCTCCTGAGGGGGATTTTCACAGTCCTTCCAAATCCACCTCTGCCTTCAAGTCAGTGTTTCTTTTTAATGACACCTTGTTTCACAGGTGTGTGACTCTAATGGCACCAAGTGCTTTGTCTTTTATGGCTTTTTGGTTTGGGATTGCCAACAGAGAACAGGATTGCTGCCCGCCCCACTGCAGTTCCATGCTGTCAGACGCACGCACATATTCACAGGTACTCCTCACAAACACCCTGCCTGCAAGCGCTCCAAGCACTCTGCCTTTGCTCTCCTCTCATGGTTTCACTGAAGGATTAATAGGCAGATTAATATCACTCTTTCCAATTTCAGCAGACTATTATTATTTCTCTGACTGTTGGGGGGAATTCAGCCTTATAACAAAGAACAGGCATTCCCCATGCTTTTTAGACTTAAATCGTGCGTTAAAGTCTTAAATGGGACCAAAACAGAGCATGTGCCTCACACTGGTCTGCTGCAGAGAGATAATGCTCAGCTTATAAACCTTCACTGAATCTACAGGACAGATCACGCTTCACCCCAATAATTTAGCAGCCCCAGGGCAAGTAACAGCTCAGCTGCATATTGATGAAAGGACACTGTTCTATTAATAGTCCCATTGGGAAGCATTCAAAAGACCTACTTGGAAGCAGAGCCACTAGCCTCTTTGCTGTCTGCACCTGGTTTCCATCACTGGCTCAGGTCACAAAACAAAGGAAACAAGCTGACTGGGAAAGACAGAAGCATTTACTCCTGGGTAGGAAGAGGGAATCAGTCCTTTGGCCATTGAAACTGAGATGTGCCATCTGGGGAAAGGCTCCCAACCAGAAGAGCAGAGAGAGGGGACAGCACATTCAGTGAAAGTGTGGCAGGAAGAAGGGAGAAGCCACTGCAAGGTGCAGATGTGCCACTGGAAATGTCGTGCCTGTGGGGAGGGGGAAAAAAGAGTGGCCACAGTAGCCACACTCTCTGGGAACCAGACTGGAAGGGATCATTTCCACAGCACAAGGCAGGGTCAAGCACACCTGTGGAAGCGATGCCTGGCCAGGGAGCCAGTCGGGTGTCCTCTGCCATGCCATGTGTGGTAGCCACTATGTCCCACTGGGTCCCCACTCTAGCACTGGTGGCCATCATTCCTTAAGGGGGTATGGTGGCCAAGCAGTGAGCAGCCCCAAATCATCAATGAAAAGAGCCACCCCACACAGCTTTGCAGGGATGTGGGTGGGTCCGTATACAGCAGGAGGTGAGATGGGAGGAACCCTAGGTGCCTGGATGCTTATGTAGGGCGTGAAAAGGGCTGTGAATGAATATGTAAAGGACATTAACACACAGAATTCTGCACAAGGAGTTATTGTGCTCCTGACCATGGCCAGGGACAAAACGGCTGTTGCACCAATCACAGGGGCACAGCTGAGCATTATGTCTACACTTCCCCAGGTGCATTAAATGACACAGGATGGAAAGTGGGCTTTCACGTTTGTCTCAGCTTGTCAGAGAGCAGGTGATGGTCATGTGTAAAGATGATGCAGGCACCAGCAGGCTGCAACCACCCGTGTGTGTCTTGCATAGCTAACTCAACACTGTCATTCAGCATCTGGGGTAAGCTTTTCAGCCTACTTCTGCACAAGGAGGTGGAAACAAATTGGAAGTACGTTTAACTAGCCAGGGTAGTGCAGAGCTCCACATGGACTCCTCCATCCTGTTCCTTAGACAAGTTTTGCAGCTTGCAGTAAGTCGTGTGTTGCTGTGGCAACCTAACTGCTAATACCTGAACTAGCTGCTTTAAGGAGATCTTGTGTATGCCAGCATTACACTGTAGCCACAGCAACGTGAAGATAGACTCCTTTAGAGCACTGTATAACACTTAGATGCTGTAGCTTTGACTCCTTCTCCCCAAGGACTGCAGGTAGTCTCAAACAGCAGCAAGATTGAGGGACTGGAAGGACAATTTAGAAATAACTACAAGGCCCTAAGGGTCCAGTCCCCATGCCTGATTCCTGCAAAACCATTAGTGAATGTGACAATATTGTTAATCTCTGGACAAAGATGAAAAACATGGACTGAAGGGAGATCTTTCTTGCCTTTCTGGCCTTGTTGCTCTCACATCCCATGTACCTCCTACACCAACAAAGACAGCTATTACAGGTCATGGACTGCTGCATGCTCGACTCTCTGACTCCAGAGGAGCTGCCCTGTTACCTGGGCTATGCAGCCCTGAGAAGGTTTATTCCTTCCCCCTGCTAGCCAGAGTGCAGGGCGCAGTGAGCCACAGGGTACACTCTTGTGCTGTTTTGACAGAAGCACTCAGAGAGAGCTGTGATGGCCAGTCAGCCTCTGACCTGGCAGGGGATGGGAGAGCACACCTCTCCAGGGAGCTCAGACCAAAACCTTTCATCTGCACCTACAGCATGGCAAAGCTAAAAGGCTCCTTTGCTATTCCAGTGACATCATTGTCTTCTTCTTCCAGTTGGGATGACATCTATCTGAGTCCTTGCCAGATCCCAAACTGAGCAACTGCAAAATGTATTTCCAGTAGGGTGCTTTCAGCATAATTTCAGATAGAATAGACAAGAAACATGAGCCTGGAGCAGAGGTGGAGTTCAAGATTGTGGATGAAAGAAATGTACTAATAATTTGTCTTTGCCAACTGTGGCCCGCAGGAATCCTGTTTCTATTCAGTCCTTCCCCAGTAAAGCATCCCAGGCATTTGAAAGCACTGTTTATTCAGGCTACAGGCTACTCCTTCTAGGGTAGGACACGGTATCCACAAAGTATGTGTGTCATGTTGTATAACAATGGGTTGGGTGAGAAACAGGTTGTTCAGGGGAAAACTTCTGTTCACACAAAAAAAAGCCCCAAGGGCTTTTCATCTGTGGATTATGTGCACAGCAGATAAACCTTAATTAAGGAAGCACTCAAAAATAACCTGTATACAGCAGAAGCTCCTGGAAAGCAATTTGTCTTCCTTGGAAAGCTAAAAGGGTGAGTCAGCCCTGCCAGGATGCATTCAAAACCATCTCAGTGGAAAACAAGAAATCTGTCTGTCTTATCTATCTCCCAAGCGTTCATGACATCTTGGCTGTAGCATTGTGGCGAGAATAAAGTGGCTATTATTACTAGTGTTTGCATGGACTCTAGAATTCCCAGCCAGGAACCAGGTCTGGTAGGGATAGGTTTCAGATATTAGTATTCCATCAGCCCCCTCTCCTTCATTTACACATTTATGTGTAAAGCAAACTCATACTAATACCTAATAGTGACATATTCATGATGCTGTTAGGGTACACACAATGTATTGCCATTTTACACAGAGTAAAATGTCCTCTGTTTCATTTAGTCTTAAACAAATCATGGATCCTGTAATGGCAGGACATGACTGAGGCAGGTGGATGCAGAGCTAAATGGATATATAAAAGAACATAGTCAGACACGTCCATTTGTTTATTCAGACCATCCTCACATACCCAATGAAGCCAGTGTGTAAAGCTTTGCCTTTATGAAACACACTTTTACATCTCTATCTGCACAGCCCACAGCATCTTTCCAGTCCAAGAGGGATGATCCTCTCACTATCCCCATCTGCTTGTCTGCCACACCTCCAGGTTTCTAGGACATCCCTTCCCAGGCAGACTGTTCCTGTAAGTGAGACTTTCCTTGCTATCACGTAGCTGAGAGAGTAAGAGATAAGAAATTAATGTTTAAGACACAGATAGGGAAGAGGTTAGTTCTCAGGTACCAGGGATGTAGAAGTTTCCTGGAGCCATGACAAGAAGATTTCTAATCTCTGGCCACTTTTGCAACTTCCATCTTCAAACTCACAGCTTACAGAGGGAGTCAAATTATGGCAAAGAATTAAGGAAGTATTACTACATCCTCCAGACCCTTCTAAATGTCTCCTATGCTGGTATTTCAGGAAAGGAGAAATGAAGAAACTAGGTGTTTTCTAGATATTCCACGTGTTTGCAGCCACATATAGGCAAAGAAAGGAGAGGACTGAGTGCTTTGGTCCTTGCTTGCTTTTAGTCCACTTGTCTCTCGTGGTGTAAATCATTGCTTCTCCTTAGAAAAATAATCACATAGTTTTGTAGTTTGAATGCTGGGATGGAGAGACCAAGAAAGAACTTACCATTTCACTGAAAGGTGTTTGAGTATTACACAGGCTCCTCTGCTTCCCTCTCTAGCTCTCCTTTTCCTGGTGTTTCTCTGCCCTCCAATATATGGCATGTATGAACCACCTTAATGTTCATCCTAGGATCAGGCTGCTGTATGCTGTAGCCGTGCTATATGCTCAGCCCTCACTCTGGTGTCCTGCTCCTTTCTGTTTCTAGTTAGGAGCTCCTCTTAAAGGTGACACCAGATCCCAGAGCCCTTCGATACACATGGCCATCTCCCAGTGTTCTGAAAACTGTGTGCTAGGAGCCCAGATTTAGGACTCAAACACCTTTCACCAGACAAGGCATCAATACTGGCCAGAGCCTGAACATTCATAGGATCACCGACACATCAATAACCCACTTCACCCATTTCACTCAAGAGAAATATGATACCTGATTATTATTAGGAAAAAAAAATAAATAAAACCAAAACAAACAACTGTGTTCTCCATGCAAAGAACTGAGGGCCCAAAGTAATTTCTTTCTCATTACACCTGTGCTAAAGTATGTGTGGAAACTTTTCCTTCAGCTTTTTAGGTGAACTAGTGCTGAATCACCCTAACACCTGTGCTATTTGTGGGGTTAAGGTGTGTCTCAGCCTATGCTCTGTTCTTGGCTACAACACAATGTATGTTCATACTGATGTTACTCAAGGCTACCTGGGTGTAGACTCACAGAAATTTAGGTATCCAGCTCCCATTGATTTCCCAGGATTGAGTCGCCTCGGTGTTTTTCATGGGCCTGGCTCCACATGACCTGATTTGTCTCAGAGACGGCATTTAAGGAGCAGAATGTATTAAAAAAAAAGACCAGCTGTCTCCCCAGAAGGAGTGAAGCATGGACACGTGAAAGGGAGAAAAGGCTTTCACGCCTTGTGAAGTGAGGAAGCAATTTAGCACACTGAACAGCTTTTTTTAACCCAGTTAAATGGTGTGAAGACACCTGGCTAGAGGATGGCACCTGTCAGCACAACCTGTCTTCAAGGCGAGGAAACAGAGTTCCTTTATTTTCCCAGGATGACTACGGTGATGGTGGGTAAAACACCCTTGAGAAAGAAAAGGTTAATTCATCATTCTGAAGGCCTAAGCAGGATTGTTCCCCAGGGTATAACTAGCAGGGTTTCAGCTCTCCAGCTTCAAATCCTCTAACAAAGGAGTTTCTACCCTTTCCTCTGCAAGATCCTCCCATATGCAGGAAACTTCCCCTCTATTTTATGGTGCCTAGATTAAAATAAGGTAATGACAGGCAGGTGGATGGATGTTATTCACTTGTGTGCAGTGACTGAAGAGAGAGGTAGAAGATAATCTAAGATAGACCTATTTAGATATTTCTAGTGAGACTTCTCAGTAAATCCATAGTCTCCTCACCTGTTTTGTGACTTCCCTTCTGTTTTTCACCCTGTTTCTCTTAAGATGGTGGTCAACCATGGTGTCCTCTACCACCCAGAAGCTCCAACAGCTCCAGAAGTTAGACGGAAAAAGGCACTCAGAAATGCTCTACATTGCCTTTGCAGGCTGGGTAAAAAACAGTAGAGCCTTGCCCCTGAAGGGCATGCAAAGTGGATGATGTTCAGGATGATGCTCATGATCTCTGGAGCAGAGAAGCGCACAGGGAAAAACACTTGCCCTAGGTCTGGTCTGGTCTCTGTGGAGCACTTTGGTGGTTGTGGGGCACAGGCTGCACCCACTCATCTTTCAGTTTAAAGCACCCAGAGTCTCAGAGACAGGACTGGGTTGGAACTTGCTTCAGTGGTGCTTTTACAGTTCATGGCAAGGGTGGGTGTATGCCCTGGGGTGTTCCCTAAGTGTATGAGGGCACTCCATGGCACAAGGTCTGTGGAGACTGTGTCAAAGGTCTTGAGTGTTTGGCACAATGAACATCTGTGCTCTTGCTTGAGGCTGGATCCTGGTGTGTACTGTACTGTCAGTTGTGTCTAGTCTCCTTTTTGGAGGGAAATACTTGTGTCACTCTAGAAGGAACTCTAGCAGGCATTCAGATCAAGGGATCAAAGCCTAGAAAGGAAGCAGGAAGATATCCAAGCTGACCATGTAAATCTACTCCCAAAACAGCCCACACTGAAGAAATTCAGTAAAGAGACCAGGTGAAAAATTTCCCTTGAACTATGCTTTGATTAGCAAAGTCCATTCAAAGAATAGCTGATTTTTGATGCAGATGTGCTTAGACAGAAATGCACAACTGCTGATGCTTTAAATGGTTACTTAGAAACAGAGACTGGACAGGAATAAAGGAAAAAGGTGATATTTATTTGAAAGGCCTTCAGATGCACAGAACTCTTTGGGCTCCAGAGGGTCCTGCCTCAGTGGGTCCCAAAATGGGTCACGAGTTCTTCACACTTTGATATCAGCATAAATTCACCAACTAGAACCCAGCCAATGATGTAATTTCCCCAAGCTTGACCCCCTCTCTTCATGATGGTTTACAGTTCTTGTTCTGGGTGTCCTTGGAGAGCAAGTTACAGAGGTTTGTTATGTCAATTTTAGCATAGAGAACAGCACTTAACAAGCTACAGGAAACTTCAGAATTACAGTAGCAGTATAGGATTTGAAAAAAAGATAAAATTTAAAAGCTAAGGCATCATTGCATGCGACTGGACTAAAGAGAAATTTTATCTTTTTAAGCTCAAACTATGTGGTTTGCTTGGTTGTGTTTGGGGCAGTTTGGGCAAGGATGGTTGCTGCTATGTGAATTATTTTGAAGTAGCACCTTCAGACTCTGAATCCATGGTCTGCTGACCATGAGCAGATAATGAAACACAGAATTGTCAGTGTCTCTCCTTTCCTACCTTTTCTCTCTCACTTTCTTTTTTTTTCCTTGCTTGCTCAGTTTTGGACTCCACAAAATTTTTCAGCAAATTGTTATTAGCCTCTAGTGGCTCAGAGTGCCTGCCCCCATGAGAGCTGGACACATTTGCTTCTGATCTAGCTGCACCTAGGGCACAGAGGCTAATTTACTGCTCAGACTTGCTCCCTTGAGATCTTGGGCAGACAGCTGCTGAGATTACCCCGACTCCAGGCTTATGCAGGGTCTCCAGAATGACTTCCACAGGAAGCAGAAGCTTATGTCCTGCTCCTACCCTGTTCCCTCCATGGGAACACAGGGCATCCCATTCTTCAGGCCTGCAAACAGTCAATTTGCAAACATGCTGATGGTGCACTGTCTGTGTCACCAAGAAAGACATTAAACAGCACTGGTGCCCATATGGACCCCTAAAGGTCACCACTTGTCATCACTGTCTACAAGGACTCCAAGTTGTTGACCGCTACCCTCTGGAGGCAGCTGTCCAACCAATTCCTCACCCACCAAAGAGTCCTCCCATCAAATCTCTCTCCCCAGTTTAGAGGGAAGGATGTCATTGGGAATCACGTTAAAGGCTTTTCAGAAGTCCGGATGGTGACATCTGTAGCCCTTCCCCTACTCACTGGTGTGGTCCCTCCATCAGAGAAAACTGCTAGGTTAGCCAGGCAGGACTGCCCTTTGTGACACCACCACTGCTTTATACCTGGCACTCGCACAAAGAAAAGGGGTTTCCCCTCCTGAACTGCAGCTATGGCTGGGGTGAAACCCTGGGGCTGCCACCTGTGCCTTCAGTCACACACAGCAACGAGACTTCAGGAGGGACAAAGGTGTGTATCCCAGCTGAAATTACAGAGTGAGCTGAAGAAGGCAGCAACCGGGATTCTTGATTGGGATCTGGCAAGGCCAGTAAAGTACTGCCTTTCTTACTGTTCCATTAACCTCCTGGTCAGACCTTTGCCTTCTGTTTTTCAAGTCTTGAAAGAGAACCTAGCCCCAAGCATCACCTTTAGCCAACAGCTTCCCCATTCTCTGAGGAGCACTATACAATCTTTCAAGTCATCAGAGCTGCTCCTAGCAAAACCCAAAAAATCAGAGTTGCAGGTCTGTGCAATTTGATAAACTGGCTTTAAAATAGCTCTGCCTAAGACATCCTCTCTCATAGCCTCTTCAGCTTTTGTTCCAAATGGACCAATCCCCAATGATTGTTCCAAACGGACCAAGCCCCAATCCCACTGCAGAGCTGAAGTCTGTGTGCACCACAATATTGTATCCCCAAAGAGCAGCAATCTATTGCAAAGGTGCCTACCTATTGGTATAGACTCTATCTTCTCACTGAGGCAGCTGGCTTTTTCTCAGCTTCTAATTCTGGTGGATTCAACAGGTCTCACTGGCATGGCTTCTCCTTACCAACCAGGATTAGTCCTACTGGCTCTGCTTCTTCCTCCATGGGATTTCCTGACCTTGTTAACACCAGCCTCAACTTCACTAGGACAGGGCGTCAGCCTTGCTGCTGGAAGGCAGAGAATGAGGGTGTTGAGTGCTGGTTCTGATCTTTATGAATGCTCAGTTTATTGATTTGTGTTGTGGATCTTCATGCCCATTGGGGCTTGACTGATCCAGAGATTGCCTTCATGCATTCTCTGGCTTGCCCTGGCCATTATCTCCACCCACCTTTACTTCAGTGGCACCACTGGTGTTGATATTTGCCCCAAAGATCTTCCACAAGGTGTCTGATAGGACTGTCGAGACAGTCTGTGTATGAATTCACCACAAGCAGTGGGTAAGACATGGACCCTTCTTATGTATCTGGATTCCTCACAGCAGCACCATGCTTGGATGCCAAGAACCTTATAGAAAACCTTACACGAAATTATTCTTGGCCTACACTTACTTCTCATTTCTCATACGTGTTTAAAGTACAAGCAGAGAAGGAAGGAGATCCATATCTCCTCCCTGCTTAGGCACCAGTACAGGTGAGAACAGGAAGAGTGATACCTACTCTTGAGATATCAAATACAGAAGATAGGTCACTGGTCCCACTGTGAGCTGTCATATACTGCTGACTCACGGAAAAGTGTGAGAAGACCCAGATCATCTTTTTCTATTCCTTCTGTCCCGAAGTTTGTACAATTTATTAACAAATGGTTGTACAAAAATCTTATTTGAAGTCCAGTGCCAAAAGCAATGTCAGATGATGAAAGTGGAGTTTCATTTCATTGATTCCAATGACATTTTACTAGGGATAATTTTTACAAGACCTCTGTGGTTTGCTGCTCCAAACAACTTTCAAAGGAGACGTTAAGTTCCAGAAGGATTCTGAACATAATTAAATTAGTATTTGTAGTGCTGCAAGAACCTCAAATTCATGGTGTATAACTCAGTAAAGCATTGTGCAATATTTAAGCCATTCTCTTATCTACTTCCTCCTGTCAGTGCAGGATGAGAACATCCTAAAAGGGGGCTTAAGTGTCTGCCAGAACCTGAAAAGGTCTCCAGAGGGGACATGTATGACACAGCTTCTTTCACTCAAGAATCTGGGCTTGACTGCCCAGTTTGTGTAATTCCAGTGCTTCCCGAGGTCTGTAAAACTGATGAATCAGGCCTGTGGTTGCAGCTGTCACTCCTGAGTGGCACAATGCCGAGTATAATGTTGTGCCATACCCCTCTCCCCACTTCAGGTAGGGTTGTCACCAGAGTACATGGTTTTGACTGGGAAGATCCTGAACACGAGACTCAGTAGCCCCAGGGCTCAATCACTTTTTCTAGACCCTGGCACTGAGGTATGGGAAATGCACATGTGGCTTTGAGCCATTTTGTTTCCTACTTTGCTCCTTTACTGTATTCAACCCTATTGAAAAGGGGGGAGGGGGAGGCAAGCTTGCAGTGGCTGCTGCAAAAAACCCTTTGTGGACCCTGCTATTTCACTGCTATAAAGACCCCCAGCCAAAGGGACCATGCTGAATAGATGTGCTAGGGAAAAAGCCACAAGTCTTTGCATCCACCACTTACATGGGCTAGTATATCACAGCCACATTCAATTAGTCATCCAGATCTTGTCCTAATCTTCCTGCTGCAGGACAGCTGTTATTTATTTCAATTTTTTCACCCCCCCAGGCTTCCCATTTTAAAGTTGTTATTGAAAAAGGGCTTCAAAAAGTATTTAATTTCTTGGTTGTAAGGTCTCCTAGCTTCTTTCCATTCTTCAGTCAGGAAGCATGTCAGTAGCCTCAAAGCACTGCATATTGTAAAGTCTTTTCCCCAGGCACACAGTTTAGATGACTCTGAATCTCATGCATCTGTAGCAGAACTGTACTCTATATCCAGACACGCCTGGACCCCAGCCTGTGGGGGGCTTTACTCAGTGGCCCCCTGGCAGAGAAGTTGAGGGAAAATGGATCCTGGTAAGGCCTCCTAGAATGGCTGGGCAGGCAGAGTGCACAGAGCTACTTCCACTTCTTTCTACTCTGATGCAAGTTTGATATGGAAATAGAGTTTTCTTCCTGAGAAGGACTTAGGGGTTTCTGGAATAGGAACTTTCTTCCCTCAGGAACCCATGCAAAGCCAGACAGGAAGCATTGGGAAGCTTGCACAGATGACCTAACAACAGGAAACGGGCAGTGTTTCCTCTTCTCTTCGTGAGGGCCAGTTCACACTGAGCAGCTTTGTCACACACTAAAGAGGAAATAACTGAAAGTCTCCAGGGTCCTCTAGACCCTCTCTGTGCACTGCAGCAGGGCTGATTCTGTTCATCCACCCTGCAGGAGTGGCTTTTACCAGTCTTGGACATTTGCTCCAAAAATGACTCTCTGGGTTCCTGTGGCAGCTAATTCCTTTGGTGAACTAAAGAATTCCTCCCAGACTGTCACCCAGCCCCCTGCACCTTGTCCATGCTGGCATTAGTTTGTTTCTGCCTTCTTAGTAACACTCCTTCATATATCAATAGCTCTCCCTTGTCATACCATCCTTCTTTGTCAGACCACTCCTCCTAGCCCTCTCAAGCCCTAACCAGTACTTGATTACTGAATTTGCATTTGTTCTACTGAGAAATTACAAAAATGTCTCCCCAGCTTTAATGAATAATGAAACACTGTACTTACAAAAATAGTAATTAGCAATATAGCTCAAAATAAATGAATGTGTGGATCAGACTCCCAAAGGCAGGAGGAAAAGCTACAGCCATTAAAATAGGTGGAGATGAAAATAGCTAAGCACTTGAGGAAAAAGAAATGAGAAAAAAGCTTAAAGGAACTTATGAATGGCCATGTCCTACAGATAGTTAGCAATCCACACAGGCTGGTAAACACTGCCCTGAGTCTGACTACTCCATTTCTTGTCAGCTTCCCTCAAATGCTATTCAGGACATTTAGGAGTTTTCTGAGGGTTGGAGTAGCCAGGAAAATAAGAGGGAATAGAAGAATGTCAAAACCTCATCAGTGATTGTCTGAGAGTTTCCATCAGGGCTCCTATCGTCCTTCCTTCCAGATGAAGGAAGAGGTGCCCACTCTAAGAAAAACCAAATGCATAAGGATTTATAACACTGACAACCATTATTATTTCTACATCCTTGGGATCTCCCTCGTGGTGTGGGAAAGGAAGTAATGAAACAAGCAATGACAGACAAGACAATGGGAGTGTGTTGAACACAAGAAAGGACATAGGGAACACATTGGTTTAAAGAGGAAAATTCAGATACAAGCCAGCTTGTTTTCCCCTAGCACCACCTAAAATATAGTGCTATTTCTTGGTAGAAAGACATAATTCTGCTTCTTCAGGAAGTCAAAGGACAAGGCTGGCTCTTGACAGATCAATTTATTGACCCATTAACAATAAAAATACAAGTCCTTCATAAGACACATCTTTGGAGTCAAGCAAATTGTAGGTCTGCTCAAACAACCCAGATTATGGTATCTACATTATGTGACTAGGCCATGTCATTTATTGTATTATGCTGTTCAGATTAACTGGTCCCTCAGTTAGGAAAACAGACACAAATCATGCAAATTCCATTGTAATGAATGATTATCTATCTAAAATTTTAGCCCAGAAGGGTGGTGATTTTTTTTTTTTTTTTTTTTTGGTTGAGAGCTCTTTCTTTTCCCTCCTTCCCAGTCAGAGAGAGGAAATCATATTGTACAACTGTCACAAAATGCATGTCACAAACACACACATATGGATAAACATAGTGGAGTAAGTGAGCAAATTGCAACAAATCCACTGCCTGAAGTCATTTTGCATAATGAATTCACTAAATCCTGAAATTAAATCAGAAATGAACCCTAGATAGAGAATATTTTCAAACAGATTAAATTCAACAAGACTCATTTGATCCTTTCCAGAAAGAATGAATTATGAATGTACAAACACTTTCTGTACTCTTTCAAACCAGACACTAAGGTTTTGGAATCTGCCTGATCCTTAAAATAGCTGAGGATACTCATGTAGAATTGCACCTATTGGGGCTTTCAAGTGACTAAGACTTGGATTTCAGTGCAAAGCAGAGAAAGAAGTTTCTACATGTAATTTCCTTTGGTTACAGAAGCAATTATTTTGAAGCCTGAAGAAAATATAACATGTTCCCCCAAGACACCTACTTTACAGATTGTACTCTCACAGAACTTTACCATGAATTATTAACATTTTAGTATATATTCCTATGCTTTAGCTCTAGTGGTTCCCTATAAACTTGGCTGAAAGAAGAATTAAAGGGCCAGGTTTTAAGGAATGAATGCTGAGATCTTAACAAATGCCTCATTGCCTTAATCCTATTGAAGGCAGTGCGAATTAGGCACCAAGGCTCTCTGAAAATCCTGCTAGGCTCCTGCCTATATAAATCTTATTTGTTAGGACAGTTCTGTAAATTACCTAATACCACCCTGCCACTGTGTGGAAAAAGGCTTGTAAATATCTGCTGCGAGATTGCAAAGTAAAACAAAGTAGCTTAAAGAAGACTTAAAGCGTTAGTAGGAAATCTGGATATTTGGAGCTTAGGAAACTCGGGGGTATAAAGGGATTACACTAAAATCTTGGTCCTAGTTTTTGCAGCTGGAAGTCAGAAAGTTAAAAGGCAGGAGGGAGAAGTTTGGCAAAGGAGAGCAGAGGATGCCAGGGTTAGGGCAGCTGGCAGATGGCTGTCCTACACCCCTGCCCCACCTTTGCTGCTGATTCCTCAGTTATCCTAGCCCATGCTTTTCATGGGGTCATTCCTAGTGACAAGTTCTGCATCTCTGAGTAGCTGACTTCAGACACCTTGAGTCTGATTTGGAGCAGTGCCAAGCACTCAGAGCTGCAGCTGACAGTAATGGGAGATGTTTTGGGAGATGTTTTCAGAGATGTGCAATTGAAAACAAAAACTATGAATAAAGGTCAGGCCCTGTTTCTGAAATTCAGGACATAAAACTAGGGCATCCTGCTGACCAAACTCTTTGTGCCTCAGCTGTCCACCTGCAAAAATGGAGAAAAAAAATACTCAGTTATCTCACATGGGTGTTGCAAAGATTTACTAAGTGGTGTTAGGGATGTGCTCAGAATCACAAGACAGCTCAGGAGAAAATTAGTATTTCTGATTTCAGAGAAATGTTTGAATATTATTAAGCAAAGCTATGGGGTCACACACTGACTTATTATGAGAATTCAAAATATTGAATAACTGCTCATTAAGTGAGCACTGTCCATTCTGTGACCCAAATTCAGTCAGAATCCCTGAAAAGAAAAATGTGTTCCTGTTACTGGAAGTGTACTGAAATGTATTCACAGGAGGAGACCATACTGAGGTTGCACAGGCAACTACATTCCCAGTGTTGGTTTATTTTTTTTATACTTGCCTTAGCATTTTTAGTAACTTTCTTCTAACATTGTTTCTCCATGGTCTTTATCACACATATATTAGCTCATATTGCAGCTGAAGTCTAAATCTATTTCCACTCCCAATAATGTGGGATAATTCAACTCTTACCCAGATTTCACTTTTTAAAATGTAATTAACTATATCATGGGAGTGCAAACCTCTTGGCTTCATCAGCGTCTTACAAAAAGCCACAGAAAACTCAAAACAACTCTCAATTTCCAAGAGGTGTCAACCTCCTATCCTTAGGGGGTTGTACCTTAGGCAAGGTGAGGGATTTTTCAACAAGCAGCTCCCAGGCAGAAAACAAGCAATGGCTCCCCAGGGTGCCAGCATCCAGTGTGGGATGGGATGAGGCTGGGTGCCCAGCTGAGTTCCAAAGCTTGTAGGAAGCTGGTGGCCTCAGAAGCCCCTGGGAGCTTCCTCCTACGTGGAGAGACTGATAAAAAAGCAGTCCTAACATCAGCAGTGTGCTGGCAGTAGTCCAACGTGTATCCATAACCCCAAGATGCACCAGGGCAGATTCAAGTTTGAGGTGAGGAGGAATTTCTTCACAGAAAGGGATGTCATGCATAGGAATGGGCTGTCCAGAGAAGTGATGGAGTCACCACCCCTGGAGGTGTTCAAGAAATGACTAGGTGTGACACCAGTGCCATGGTTTAGTTGACAAGGTGCTGATCAGACAAAGGCTGGGCTCGATGATTTTAAAGGACTTTTCCAGCCTAAATGATTCTGTGATTCTGTGATTCCATTGTGGGAGTTATGTGTCAATCACTCAGTATCTGCCTCTGGGTTCAAAGCCACAAGTTGTCCATCCTTGAATTAGATGAGGGAGGATTATCAGTGGAAAATGAAGGGTTTTTCTTAGCAAAAAATAAATTAATAGAAAGTACATCTTATCTGGCAATTTAATGAATGCACAATTACTGCATCAGGGAAAAGCCCCCTGAAGATTTAATCATTTAATATATACAAAAAAGCTACTGAACAGAGAATTACTTTGTTCAAAGGATCATCTATATCCTTGCCTAGTTTTTGTCAGCTCCATAGCTACCCTGGAACATGAGAACTGGAATAGCAGGGCTGCTGCAGGGCAGAAGCACAGGTCATTGATAAAAGTGGTGCAAAGGAATGGCAGAAATCCTGTTTAGCACTTTCCATGCTCTGTATAACTGAGCACTATTTCACTGCCACTGGCAGTAAAATGACCTCCTGCTTATACCACAGGACTTGAAGCTTGTGTTTTCTTTAAAAACTGTGCCTATCACCAATTCTGATTTAACTTCTCCAGGCATTTCTGTGCTGCTCAGCTTTCACAAATGGATTTCCAAACAGCAGAATTGCTTTGTATGGTACCCCTCAGAGGTGCTCAGCATCCTCTGCTGTCTGCTGCACCTGACAGCAGGAAGAGCTTAGAGGCAAGTACCCAAGAGAAGTTGAAAAATTACAGACTGGGGGTATCAGCATCGATGATACCACACTGCATGAAGCTGAGAGAAAATGAATCGTATGTGAAAGATGGAACTGGATGGATATGAGGAAGCAGAGCAACAAGAAGCACATTTTGCCCTCCCCAGGGACAGGTCAGAAGCACAGAAGAGAAGCAAGCAAGCCCTGCCAGTGGGGCCCCTTACTGCACTTTGTGAGATGGGAAGGCTGACCTTAGCTACAGCTCCTTCAGTTCCAGAGCAGGTGCTTACAAGTTACAGTATTATCTGCTGTGGTCATTTCTTCTTCTACAGGGATAAGAAGCCAGTGAAGCCCCATGATCACAGATATTTCCAATAAAATTATGTCCTGACCTAGTCCGGTGTGTTGTCTGCCACCTCCTCCATTTCTGTGCTGTGGCAGTGCACATCTCCACAGGGTTGCAGCAAAGTTAGCCCCTCTGCTTTGGGAATAGTAGGGACCTTAAAATCCCCACCATCTCACAAAAGCTAACACAAGATCCACTGCCTTCCTGGCAAATATGCATCAGGTTTGGCCCAGAGAAGACAACCACATTTTCACTTGGCCACAAGGTCTCTTTCTTCCCTACACTGACAGCCTCCCTCCTTCCATTGTTAAGTAGCAGAGGGACAGTGTCCTTCCTCCAGACCTGCCAACAAGATCTTTTCTTTTGGTCACCAACACTGCCTGCATGAAGTATCTCTTCTAAACACTCTGTCTTGACTATCAGCTCTGCACCAGTCCTGGCAGACAGAGGTTTAACCCCAGAGGAGCAGGAGGAGGGCCTCTTAAGCTACCACGGAGGAAAATCTCAGCACAAGGACCTCAAATAAAAGACAGGGTGTCCTCATAAGGCATAGGCTTCTAACCATTAGCAGGGATTAGATTTGATGTGTCTACAGTGTCATGCCATGCTGGCACATTTCGGGGCAACAGACATAGTCACTACTCTTTTTCCATGTTTACACAGTGCCCAAGAGTTGCTTTTTTCCCCCCACCAAAGATTCATGAATTTTTGTACTGGGACTTCTGTATTTCCATTTCAGTCTCTGCTATGAAAAACTCTCACTTGAGCATGTTAGGCTGCTTTGTGCACCCCTTGGAGAACTAAACATTCTTCTGGAGATAATTCATGGACACAGAGGCTTAGGAGGCAACACAACAGTTCAGCAGCAGCCAGCACATGTAGCCATGGTAGGAAAAATTCCCCACCTGTGCCTGACCAGAAAATTGTGTCCCATCTCATACACCAGAGATCTGAGAAAGGCAATGCAAATATTCATGGTGTCCACAATAGCAACAGCATTTTCAGGGTACAGAGAAGGCTCTCATCAATAAAAGTGTATGACAGTGTTCCACCAAGGTTCTTGCCTCTTCTCAGGCTCCCTGTTAATCACAGTTTGAAGGCTCTGATCCCTTTCTTAAACCCATCCTGGGGTGGAGCTTATGATCCAAGCCCTGTTGCAAGTACAACCTCCCCACCTGGAGATCCTCCAGGGCAGCAACCAAGAGCCTGAACTTCATGAGCATAGCACAAGCTCAGAATACAGGACCTAGGACAGCACAGACCTGCTTGCTTCTTCAACTTTATGGTCAGTTCTTTCTTACAAGATCCTCCCATGGAGCCCCATAGGTAGATACATGACCCACTCCACAGACACAAATAAAAAATGACTGGCAAATAAAGCAAACAAATTATTTTCATTGCTTGAACTATTTATTCCAGGTGAGGAGAAGGGAGGGGAAGAAGATAGGAACAAACCTATCTTTATTGTGTCCTTTCTAGATTAATGCATTCACATGGAATGTGAATGCTAGTTTAAAATCTATTGGTTGTGTACAGAGAAAACAGGCAGAATTACTGCAGCAGATTATTCCACTTTCTTCTGTGCCTCAGCTTCCTCATGTACAAATGGAGTAATAACAAGAGTGTTCCAGGATTGATTTTTTAAGGATCTAAGTTGACATCCTCCAACATCAATGAAAAGTGTAGTACTAGTTTCAGCAATAACACCTTTGGCCCATTTTTTCCCTATTATTTTGCAACCCATCATTCACAGGCACAAGTCAAAAGTAATGTGACTCATGTATTACATAAAAAGCCTGTCTTACAAGCATCTTTCTGGGCACATGTTAAAGGCAGAAGCAGAAAATGTAAAATGGAAACGACCTCTGAAACCTCACTTTGACTTCCTTGCGCAGATGCCTTTTAATAGTCTTTATTGTATCTTTTTTTTCCTTGAAAGTGTCCCCCACCTTGGCTACTACAAAGGACAGACAGAGCTCATGGAGTGGGTAGCAATTCAGTATTTTCCTGTTATCCTAATTTCAAGCACAGCAAAGTGCCTTATTTGCCACATACCATTCAAACCCATCACTGAATGCAGAATACTGATTTCCTCATGGTCTTTTTCTGTGGTGCTATTTTGCCATAATATCTCATTGCTTCACAAGCCCTAATGGACATTCTCCCATGGAGATAGGTGGGGTTGTTATCTCTATTTTACAGACACTAAAACCAAACAAAAAGAGGCTAAGGTCAAAATGGCCAGAGCAATAATGAATTTTGGGCCCCTAATTTGTGATGCCTTGGATTAGTATTTCCCCAGCTCTGTGTGTGTTGACAGCAAACCTCCATACAATACCAGCTCTGCATTTCTGCAAGTCGGACCCCAGGTGTCTCAAACTGAGAACCCAGAAAATGAGAACACTCCAATTAGTGACCACCCATGGAAAACCTAATTTATGTGGCCTTTTCATATCACATAGGAACTTGTGACAAAAGGCAGGAAAAAGCCTAATTCTTCAGGGCAGTATTCAATTGCCAAAATATGAGACCACGCTTCTGTTTTTGAACAGCCCCCTGCCCAATTCTATACATAACCTTCATCACTGGCAGTAAATGAAACAGGAGAGCCATAGAAATCAGCTTCGTTTATGGCAAAACTCATTCAGTCCCTAAGTATATTCCATTCTGTGCACTGAATGAGACAGGGATCCTATTGAAAAAAAAGATACCCGTGTTTGATCTTATAATTAAGAACCACATTTTTATGTCTATTCATGAGAGAAGACAAATTAAAGATGGATAGGCAACCCTTTTAATTAATTTCCTGTATTCTAAGAGTTTGACTTTGAAAACTAAATGTATGCTTAATGAAGGTGTTTAATCTTTTTTTATGTAAACTAAAAAGGGAGAAAATAGGAAATTTCATCATTTGAAATCGTAACATTCTCCTTCTTTGTATTATAAAGGTGCAACTGTTACCTATGAAATGGCTGCAAAATTCTTTGCACTTTCAAAGCTTTATTCCTCTAATCTCAACAGACAAATAACAAATTAAAAAACCACAGCATCTGTTTGAAGAAGACCCCTACCAAGAAAATTCTTGTCCAAACAGGAAAAGCTCAGCAAAGTTTGATGTAGATGAAAAGATTGTCTTTGACTATTGCAATTTATCTCATCTCCCAGAAGTTGGGTAATCCTGACTATAGGCAGGGTGTCTTGTTCCCCCTCTTGTGTTGTGAAAAGATTTAGGAATAAACAAAGGATATCTTTCTGGGGGTTGTATGGATTTAGCATGAGATATTGGAAGATACCACAGATCAGCTTCTGTATTCCCAAGCAGCAATAGCCCTTTTGCTGCATGACAATACATCCACTGAAGGTGAATATTATATCTCAGTATGTTTTATTCTGTATTCCCAGCAACCCCTAGGACACATCATAATGGCAGCAGAGGGGATTAAGCACTGAAGGTGACTTCTAGTAAGAGTACAGCACTCCAGTTGGGAATTTCTGAGTGACTGCCATACAAATGCTTTGAGACAATTCATATCAGACAGGTAGAAGAAGCCACCAATTGATAAATCTCTTGTAATAATTCTCTTGTGAAGATGATGAAAAGGGCACCTCAGTGTGGAGATCCAGCAGATGTCTGGGTTCAGGAGATAAATCTAAGTTCAAGCTAAGTCTAGGAAGAAGGTGAGATGTCTTGCTGAAACCATAGTCTTAAGTCCACTAAAAAATATGTGTAGAACTGGGCACCTCAGCACCATAATACACCAAGTGAATGCCTTTTGAACATATGCCTTTGCCTGCATATAACAAATGCTGAAGACAGAGTAACATCTAAACAGTCTGGGTTTAGACATCTTACTCTGGTTATTGGGGAGGTATCTTCTGGTTTGGATTCCAAGCCCTGAGTCCCTGCACTGAAAGAGACAACTCTGGTTCCTCTCTGACAGCGTGCAGTAGATAGGTATTTATTAAGTATCTCAGTGGACACACTAGCTTCCCTAAATTATGGAAGATGTTGATTCAACTCTCTACTGTACCTGAAATGAACTCAAGCCTTACCTCCCTCCTACAAAGGATTGTTTAGAGCAAGCTCCCAGCTTTTCCTGCTTAAGCTCCTTGGCTTTTCTCATGGAAGAATTAAATAAGCATCAGGCCAGAGACAAAGAGCATACAGAAGTAAATGTCACTTTATATCCTGCTGGTTAAGGACATATCTGCAAGAGGACAGACTGGGTCCAGTTTCTGCTTCAGTGAATATTTGATAATAATCATATGAAATAGTGTTGAAAGAGCACAAGAGAGACCATTTAGTCCATCCTCTGGTCCCGAGGTACTTCTTACAGCCCTTCAGTGGTTGGAGCTGCCATAGTTTACTCAGTATATCCCAGTGCATCACAACCTTTCTGGACATCCCATTAAAGACCATTACTCCATGTTTTATACATCATGGGCACCAAGAAAAGATTATTCCTATTTTCTTGCACTTGCTAGACTAGCATCTTGACCACTTTTGGCCTTACTCCTTTTCGGTTAAACAACCCTAATTATTTCAGTCTTTTCTCCTTTGACCTCAAGCAATTCTCACTATCCCAGTCTGCGCACCCTCTCACTGGACCACACTTCTTTAGAGTGCAGTATGAGGCTTAGGCAGGACATTTCAGTGAGTCCTACATGTGCACATCAGAGCTGAAGGCTTCTGAGATGTGGCTGACTTGCACAGCTTGGTAAGATGCTGTTTCCCTTCCTGGCAACAGGACGACGTTCTAGACTGACACTGAGGTTGTGTTCCTCTAGGGACCCTGTCCTCCCTCCTGAAGGACAGCCTGTGGTCTCGCATGCACAACTGGCTGCAATTTATTAATCATTCCCAGGGAGAGCACTCCACATTCACTCTGATGCTCTTCAAACCAGGTCCCTGGTTTGACAAGATTTCCTTGAATTACAGTTGTTTTCCCCAGCCTATAGCTGGTTTATGCTGTCTGCAGATTTTATAAAACACTTCCTCTAGACAGTTATCTACGTTAAAATTGTAATATAAAATACAATGTATTTAATGAAAATATATAGCACTGGCAGGCCACAGCACAAGCTTGTGGCAACCTGCTCAATAGAGTCTTCCGTTGCAACAGGAAATCAGTGAGAATTGCTCATGGAGTAAAATTATCTTCACCAGCTCTGTATCCCTGCTGTAATGTTTTCCTTTGGAACATGTTTCTTTGCTTCATTTATGATAAAAGACTGTGAGATAATGTCAAAATCCTTACAAATGACAAGGTATGAGAACTACTTCCTCTGTATCCACAAGGCTTGTTACAGAAGAAAGCTAAATTAGTTTGACATGATCTGTTCTTGACAGATCTGTGCTGGCTCCTAATAATCTCCTTTATTTGATTATTTCCACCATTTTTTTCCCCCAAGAATGAAGTTAAAGCAGCTAGTCTGCAATTTCTTATCTTTTGCTTGTTTTCAACCTTCTGACACCTCATCCAGCTCTCATGAGTCTTCAAAGCATTCAAAGCTTATGGTTCAGAGAATGCTTCTCTCACCTCTGTAAATAAGCTAGGATGACTTGAAAGAACCATCTTACATCAGTACACCCTGACTTGTTCTGCCCTTTTCCTAGATCCTGATATTCCTCCTTTGTGGCTCCTGTTTACTGTTTTAACTATCAACTTGCAGCTGATCATGTTACTGAAGATATGCAAAATAAGTGTAAAATGCTTTAGCCTTATTCACAATGCTTGATGTACAGATTCAACCACAGCTCTTCCCTCCTCTCCATGAGCATCATAAACAGAGAGAGTCACAATGACTTTATTTCACTCTCTTACTCGGCTCAATTAATATTTTATTTGTCTGTGTATTTAGCTGATTATGGCTTATAAAACTTAGGATCATCTAGGCATGCCAGTACACAGCATTTTAATGTTATGGGGACTTTACAGTTGTAGTTGTCTGAGGGCTTTAGGCACCTCCACAGGTAGAAAGGAAGGAAGCTCTAAAGTTCTACAGCTTTATACAGTTCTACAGCTGTTATACAGTTCTACAGTATAACTAACACCCCTAAGAAGGTAGTTAAGTTTAGAACAACCCCTTATTTCTCAGTTCAGAACAATGGTAAAATACTGTGATACATTTCAGACTCCTCTTGACAGTCACACCCTGATTATCTACAAGATAAGGCATTGTCTCATGGTATCTCTTCCTGATTTGTGGAACCATACTACTCAAAGGAAGAAAACAATGAATTATGAACAATGAAGTAAGAATTAACAGAACTTTAAAAGAAGAATTGCTAGAAGTTCCTATGAGCCATTTGGGGTCATTTTTCACTAATTTGTCTTTTTTTTTTGTCTTCTGCAGAATCTTGTACACTGTACATAATGGAGGGTTCTTTTTGCTGCATATCCAGTTTTACCACGTAAGAGTGAGCGTGAAGTACTGCTTCACAAATTAACTTTGCTAACTATTCACTGGAAGTTATCCAACTTCTGTAGACTTCATGGAGATTTCATCTGGCTTCAGTTCTTCAGTTATTTTGTGGGGAGATCTTTTTTCCTTGCTCCATTTGTCCTTTCCTTAGGGTTTTATCTGTTCTAGCTGGTACTCTGAATGGAATTTAGGATACAAGGGAAAGGCCATTTGCCAGTGCTGTGCTTTAGGCAAGACCAGTTGCATCCATCCCTATCATGATTTTGACTGCAATTTTAACAGTCAACATTAAACATCAATTTTCTGTTGTGGCTGTCAGTCCTCAAAACGGTGTAGGACTTGAAATCCTTCTGGGTTTTCCACTGGAAATGCAAACAGCAGGAAGGGTTAAAGCCACAGTTTTTCATCTTTGTTCAGGCAAAGTCTCCATTCTGACAGAATGCACTCTGCCTGTGCAATCCAGGTTGTTGCAAGCTGCCAGTCCAACTTCTCCAACATAACAGGCTAAGAATTAAAATTTTAACACTAGGTTAGGTGAAAGGTGTCCCCAGTTGTAGGGAACACAGTGAAGCGTCCCTGCTGGGGGTAAACTTTTGGTCCAGCTTCTAAAAGCCACTTTGCCTCAGTTCCCCATCATTGCAGTACTGTGCCCCAGCTTCACCACTCTTCTCAGGCACAGCCGAGCAAGTGATGCCCTCCTTGCATTTGCTCAGCAGGTGATTTCACTCTCACATGAAACCAAATGGCTGCAATTTTCCTGTCAGCAAATCAGCAACTGACACTTGCTTCTTTATGTCTACTCTTCCAAACCTAGACAACTTTTTGTTAAATTATTAATAAATCCACCACTGAATGCCTTACTCCTAAAGCTGTGGGCAGACAGAAGGTGGAATGATACAAGGAGAACAATGGTCAGTTCAAAACCATTGTGGTTTACGTCCTCATGGTTTCAATCTGAATTAATATAAAGGACTGGCCTCTTCTGCAAAAGAGCGTAGCATAGTACCATGGTGCTCAACCTGCACACCCTGGAGCACTTAACATTGCAGATTTATAAGGTCATTGGATGATATTAATAAAATAAATGGATTAGACTCCACTCAATAGTCTGATGAACTGAATGCTAATTGATAATAGTCTTAACAATTTTAAGAGTAATCAAAACTGTAAATTATTCTGCACATTACCAATTATTAGAAATCATCCTAATTCATAAAAAACCTGAAGTTCCTGGGAGCACAGTAGCACTTCTAGGCAATTATGAGAAGGGGTTCATATCCAAACGCACTCTGCTGCACCCCTGAATTGTAGGGGAATTCAAACCAAGTAAGTGAGATTCTTTTGGAGCCTTTTAGCTTTACTAGTTACCAGCTCTTACAGAAAGGTGTATCCTCCAGAGAGAATGCTTAAATATTGTGAGATGTCCCAGCTTTCTATAAATACATACTGTGATTATGGCTGGAATTACTTCAAGAAACTTCAGAGGCAAGATGAGTAATGAACGGGACTGACATTTATTGGTCATAATTTAAGAGACTGTAAGTACATCCTGGCTTCTCTTTTGAGACATAAATGCCAACCAACCCTGGCAGGCAGGTTCAGGACATCCTGTCTTGGGCCAACAAGACAGCTGGAGCACAGCCTGCTGCCCAACAGTGGCATTAGCAGCCAAGGGACAAGGAAAGAGCGTGAACCATCAGGAAAGCAGGAATGCTGACACCAGTTTGTACTTCATGCATTGCTCCTGTTGCAGCCATACCCTTCCCAGCTCCTGCTGGGGCTGGGCAACCTTCTACCTATGCCAGTAGCAAGGTGAGAGGTGAAGATGCACTTTGCTGTCTCTGTCTAGGGATGCTCACTTGTAGCAGCTGCAACTCCTGCCCAAGTGGAGAACTGGGGCAGATATAAAAGCAACTGGAGCACAAAGAAGGAACCTAGTTTTCCTTCAGATACTAGTGCCAAGAAGGATGAAGGGAGCCAGACCCTGGCGGCAGTGGCTGATGCTGCCAGCAGGAGTCCTCAAGAAACACAGCATAACAGAGGGCTGGGACCCAGCTGGGGGAGAGAAGGAGCAGCAGCAGGAGGACTGCATGGTCAAGGGAGCAGGAGGAAGGCAAGGAGCAGAACAGATGGGGAGAAGAGACAGAATGAGTAACAGGCGGAGACAGCGGGATCAGTGTAACTCCAAAAGCACAAATTCCTTTTGCTGTATTAAAAACAAATCACTATTTTCATTACACTATTCCTTCACCCCATATCACAGGCTGGATCACTGCTGGTCAGGGAGGAGCTACCACTCTGGTGAATAGTGGGGAGAAAACTAAGTTGTAGCCCTGCTCTCAGGCTCTGGTCCATTATAATAAAGCCTGGGAAGAAAATCAATGGTTTGTGTTAAAGGAACTCATGGGACTAATAAACATCCTAGCACTGCAGGAGTGACTGAGGATGGATAAAGCACAGCTTTGCCTGTCTAAAGCATCTCTCACTTGAGAGCTTCTGAATCCCTTTTTTTTTCCCCACACTAATTGTTTAGTTTCCAAATTAAAGAAGCATCTTGCAGAGATGGCCATAACAGTGAGAGAATGTATGCTTAGATCAAGTCAGAAAGCAGGTTAATAGCACTGCTGGAAAGAGAAGCAGCTCTCCCTAAACCAATTCCTATATACTGGCCTTTGGTGCTCACAACCATGAAAAGCCATCGAGTTTTACACGCGCACACGGCAGGTGATAGAGCCCTAAGGAAATATAAACACCTTCTCCATATGAGGCCATCAGAGCTCTGAGGTTACATGTCACCTCCTGGTGTGCTCAGGAGGATCTTGGAATTATAGATTAAATGACCATGGATGGATTCCAGACTTTGATTTTGGACTTCAGATGTTGAAAGGTGTTTCATCTGGATACCTGCTCTGGTACTCCCACAGTAAAATATTCTACCAGCAAGCATTTGTACCTTCCACCATGCCTTTCTGGATGACCAACCTCCTCTTACCAGCCCAACATTCCTCTGTGTAGAGCTCCTGGGTTATGGCTGTTTCTTTACAACACTGAGCACTGGCATTTCAAAATTTAGATGCAGACAGGTAAGGAGTGCTGCCAAATCTACCTCTGAGACTTGTCAGACTCACAGCAAACAGGGGAAGCACACGGTGACTTCCAAAGGGCATCAAAACAGAGAGCTGCCATCAAAAGGTTTCTCATCCTCAGGTGTCTTTAGCCTGGCACTGCCATCAGAGCTATTGTTCATTCTGAAATCCAAATAAAGGCTTCTCGGTGTAGGGAGGAAGCCCAAAGCAGCAAAGGGATCACAAGTCATTTATGTTGAGGAAGAGGACAATGGGAGAGTCACACAGAAGGAAAGATGCATGGGCCAGCAGTGCAAGCATTGAGCAAATGGCAGTCAGCAATGCACCACCAACCTTCCACAACCATGCAGAGGCCTCAGCTTACAGAGCATGGTGCTAATAACACCAAGGTTGTGGGCTCAATCCCATAGGGACCATTCACTTAAAAGCTGGACTTGGTGATCTTTGTGGGTCCCTTCCAAACCAGAATGATCTGTGATTCTGGTGCTATTGCTTCATATTATCTCAGCCAAAATCCAGAGCAACCTTCAGGCTATAGCTGCTGTTTTACCTGTTAATGCACCAATCTCTCAGCAGATATGTGTCTGCTTGGTACAGATCAGGCAGAACCCACTTCTGCCCCATGTCCTCTGCCATGGACAGCACATGGAGAACACGAGTCACTATGAGGAGCACATGCCTCACAGCACAAGCACAGCAAATCCAAGCAGGAATACACATCCTTTGTTTGCATCATGCAAGACCATCTTGCAAGGGAAAATGGGCCTGGTTCACCTTCCCACTAGCCCAAGAAAGCGTTGCAACTTGGCAGCTGTCAGCAGTGAGAAATTCCTGCTCTCTGGGAAATGAGGAGAGGGAGATACACTGTCTGTGCAGGATGGCTACTACATCCTGGGATGGCATCACAGAATCCAAATCAGATAATATTCTGAGTGTAAAGGGATCCATAAGGATCATCAAGTCCAGCCCTTAAGTCAATGGCCCACTCAGGGGTTGATCCCACAACCTTGGTGTTAATAGCACCATGCTCTAACCAATTGAGCTAATCTCAGGATCCAGGACAGCTGGCCTAAAATGAGAGCAGATTTGAGGTGAAAACTCTTTGCACTTTCTCCTCTTAGTCAGTCAAAGCTACATGACCAAAGGAGGGACCCCTCTCACCCTCATCCCCAAGCAATGCCCACCCTCTCAGCATGGCATGGGCAGAGTCTGGAGCTACAGCTCACTTCCTTACCCTGAGGCAGGAGCAGCTCTGAGATCATCCAGGCAGCCCCAGCTTTGGGCCAGGACGAGTCCTCAGATAATACATGTTATTTCCTTGGGCTGCACACATGTCCCCAGCCTGGCAGGGTCACACAGAAGATTCAGTGCAGCCCTCTAGGCAGGGATGCCTCTGCGTATCAGCAGGTACTGCCTGACTGGTTTTTGCTGGGATTTTGATTCAGGAGCAAGTGGCTACAGACAATTCAGATCCACGGACTGGTTTCTTCCCCACTAAGCACTACAGCTGTCTTTCTCCCACTGGAATCTCTGCCTGCAATTAGTTCCCTAGGAGGGGGGGCTTGTCTGTGCCATTAAGAACAGTTACATTACATGATCTAGGAGAAATCAATGTCTCTAATAGTCAGCCAAGGCAGTGGAGGACAGGGTGATGGGAGGGGTGTTTCTCTGGAGACACCCTTCTCAGTAGAAATCTCAGGGGTATTGCCCCAGGAAGAGAAATAGTAAGGACCTGAAGTAATTAAACTTCCATGGAGCAATTGTTTACTGGAAGAAGCAGAGAAGCTGCTCAGTGTCTCTCGGAAAGGCAGAGGCAGTGGCTAGACTCTCCCTAGGTGCAGATGAAGTGCCCCTGCCCTGAAGTCCGTAGTCTGTGGTGATTTAAACCGTGCTGGCAAGTGGTGGGAGGAGGGGCGTGGATCCTTTAAAATACCCCTTTTCCTCTGTCCACTGCGGTGTTTAAAGGCAAGATCACGCCTTGCAAGTTTTGAAGCATTTGAATTGTACAGTATAATTAGGTTTTCCTAAATGAAGCCTGAGACATTTTAATATCTTGAGGAAAGAAAAGCTTAACTCTGCATGCATCTTCCTCTCTCTGTTTTTCTCCATTTCCTCCTTCTTGTACACCTCTGCAGTTCCTGGAACGACAAGCCACCTCACCGGCTGGCTGTAATTGCTAGAACTGCTCCCTAATGCTTTTGCCTTCTCCAATTGCATTAAACTGCATCTTTAGAGGTACAGCCCTGTTTATTCATGCTGTTCGTGTGGAAGGGGGAAGAAATGCAGACTGCCTCTTCTCCCCTCTCCCTCCTTTGATTTGATGGGTGTGGCAGGTTTAAACCTTTGCAGCCGCTGGCTCTCCGGCGCTGGGGTGAGGAGGAGAGGACCGAATGGGAGGGAAGCCGTCGTCTATGGCTGGTGATGAATGAGACTCATCTCACCCACAAGTGGGAAACCTGCTTGCGGGTTATTGTTTAATCACTCATGCAATCCAATACTGAGCACATACCCCCATAAGGTCCATCTGTTCTAGAATGCAGTGCATGCAACACTTGCATTTCTAGCCACCTATCTCACTGCCCAGCCCTGCGTGTTACTGACTGCATCTCTCGCTGGCAGTAAAGGTTGAGTTCAGTTTTTCAGATATACCTCGACCCAGTCTTTCAGTTATGCTACCTTTCAGCTGAATATTTTGTGGGCTCAGATTCAGAGCTGCAATCAGCTGTAGGCAGAAATGACAACACTTAGCTATCTACATCTCTCATGGGCGGGTACAGTCAGTCAGTCAGTCAAATACTTCACTCTTCACACTGGCATCGCACCCACAAGGGAGAATAATCTGCAAGGTATGAGTGTGTGAACATATTTGTCTCTGAGGGGTGGGAGGACAGACACACACAGGCACACCTAGACCCAAATGTGAAGAGATTTCTTCCACGCCCAAAGCCTGTAATTTCAGCATTTTGCTCTTTAGCTGCCAGAAAGGCGGGACACCAGGGACTTCCCCTGAAAAAATAATTTGAGGAGAGTTGTCTTTATTTTGGGAAGAAAACTCCTGCCAGTGCTGGAGAACCCATTCCATCTTTTTCTCTCTGTGAAAGGTCTGGGTGGGGACAGAGGAAGAGCACAAGCTGAAAACAGAGGTCTTTTTCTTCTCCCAATCAGGGCTTTCTCTGGTGTATCATCAGCCTTCCCGAGCGAGCTGCTATATTGCCAATTTGGCAACTGCGGTGTGTGTTCAGGTACGGGAGCAGCAGCTGGGCTCCGAGCCCAGCGGTACCCACGAATAGGCTGGGGCAGGCACAATCGGGTGGTGCGGCTGAGGAAAGCATGTGCAGCGCTCGCACGGCGCGCCTGTGCGTATCCGTGTAGTAGGGAGGCGAGCGCTGGCGGAGCGGGGCCGCGCGCTGCTCGTGCACGCGCAAAGGGGTGTGTACCATGCGGAGGATTCGCGTAGGAGCGCGGACAGAGGGATGAGCAAGGTCCCTGCATACCGCGCATCGCTAAACGCCACGGAACGCACGACGGGAGTAAGCCCAGACAGGTGTAAAGAACAGGTACATCAGAATATCATTCGGGAGCTTTTATGCCCAAACTGCGATGCTATGGGCAGAATGATCCCTCTTCCCCAGTAGCTCTCTCCGGACTCCAAAGAACCCCAGAGCTCCTACTTTATTTTAAAATTCGCTGTGCACCTCCGCCCACTGCTCTGTCACTTTGCNCCATCCCCCCCCAGCCTTCACCCCCTCCTTCCAGATTTTAGTGAGCATCTCATTAATTGCAAAGCATTTGAAAAACCTGCATGAGGAAAAACACAGGATGACGCAGGGTCTCTTTCTATCCCCAATCACTTGCCCCTCCCCACTATTCCACAAATTTTTCCTTCGTTTGCTAACACACACACCTCCATTCAGAAGCACACTTTAACCTGAATCTTCTTTCAACACTGCTGTTCCACAGGAACTGTAGTTACTCACATCAGCGTGCGAACAGAATACTGCAGTGCTACGTTGTAAAAGACACAGAAATGTACGCATATATAAAGAAAGTAACCAGTATGGTGCTGTGCCTAAGACTGAGTTGAGTTTTGTGCTCAGAACAAGAGGCAGAACTCCTACAAATCCGTAATTCTTGGAAGTTTCTAAAATGTCTTACAAAGATATCTAGGGTCAGTTCCTGCCTCAAAGTTCCAACTGCATAAATCCAGCATCCTCCCGAGAAAGTCCAAGAGGTTCAGCCAAAATAGGCTCTCTTAATCAGGAGCAGGTTTGGGCTTTCACACAAAATAAAAGGGGCAAGGGTGAAGGGGAAATGATCTAAGTAGCTTTTTTTTTCTAATTTCATTATCATTTTGACGCTGAAAACTAGCTGCCACCCAAACCTTCTCATCATCCCAATTCCCTTATAGCAAAAGCCAGGCAGTACCAGGAAAGAAAATGAACGGGTTTCCAACAGGTTCACACCGCGAGCTTCTCTCATCCCACCCGAGTTCGGAGCTAACAGAGGCGTGGTCCTCTGTCTCTTATTCAGCTGGTGCACAGTTGTCTAACTGGTTGTACTATGAAAGGTATTGCAAAGAGGCTGACTCTCCCCCTCCTTAGGCTAATGCTTTTGTTATTAATTAATTGGATTTTTCACTATAGCATAGGTTTTAAAAAAATTCCTTCAGGTTAATTTTTGCTCAGGTTGTTGTAACACAAAAAAATGAATACACCTGTCCTCCGAGCCACCTCACAGCACAGGCACATAAAGAATCTCCCATTCATCAGAAACAGGAGCAATTGAGAGCATTCTGCCCAGGGATCAAGGCTCACTGGGCATCCGTTCTTTTTTGGCATAAGATGAAGAATTGCTTCCTTTATCTCCAAGGTAGAGCCAGATCTCATCACGTTTCCTGCCAGCCGCAACACTCCCCTCTACCTCCCCCCCCCC